>CM035427.1:71243862-71263862 GCA_020310875.1 Ceratopteris richardii | reverse complement strand
TGCCTCTTTCCAAATTTTCCTACATTCTTTGTTGGCATCCAACCATTTATTTCTCCACTTAGGGTTGGCTCTCTCAAATAGTTCTTTGGTGACATTGATGTCCTCTTCATACTCAAAGTATTTGTTTGGAGGTAGCCCAACTCTGGCCATCTGGTAGTTCTTTACACTCTCCAAAATCATACAAAATGGTATCCCCAATCCATCTGCTGCCCAGTGATGCTGATCTGGATTGATTCCCTTATTCAATGCGAATGTGACAATTTGTTCTTCGTACTCATCATGCATCTTTTTGATGAACTCCATTCTAGAATCTCTACTTGTCAGCAATTTCTTTACAAAATCCTCTGAATATTCTTCTTCTGATTTTTTGTCTGCTGGTTCATTGTCATGTTGTACTCCCTCAATATTGTCTACCCCATGTTCTTCTGCATGTGTGGTTTCCACATGTGTCTCTTCCTGGATTTGTGGCTTATTCAACTTCTTCTGCAATTCTTCTATAGTCAACATCAGACTCCCATTCTGTTGTGCCCATAATTCTCTTTCTTTTTTCCACTCATTCCATTCCTTTTCCCTCTTTGTCTGCCACTCATTTCTTTCCTTTTCCATATCCAGGTGTAGCTTATTATAGCCTCTCATAGATGTAGCAGCATGTGTACTAGCCTGCCTTTCTAATTCTTTGGCTTCTTTCAATTCTCTTTGTAATTCCTGAATCTCTTTGAGTATCCTTCCTTTTCTCTCTCTGTCATCTGGACTGTCTGACTTTCCTTCTTCAATTGCCCTTCCTCCAATAGTAGCTTATTGATTTCTTCATTAGCTTTAGTCAGAATCTGATAGGAAGTTTGTAGAGTTCTATATCTCCCCTTAATCGTTCTCAATTCTTTTTCCAATTTATCATTCTGCTCTGTTAGTTGCATACTCTTCTCTTCCAAGTATTGAATCTTGTTTTGCTTCTGTACTTCTAGCTCTTCCAAAGCAATTATTTTATTGGAAAACTCCTCATTCTTCTCTTGCACCTTCCTTAGTTGCTCTGCCATATGCTCCTTTTCCCTTTTATGCTCTTTAATAACCATACTGCCTTTTTCAAATTCCGACTCTGCTACCATCCCTGAAATGATCATATTTCGGCTTGAGGGTCTGAACTGTTCAATATTATTCATAATGAGTTGACATGCTGATCTAATACTCTTTGGGATTCTTTCCAGTCCTCCTTCTATTGCTATTTGTTTGGTTTCTAGCTGTTTGTCCTCTTTGCATTCACTCTCCTCTTCCTCTTCTCCTTCATATTCTATAATTTCAGCCTTCTTTTCTTCATGGCTTGGCTGAGTGTCCAATGTTTCTAAATCTACCATGTCTTCTTGAACACCTGAACTCTTTTGCTCCAAAACATCTGAGATCAGTTTTATTTCTTGTACCTTTTCTTTCTCCAACACCTGTTGAATCTCTTTAGAAAGATGTCCTTCCTTTGTTTGCATCTCCTTCTCCTGGCTTAAAGTTTCCTGGACCAAATTATATTCAGTTTCTTCACCAAAATTTCCTTGACATTCACCTGCTTGTTCCTCCTGTCTCTCCTTTTCCTGTGCTAAAACTGTTTCAGCTATTTCTAAATTTTTGACCTGATCATTGCCTCTATCTGCTTTGTATCCTTCCTCCTGTTCATCACTGTGCATGAGGTCCATTGCTACCTCTTGTTCTTGATCATCCTTGGATGTAAATTCCTCATTGCTCTTCAAATCATGCAGCACATCCTTTATACTCTGAATGATTTCTTTTTCCATAACTTTCCCTGTGACCTTTGGAGCACTCTTTCCCATTTCTCTCTTCTTTATTTCTTGATCCTTATTCACATCCTTCTGTTCTTTAAATGAACTACTCTTCTGTATCTCCTTTGTCAACTCTTCTAGCTTTTCATCCAATTTGAAGTGTGATGGTTTTGTCCATATGGGTTTTATTCCTGTATGCACCCACCCATAACTAACTTCTTCTCTTATTTCACTTGCTTGTTCTAACATTACTGCTTTTCCCTTCATTATCCTTCTTTCATCTTCCAGATTGAGCTGTTTTTCTGCCTGTTCCTGAATTGGTTCCTCCTGAGACTTCTTCTTCAATTCCTCAGGTGTCTTTTGTTTCTCAGAGGTCTGTATGATGACATTAGGAGTATTTGGTATTGATAAATTTAAACTCTTTAACAGGAAACTCTCAATATCACTCTCAGAATCAGATGAGAAGTGTGAAGGTCCTCCTTTTTCTGGTTCTGTGGGTCTTGATACTTCTTCCACAATGGATGGCTTCTGTGTTTCTTCCATGACTACTTCCTCCCTCTCTTTGATAACAGTTTCAGCTATGGATTTACCCTTTCCCTTCTTGGTCAATTTCTTCTTTTGTACTGGTTTCCTTGGAACCTTCTTTTTCACCACCACAGTGGTTCTGGTCTCTGGGGGTCCTTGTAATTCCTTAAAATAAGCTAGCAATTCCACCTCTTTTCTGACAAACACCTCCTCAGTTTCAGCTGTCATCATTTGGTCATGAAGAGCTTCATAGTGCTCCACCTCCTCCTGAATCCAGTCTGTAGCTTTGCATGAGTAGTCTTCCAACATTTTCTGGTATTGTGCTTCATACATAGCTCTCTTGTTATTCCCTTGGGTTAGATAGGTGTATAGTTGCTCTTTGCTTGTTTGGGGTGGATGTGGTTCACTAGAGGCTTGAACCTGCTTCTGTGCTTCCTCATGTTCCTCTTTTGTGGCTTCCTCCATTTCTAGTTCCACCTTCCTTGGGTCCAACCTTCTTTTCTTTACAGGAATTACTTCCTCAGATATCATCTTCCTTTTCATACCTGTTCCCCTCATGCGGGTTTGTCCTTCTGTTTCTCTTTCAGTCGTTTTCCTTGGAGGACTCTTGATTCCAGCCATAAGATTCCTGAAATACTATGCTTCTGGAGCCAATTTCAGTTGATCTTCCATCCCTAGAACATGATAAATGATTCTTGTTAAGAACTAGGCCCCATTCATGAACTTCTTCTGTTCCCAGTGTTTTGCTGCTTCCTTTAGCTGTTCATGGATGTATGGTGAGACATCCATTACTCCAAAAGGTTTGGTTCTGTCCTTGTTGTTGAACATCAATAATGTCACTGACTTATGTGGTATTGTGTATCTTGGTAGTTTTGGGAAACAAAAATACTGTAAAAACATCCTTACATCATATTCCTCTTTCTCCCTTCCTTTAAAATCAGTGAACTTTGTAAATCCTGTGTAGGTTTCCTTATTCTTTTTGACAAAGCTTGGGTCTAGTTTGGTTCCCATTGGAAAGAACTGCAGTGCTGCTCTGATATGTTCTCCCTTGATAGTGATACCTACTGTTGGAGGATAAACACTCCTATGTGCACAACAAAAGCAAATGAACCCTCCTAGGATCCTGAAATTTTTCAGACATAGGCTCTGTATTTTCTGAGTTTCTCTGAGTATATGCAGAGACTGAAAATGAAATTTTGCAGGCATAAACTAGACTTTAAGAGATTTCAAATGAGAGTAAAATCACTCCATTTGAATACTGGATGATGCCTCAACCAGCTGCAACAAAACAGACAACTTGATCTCTCCACAGAGTATGAGCTAACTAGACAGACACTGTTCTGGACATTTCTCTGCACATGTGCAGGCACTGAACCTGAGACTTATACCAGACAAAGTAGAACTTATAAGCTTTCCAACAAGACAAAAATCATTGCAAATGGATTCTGGATGAAGGAGAAACAACAATTACAAGACCGGGGGGTCTGCCAAAATCATCTAGATAGATAGAGTGTGTAAAAGTGAAATTTCTGCAAAATATGCAGAGAACAGCTAGTAGGGGGTGTGCTTAAGCAAGGGGGCAGCTTGGGCACGTATTTCCATGACTCTAAGTCATAATACAACTCATTAGAGGTTTTAAAGACCTCATACTAACCTCTTTAACCAATCAAAAGCATATACATGTCAAAAGTGAGGTCCAATCACATCAAGAGGTGAGCTAAATCTTCTCTAATCAAATTCTTTCCATTATGGGCATGATTTGATGCCTCCAACTCGTGGAAATCAGCCTCCTTTGATTGTGGATGATGTGGAAGGTTCAATTTGGGGCATGTTCCCACACTCTTGAGCTTGAAAAACTTTCAACACTCCCCCTCAAGCTCAAGTCTTTTCCTTTGTTGCTTCAGCCTATGTCTCTTATGTTGATAGCTTCCTTGAATCCTCCAAGCTTTGTACCTTCAAGAAACTTTGTCATCATGTCTGCAACCTGCATTTTAGTGTTCACATACCTTATATCTAGCTCTTTTGCCATCACCTTTTCTCTAACGAAGTGGTAATGAACCTCTATGTGCTTGCTCCTTGCATGAAACATGGGATTGTTAGCTAGATAGATGCTTGAAATGTTGTCTCCATAAAGAGGAAACTCCTGCACTTCCACTTCCAAGTCCTGAAGTAGCTTCTTAAGCCATAATAGCTCACATGTAGCCAATGCTAAACCTCTGTACTCAGCCTCTGTGGATGAAAGAGAAATACTGGGTTGCTTCTTAGAGCTCCAAGAGATCACTTTTGTACCTATCATGAAAACATAACCCGATGTACTCCTTCGATCATCCTTGCTACCTGCCCAATCAGCATCACTATATTCTTTGACACTTAGATCAGCATCATATGAGTAAAATAGACCTTGGTTGATGGTGTGCTTGATGTAACGAAGCACCTTTCTTGCCGCCATAAGATGATCATGAGTAGGTGTATGCAAAAATTGAGAGAGAACACCTACTACATATGCAAGATCAGGTCTAGTGAATGTAGCATAAATTAATGAACCAATTATGCTTCTATATAGTGTAATATCTTGTATAGCCTCTCCTTGACCTGCAACCAACTTTGTATTGGGCTCCATGGGCTGAGAAAGTGGCTTACAACCACTCATACCAAACCTGTATAGCACATCCAACAAGTATTTTCTTTGAATCAAGAAGATGCCATTGTGTGCATAGATTACCTCTATTCCCAAGAAGTATTTTAGTGTTCCAAGATCAGATATCTTGAACTCCTTTCCTAGCTTTGATTTGATATCTTTAATACCTGCAATATCACTTCCTGTGATGATCAAATCGTCCACATAGATGCATATATATACCGTCTTGTCTCCTTGCTTCTTCATGTAAAGTGATGGATCTGCAACACTTTCTTTGTATCCACAACTTGATAAATAATCCACTAACCTCTGATTCCAGGCCCTTGGGGCTTGCTTTAGTCCATATAGTGCTTTCCTTAGCTTGCAAACATGATTTGGGTACCTCATACTAGCAAATCCTTGAGGTTGGCTCATGTAGACTACTTCTTCAAGCTCTCCATTGAGGAAGGCATTCTTCACATCCAACTGATATAAGCTCCATTTCCTTGATGTGGCCACTGCAATCAAAGTCCTAATTGTTGGCATCTTGGCTACGGGGCTGAAAGTTTCATCATAATCTATCCCGTAGCTTTGGGAGAAGCCTTTCGCCACCAACCTTGCTTTGTACCTAGCAATGGAACCATCTGAATTTCTTTTAATTTTGTAAACCCACTTATTACCTATCACCTTCATGCCTTCTTGAGCTGGTACCAAGCTCCAAGTATGGTTCTCATCAAGTGCTTTGAGCTCTTCCTTCATTGCCTCTTGCCATTCCTTGCAATCCTTAGCTTCTTCATAACTAGTTGGTTCTTTGTCCTTGATTACCTGAGTCATGTATGCATAATGCTTTGCAATGAAATTATCATATGTTAACCTTTGTACTGGATATCTTACTCTTGAAGACCTTCTTTCACTTCCTTTTGGTGTGGTTGCCATCTTCTTTCTTTGTTTAGCCACTCCTGGAGTTTGAACTTCTTCTATCTCTTCATCTTCCAACATGCTCTCGTCCACATAGCTTCCTTCTTCAACTGAAATCTTCTCTTTGCCTTTGACTTTGCTTTCTTCAGAGCTGGTCTCTCTTTCCCTAAGCCTTCCACTCCATGGTGAGGGTGTCCTTGTGTTGCATGAGTTGCTTGGACCACTCAAATCCATGCTTTCTTGAACTCTATCATCATTCTTCAAATCTGTCTCACCTATGTCTTCAACCTGCAATGGACTTGTGCATGCATACCAAGGCTTCAACTCATCAAAGACAACATCCCTACTTACCTTCAGCTCCTTGGTGATGGGATTATAGCATTTATACCCCTTTTGTTCCATAGAATATCCCAAAAAAATACACCTTTCAGATTTGGCATCTAACTTTGACCTCAACTCTTGAGGTACATGTACATAGCATATACAACCAAAGATTCTAAGATGTGAAATGCAAGGTTTTCTTCCACTCCATGCTTCCTCAGGGGTTAGATGATGTATACCTGATGTAGGACATCTATTCATGATGTATGTGGCTGTATATGTAGCCTCTCCCCAATAACAATGCGGCATATTCATTTCATTGAGCATACACCTTGCTACCTCTGCTATGTGTCTGTTCTTTCTCTCTGCTACCCCATTTTGTTGAGGGGTATACCTGCATGTAAATTGTCTTTTGATGCCATTGACCTGCAAAAATTCAGAAAATTCATGGGAGAAGTACTCTCCCCCTCCATCGGATCTCAAAGTTTTGATAAACTTGCCAGATTCCTTCTCCACCTGTGCTTTGAATTTCTTGAAGTAGTGGAACACATCTGATTTGTTTCTAATGCAATACAACCACACTTTCCTTGAAAAGTCATCAATGAAGGTTACAAAATACCTATTTCCAACAAGGGATGCTTCTCTTGTTGGACCCCAAACATCCGTGTGAATGAGGTCTAAAACATTTGCACTTACATAGGTACTCTTCTTGAAGGGCAGCCTTGATTGTTTTCCTTGTTGGCAAGCTACACAAATTTCATGCAACGTTTTAGATGTAAAATTTGGTAGGCCTCTTACCAAGATCCTCCTTTGCATGTCCTTGAGCTTTTGTAGGTTGATGTGACCTATTCGTTTATGCCATAGATCCAAATCTGCTATCCTCTTGTCTCCATATGTGACATACATTGAATGGTGTGGCTGATTTATGTCCATTGTGAACATTCTCCCTTGCTTTTTTCCTTTTGCTATGAGCTTGAAACCTGCCCTTGGATCCTCAACAAAACATCCTCTTTCATTGAACCTAACTTGATAGCCTTTTTCTACCATTTGGCCTACCGAAATCAAGTTTTTGGTAATAGTAGGGACATGTAATACCTCTGATAAGCACTTTGCTCTTTGATTTCCTTCCAAACTGATATCTCCCACATGTTGAATGATATGCTCTGAGTTATCACCTGTTTCCACATGCCCTTGATGCTTTGGGACCTGCAAATTACTAAAAAACTCCTTTCGACATGACATATGATTGCTACATCCACTGTCTACATACCATACATCTTCACTAGCTTGAGTTGTATCTTCACCATACCTCATGGCAAGTAAATAATCATTCCCTTGGCTGGATGATGTGTTTGCATAATTACCTTGCCCTCTATAATTGTTGTTGTTGTTGCTTTGATTCCCTTGTCTTTGAGCTCTATGATAGCATTCATTTGCAAAATGACCGGGCTTACCGCATACAAAGCATCCATTTGAAGTGGCTTGTCCTCTTCCACCAAATCTTGCACCTCTTCCTCTATTTGTGGCTCTTCCACCTCTTTGACCTGCATTTTCTTGTTGTCCTTGACCTCCTTGGTTGCTTTGATATCTTCCTCTTCCTCTTGAAGCACCTCGGTTGTGTCTTCCTCTTCCTCTACCTGCATACAACAATTGCCCTTGGCTATCCTTGGCGTTATGACCACCAAGGTTCATCTCCTCTGTCACCATGAGAGTGATTAGTTGATCAAAATCAGGAAGAGAGTCCCTTACATACACTGAAGTTGTGAAAGCCCTCCATTTTTCATCATCCCTAAGTCCATTTAGGGTGTGGGCGACAAGATCGTCATCATCTAGGGCACAACCGATTGACCCTAGTGCATCTGCAAGCTCTTTAACCTTTAATATGTAATCATTAGCACCTTGAGAGGGGCTTTTCCTAAGATTATTTAGCTCATTCTTGAGCTGAATTTTTCTAGCTTTTGTGGAGGTTGAATACAATCTCTCCAAGCACTCCCACACCTTCTTCGATGTATCCAAATCTTGAATATGCCCTACCATAGAGTTGCTAATATGCTGAGATAAAATGAAAATGACCCTTTTGTCCCTTTCATCCCACTCTCTTACTGCTCTTCTCTGATCATTGGTTGGATTTACCTCATCTATGTAGGGTTTTGGCTCTCCACCACTCACAAGTCCCCACAAACCTTTCCCCATCAAAAAATTGCTTATTCTAAATCGCCATGGTTGGTAGTTTCCTTTTTCGAGCTTCTCAATCTGAGCATTGAGATCAGCCATGGTGCCTCCTAACTCTTTTGAACCTCCCCCTTGATGCAATGAAGTTGAAAAGGATGGCTTTTACCTCAAAAAATAGAGCTACTCCTCTTGATGAAGCTTCACCTTTGATTTGATGATGTATTTGCTTCCCCTTGTTGTTGACGTGCCCGTTCTTTGCTTCCTTCCTTCAAACTTTGATGAAGTCTTTACTTCACTTCAGTAGCTCCTTCTTCTCTCTTTGATACTCCACTTATAGCTCTGATACCACTGTTGGAGGATAAACACTCCTATGTGCACAACAAAAGCAAATGAACCCTCCTAGGATCCTGAAATTTTCAGACATAGGCTCTGTATTTTCTGAGTTTCTCTGAGTATATGCAGAGACTGAAAATGAAATTTTGCAGGCATAAACTAGACTTTAAGAGCTTTCAAATGAGAGTAAAATCACTCCATTTGGATACTGGATGATGCCTCAACCAGCTGCAACAAAACAGACAACTTGATCTCTCCACAGAGTATGAGCTAACTAGACAGACACTGTTCTGGACATTTCTCTGCACATGTGCAGGCACTGAACCTGAGACTTATACCAGACAAAGTAGAACTTATAAGCTTTCCAACAAGACAAAAATCATTGCAAATGGATTCTGGATGAAGGAGAAACAACAATTACAAGACCGGGGGGTCTGCCAAAAACATCTAGATAGATAGAGTGTGTAAAAGTGAATTTCTGCAAAATATGCAGAGAACAGCTAGTAGGGGGTGTGCTTAAGAAAGGGGGCAGCTTGGGCACGTATTTCCATGACTCTAAGTCATAATACAACTCATTAGAGGTTTTAAAGACCTCATACTAACCTCTTTAACCAATCAAAAGCATATACATGTCAAAAGTGAGGTCCAATCACATCAAGAGGTGAGCTAAATCTTCTCTAATCAAATTCTTTCCATTATGGGCATGATTTGATGCCTCCAACTCGTGGAAATCAGCCTCCTTTGATTGTGGATGATGTGGAAGGTTCAATTTGGGGCATGTTCCCACACTCTTGAGCTTGAAAAACTTTCAACACCTACTTCCTGGTTATCCTTGTTTTTGACTTTGCACCTGAAATAGGCATCATTACCTTTCCCCACTTCTTCCAAACTACCCATCACTTGTGCTACTCTTTCAAAGTCAATAAAGAAGATAGGTTCTTCCAAGAGTTTGTGCAATCCCACAGCTTTCCACCTCTTTATGTTGACGGGAATTCTCTGAAACCTGTAAAATTCCTGGCACAGCATAGTGTACTTATATCCTCCTACTCCCACTGTAAATATGTGTTGGCCAATGATGTTTAGGGTCTCCTTAAGTTCCTTCACCACCTTCTCAGCCTCTGGAATTTCTGCTTCTTCATCTGATTCCAGGTCCACTTGCTCCTCCATAGTTTCACTGTCCAGAAACCAATGTCCTCTTGATAGCACAACTGATTCTGCCTTGAAGTCATGAATTGGCAGCTCCTTAGTGTTCACCATTTTTTGAGGAGACTAAAATAAAGAAAAACTTTACCCACATAATTTGCAAGAAATCAAAGAGTAACATGTAGGAATTCATTTTTTTTTTAAATACCATGACATAAGAATGAAAAATCCAAAATAAATTCCATTTCTCCCGGAAAGACTCAAAAAGTGATCATCACAGGTGTAGCAAGATGTTTAGTGCAGTCCCTTTTCCTAACCATTCTTTTGGAAAGATAAATCATGTATCAAATGATAGAAAACAAAAAATTAACAAAAAATTAACTAACAAGAAATAAAAACATAAAAAATAAATAGATCTCTACTATTCTTCTCCCTAGATCTTGCTTTGTGACATATGATTGTTGTAAAAAAAACAACAGAAAGTCAACAATTTTTCACAATTTCTCATTCTCTCTTTTTTTTTTTCAACAGATTTTTTGGTTTTTTTTCATTTCATTTTTTTTTTTCCATAATAATTTTTTCTTTCTTTTCTTCCCCTCCTAATTCTCTTTTTAGAAAAGAAAATCAGGTCTAATATGTATTTCTTCATAATTTCTATGATTTTCTAGATATAGTTCAAATCCGGATGATCTTTCTTCCACCGGAACAATTCTGATTTTTTAACCCAGTACTTCCTGACTCCAATTGGTCTGGTTCCCAGCAACCAATCATTCCCTTTGGATAAGTATTTTGTAGGAGCTTTTGGTCTCCATATCCATTTTGTCCTTGATTCCTATTTTAATGAGTAGACCTGCTGTAGACTTTGATTCCATGTGCTTTTTGCTATGATGCTTTGATTCTTTGAACCTTGCCATGATTGCCATCTTCTTCTTATCTCACCATTCTTCTCTACTCCTGAATTCCCTTGCTGGTTTTGATTGTAAGAAGCTTGATCATTTTGTAGTGGCAATATGTCCCTGTCCTTCATTGAGAAAGTAAATCCTTCCATATCTGGGTCATGAACATCTAGATGAACTTCCTATTTTTCATTACTCAGAAAAAACATTACAAATCTTTTTTCATTTATGGTCAAATTAAGCTTCATTTTTTCAAAGTTCAAAATAACTTTACCTTGTTTGAGCCAGGGTTGTCCCAAAATCAATTTTTCAGTCATCAAATGATCTGGCCACTCTTGACAATCTATCTTCATGTATTCATTATTAAATTTAACTTTAATAATAAGTGAAGACAAACTCTGAATCATTTTTCCTTCTAATGTTTTAATCAACATTCTGCTTTTATTCCTCTTTATGCTAAATTTATTTACCAAGGCTGAACTGATCAAGTTCACTTGAGCTCCTGAATCTATCAAAACCCGTATGTTTTCCTTTTGATGATCCATTTCTATCACAGGCAAATGTTCTCTTTGTTTTAGAGTGCTTTCACATAAACACACCTCCTTAAGTTCTTTCATTTTTCTTACTCTCTCCTTTGCTTCTTGTTGAGCCTCCTTTCTGATGTTTTCTTCTTCTTTTTTCCTATTTTGAGCCTTTTGCAGTCTTCTCCATTCATCAGTAGTTAATGGACACTCATACCTCTTAACTCTACATCCACTTATAAAATTTGGCATGATTTCTCCATCAATGTTAGCTAATTGAATGGCTCCACTCTTGCTTATCTTATGTATGATGTATGGCCCATGACCTTTCTTCTGAAATTTTTTCTGATGCTCCTTGATTGTGTATGCCAGAACCAAGTCTCCTTCTTGGAGATCTTTTTCTTTTATATGCACATCATGGTAGGCTTTTTGTCTTCTCTTGTCTGTATATATACTCATTACTGCTTGAAGTCGAGAAGCTCCCAATTTTTCTAAATCTATGACCCTCTCAGATAGTTCATGTCCTGTCCAATTGTATTGACTACCCACTTTTAATGTTGGAATAAGAAATTCCATGGGTAAAACTGCATTTTGTCCATATACCAAATTGAATGGAGTAGTCCCTAAAGCAGTTTTGTATGCCACTCTATAAGCCCAGAGAACATGATTAAGTTGAGAATCCCAATCATTTCTGTTTGTGTTGACTAATTTGGACAATACAGTGCAAAGTACTTTATTAGTACTTTCTGCTAACCCATTAGCTTGTGGGTGATATGGGGCTGACTTACTATGACGAATCATGAAATATTTGGTCATGTTTTCTATGATCTGGTTCAAAAAATGAGTTCCCCTATCACTTACTAATTCAATTGGAAGTCCAAATCTAGTAACAATATTTTCATACAAAAATTTAGCAGTTGTATGAGCATCATTTCTTTTAGTGGCTTTGGCCTCAGCCCATTTTGTCAAATAATCAGTAGCCACTAATATGTATTCTGCATGAGATTGTCTAGCTGGAGGATGTATAGGTCCAATAAAGTCCAGTCCCCATTTGCTAAAAGCTCTGGCTGAAATTAATGGGATTAATGGCATGTTATCTCTTTTATTTGGTTGACTCACTCTTTGACAGATGTCACATCTTTTTACATAAGTTCTTGCATCAAGAAATAGATTTGGCCACCAAAAGCCAGAATACAAAATGAGTTTGGTTGTTCTATCACTAGAAAAGTGTCCTCCTGCCACTCCACAGTGTGCCATTTCTAACATCTCCAAATACTTCTCTTCAGGAACACATATCCTTAAATAACCATCCATTCCTTTTTTGTATAATTGTTCTCCTATGAGTTGATATTCTTCAGAGATTTCTTGTAAATTTCTTGAATCTGTACCAGCTATAAGTTGCTTCCCTTTCTCCTTTTTCTTTAATTCTTCAACAATGTTTTCACTCCATTCAGGGTTTTTTTTAAACCAATATAGGGTTATTAAATCTGAATTCTGCAATTCTTGACATTCTTGACATTTAGCAACATATCTTTCACATCTTGAATTTTATTTGGCCAGTGTACTCCCATCCTAGCAAGATTGCTTAAGGTGACTATTTTGGAAGCATGAGTACATGGGTTCCAGCAATGAGCTCTTCTTACATATTCATGTTGCTCCTCTTCTGGAGTACAGTATTCCAGTATACCTGACTGATTGAGGTGATACAAATGCCCAGCTAGCAACATAAAATTCCTGCTTTGTAACACCAAATGTGTGTTATTTGCTAATGACCGACAAGGTCCCATGGTTAACAAAGGAACTAATGATATGGACCATTCAGGAACACTTTCTACTTTGAACAGATATGTATCTAGCAGGTCATCGTCTACGGGTGAACTAGGTTCTTTGGACTGAATTCTAGACAAATGATCTGCTCTTAAGTATGTTTTGCCTTGTCTAACCACCACCTCAAATTCAAATTCCATTAGTAAAAGAAACCATCTAACTATTCTTCCTGTATGACATGGTTTATTTACTAAATAAAGTAGAGCTTGGTGATCCACAAAGAATTTAAACTTGTTGGCCAATAGGTAATGTCTGTATTTTTTAACAGCAAATATCATTCCCAACCCTTCTCTCTCAGTGGTTGTATAGGTCTTTTCTGCAATGTTCAATTGTCTACTAGCATATGCTACTGGGAAATCTATTTTACTTCCTTCTATAGGTTGTGCCACCACACATCCCAAAGCATAATTTGAAGCATCTACATGCACATGAAATATTTTATCCCACTGAGGTGTTTTTAGAATTGGGGCTGTCACCAAACAAGTTTTCAATGTTTCAAAGGCTTGGTCACATTCTTTATTCCACTCAAACTTTGTGATGAGGGCATATAAGGGTTTAGCTATATCTGCAAATTTGTGAACAAATTTCCTATAGTACCCACAATGTCCCATAAAAGTTTGGAGTTCCTTCACATTTGTAGGTCTTGGAAGCTCTATTATAGCTTTTATCTTCTTCTCATCAGTAGAAATTCCGTTTTTTGAAACTATGTGACCCAACATTCTTCCTTGTCTTACATAGAATACACACTTTTCAGGATTTAAGCATACTCTGTATGTCCTGCATTTCCTGAATATTCTTTCTAAGTCTTGTAAATGATCCTGTCTTTTTAAAGAGAAAGTGCACAGATCATCTACATAGATTTCCATCACATTTCTCAGGAATTCTTTGAAGATATGACACATCAATCTTTGAAAAGTTGCTGGGGCATTGGTCAATCCAAAGGGCATAACCCTAAAAACATAAATCCCCCATTCTTTAGAAAAGGCAGTCTTATGTTGGTCCTCCAAGGCTATAGGTACTTGATTGTATCCTGAGAAACCATCTAGAAAGCTATAAACTTCCTTTCTTGCAACTCTCTCAAGAAGATGATCTGTTATTGGCAATGGATAATTATCCCTTATAGTTGCTGCATTCACTTTTTTCAAGTTAATGCATACCCTAAGTTTTCCATTCTTTTTTGGTACCACAACTATAGGTGATATCCATTCAGTATACTCAATTTCATAAATGAAGTTAGCAGCCAACAACTTGTCAATTTCTTCCTTTATCTTGGCAGAGTATTTATCATTGAATGTATAATGTCTCTGTTTACTAGGTTTTGCATCTGGAGTCATAGGAATTTTGTGCTCACAGATTTTTGGATCAATTCCTTTTAAATCTTTATAACTGTAAGCAAATACATCCCTATAATTCTTTGCTAGGTTCTTTAGTGCTTCTTCTTCCTCTATGGTCATATCATCAGCTATTACAATATGTCTTTCCTCTCCTTCTTCCTGAGTAATCATGATCTTTTTAGTTTGTTCTTCATTATCATAAGCTTCTCCTTTCTTTTTTTCTCTCTTTGGTTTCATTTTTAGAAGTAGTCTGTCTTCTACTTCATAGGTTTTAAAATTTGCTGGTACATCAAAGTATTGATCCTTGTTTATTTCCTTCTCCTTCTTCTCAATTTCTTGTTCCTTTTCCATTTCTATGTTTTTATGTTCCTTGTATTTGCCTGAGATTTTATCTTTGATTGCATCTTCAGCTTTTACTATCTCCAAATATTTTGTTTTTCCTTTTTTTAATACCATTTCTGAATCTTGATCCTCCTCTGTTTTTGAGACACTTATCATGTTTATACTAATGTGAAAAATATCAAACCCTTCTTCATTTTGAAATTCCACTCCTACATACTCCTCACTGGCTATGTCCATGGTAGCCAAAATTTGGTTCCAGCCGTAGGGCTCAAACTCTTCATCCTTAAATTGTTGTGGCACATAACTCTCATCTTGCACTTTTCTTCCTTCCACACAATCTTCTCTTTTCAGTCTCCTTTTTCTATTGGTGAGGTTTCTTATTATGTTACACTTCCATATTGCTGATTCACTCTCTTCCTGATCCTCCAACTCTGATTCCTCACTTTCTTCTTGATTTTGATGTATTTTGTACCATTCTTGAGGAGATATATCACAGTAGTGCCCATTTCTTAAGTTCACTCTTGTTATTCTTCCTTTGCTTTGGAGATATAAACAATCATTACCCCAATCCTGCACAATTTGCATTTGTCTCATGAAAGGCCTTCCTAGGATGATTTCATATGAAGTGGATTGTGGAAATTCTACTATGGCAAAAGTATGTTCTATTTCTGTTCCACATATGTCCACAATTACTTTTTCCCAAATACCTAGGGGTTTTTCTATATGCCCATCTGCAAGTTGCAATCTCATCTTAGTGGGTAGTAATTCATTGCTTCCCCATTTCTCCCAAGTTTGTTTAGTCATTATGGCCACTCCTGATCCACTATCCAAAATGGCTTTAGCAAAGTTTTTTCCATATTGTATTTTTAGGGTTGAATTTCCTTCTTCCCCTTCACAATACCCTCCTATTTTATCAATAGGAATATACCATAATTCCTCTAATTGTTGTAATGGTGAATGAAGGTTTCCAGGTATTGTTTCCCCTTTGTTCATTTTGTTTTGTAAATGAGGATTTTGTCAACAGCTCTTCCCATGTTGTGTGACATGTAATGCTACATTGTTCATCTATAATCATCTGGAATGTTATTTGTGGATTTTCTTTTTTGTTAGCATTTTCCCGTGTTTTCGTTTTCTCAAGTTGTCCAACTGTTCTCTGCGAGCTACCTCCTTCCCCCATTCTGAGTTGTACTTCCTGAATGATTTGTTTGCATTTTTGCATCCTTTCATGCTCTAACTCTGGCATGGGATAGGCCACTGCATGATCTGCAGGACTTGGTCCTTCTTGAATCCTTCCCTTATATGCTTTAATTAGGGTGTCTAGACTCTGAGAACTTCCTATTTCAGACTGATTTTGTGTCTTTTGAGGAGAAGTACTTTTTGACTGATCCTGATTGTCTTCTTCCAAATTTTTGCCCATCCTTCTCTTCTTTTCCCATTTCCCTTTTTGTCTATTTCTCTTCACCTTTGAGGCTGAACCTTCATTTTGTTCCTTAATTGTTCCTTGTTGCTTGGCTTGAGCCCTTGTTATAATATTTAATCCCACTTGGTCATTTTCACTCAATTCTTCCTGTTCCATAATGTTAACTGTTTTTAAAGGTATGTTATTAGGTATGTTCTATTGTTTTTGGGGATTTTTTGGGCAATCTTTTATCAAATGTTCTCTGCCACAATCCTTACAGTAGGCTCCCTCTATTCTCAATGTAGGAGGTTGCGGACAGTCTCTAATGAAATGCTCTCCCCCACACCTATAACAAGTTATCTTTGGTCCCCCTTTGAATTGAGGTTTTTGGTTGGACATGTAATTGTTGGTAATATACATGAATGTTGCTGTGTCCATTTCAATTTTCCCATTTCCCAAGTATAGGGCTTTTAACTCAGGTTCTCTTATTTCATATTCTTCCCAATCTTCTTGATATCCCTCACTCCATTGATATTCTTCCTTATATGGTGATCTTAGTCTTGAATTCCCCTCCTTTATTGGTGTATACTTGATTGGTACCACATTAGTTGGTATAGGAGGTTGTTGTCCAAGCACAGGTCTTGGTTGTTCAGTATAGCATGATTCCCTTTGAGCCATATAATCTCTTTCCTTGATGGGTTGTTTGTTATAGAAGCATTCCTCCCTGGTATGGTTTGTCCATTTTCTCTCTAGTGTACAGTACTTAAGTGTCTTCCTATCTTGTAAGTGTGGTGGCTTCTGATATGGGCATTGTTGTGCCAGATGATTTTCTCCACAAATGTAACATTTTTTATTTTTGTCTATCCTAGAGTTTATCAGATGAGTTTTAGTGCTTACCTCTAGGGCTTTAGCAATAGCCTGAGCCAACTCTTCTGCTGGAGGAATTTTGTCTTCATATGATCTAGGTTGATCAAATGCTAACAGATCTTGACCTTTGTTGTCCTCCAAATCTATTGCTTCCTTTACACAGGCTGCTAAATCAGGACATCTTCTATAATACACTAGGGTTCTTAGTTGGGAACTTCTCAAACCCTCAATGAATAAGGATACTTGTTTTGCCATGGAAGGCTTGGGCATCTATCAATGTATTGTTTAAATCTTCTGTCTGCTTCTCTAACATTTTCATCCTTTTGTTGTTTGAAACTATGTATCAATGTGGTTGTACTATGTTTTATCCCGGTCTTAGAGAATTCCCCAATGAAGGCTTCTAAGAAAGATTCAATATCCTGGTACATTTCCTTTCTCAAAGGAATGAACCAAGATAAGGCTGGTCCTGTTAGGGTTAGACCAAATGCCTCAAATTGTACTTTGTAATCTTCTACCTCTTCAGCTCTAATCAATTGCCTAAATTCTGCAGCATGAGCATGAGGATCTGAATAGCCCTCATATTGGTTCTTCATACATTTGGCAACTTGGTATGGTCTAAGCATTCTACCCTGAGGCTGCCAATGGGATCTTCTTCTGAGTGGGAACTCATTATATCCTTCTGGTTCCTTGTCAAAGGGATTTGGGGAAATCTGTGTCCTCCTCCCATGTTGTTGTTCATTACCGGTATAGTTTTCATTTGGCCTAGGTAAATTTGTCTGCTCCATGTTATGTTCCCAAGGTCCTTTGTCAGTACATTGCCCTAGATCATTTGAATTTTCTGGGTCTTGAGAGAATATGTACACACATCCTTGCCTATCTTCATATCTCCCATCTTTGAATTGAGCTACAGGGGTTATATTCAGGGGAACCTCTAAATTTCTCAATCTAATGAGAAATTTATGCATTCCATCCTGATATACATAGGTTCCAAACCTATTTGTATACATGTACTTGAGGATATTTCTAAAATCCCCAGTTTCCATAGGCTCATTTGTTTCATTTATGTTTTCCATGTTGTTTTCTTGCCCTAAACTTCTTTCTTGCCCTTTGCCTTTTACTGTTTCTGTCTCCTTCCTTATTTGGTCTTGTTTAGAAAGTTTGTTTCCAGATCTAAGTATCATTCAATTACTTTTCTCAATCTCAAACTCAAGAGAGTGTTTGTCACAATTTCCTAACTAAGGTATTACTTTTTCCACAATTTTCTGACTATATTTGTGTTTTTTTCACGATTTTCTGACTATTTTTGTATTTTTCACGATTTTCTGACTATTTTTGTATTTTTCACAATTTTCTGACTATTTTTGTATTTTTCACGATTTTGTGATCAGAATTGTGTTCCCTACGATTTTCTGCCTAAAGTATTGATTTTTCACGATTTTATGATCAGAATCGTGTTTTTCACGATTTTATGATTAGAATCATGTTTCCCAAAATTTTGTGATTATTTCTGTGTTTTTTCACGATTTTGTAGTCAAAATCGTGTTTTTTTCACGATTTTGTGTGAAAATTGTGTTTTTCACGATTTTGTGTGAAAATCGTGTTTTTCACGATTTTGTGATCAAAATCGTGTTTCCCAAAATTTTGTGATTATTTCTGTGTTTTTTCACGATTTTGTAGTCAAAATCGTGTTTTTTTCACGATTTTGTGTGAAAATCGTGTTTTTCACGATTTTGTGTGAAAATCGTGTTTTTCACGATTTTGTGATCAAAATCGTGTTTTTCACGATTTTGAGTGAAAATCGTGTTTTTCACGATTTTGTGATCAAAATCGTGTTTTTCACGATTTTGTGTGAAAATCGTGTTTTTCACGATTTTGTGATCAAAATCGTGTTTTTCACGATTTTGAGTGAAAATCATGTTTTTCACGATTTTGTGATCAAAATCGTGTTTTTCACGATTTTGTGGTCAAAATCGTGTTTTTCACGATTTTGAGTGAAAATCGTGTTTTTCACGATTTTGTGATCAAAAATCGTGTTTTTCACGATTTTGAGTGAAAATCGTGTTTTTCACGATTTTGAGTGAAAATCGTGTTTTTCACGATTTTGTGATCAAAATCGTGTTTTTCACGATTTTGTGTTCAAAATCGTGTTTTTCACGATTTTGATCCCAGACAATCGTGATTGCTCACAGATTGTAAATAACACGATTTTCTTATGAAAATCGCGTTCTGGGAATCGCGATGTTGTTCTTAGATCAGAAAATCGCGATTTTGAATTTGATTACAGAATCGCGATTTTGATCAATATATTTAGAATTTTTCTGATAGTGATTTTTTTTTATTTTAGACTTCACCTATAGAATCGCCAAATCATTTCTCTAACATGCAATGAAAAGAAACCTTCAAAAA
The DNA here is from genome assembly GCA_020310875.1 of Ceratopteris richardii. NCBI lineage: Eukaryota > Viridiplantae > Streptophyta > Polypodiopsida > Polypodiales > Pteridaceae > Ceratopteris > Ceratopteris richardii. The sequence continues at coordinate 71,244,481 of CM035427.1, read as the reverse complement.
TTTTGATTTTACTCACTGAAAACTCAAAAACTCAGAATCGCGATTCCGAGATTTCCTAATATTCCTAATTTTTTTCACTTTCAACTGTTGAAACTTTTAAGACAATAGAAAACATTGATAGTGACAATCTTTACCTTGCTTGCTAGGTCCAAAAAGCTCTCAAATGCTTGGTTTGCAGAAAATCGCGAGTTTTTTCACTCTCTCTCTCTCTCACTCTCACTCAAAATGAAATTTTCCTTCAATTCCAGGTTTTTATAGTGTTTCTGAAAATCGCGATTTTGTGTGATTTCCAATTTTTCACCCTCTTTCACTTGTTCAATTTCACTTACTCAATCTTAATGATCTCCACTACACCTTCTTATCTCCAAGTACCCAAATATGCTAAAAATTTCCAAAAATTTCCCTTTACAGGAAATCGCGATTTTGTGTAGAGAATCGTGTTTTTGCAATTTTGAGTATTCTTAGTCCTTGTTTTCTTTCAATACCTTCTCTTTTTTGTAATCCACCCAAATCCTGAACTATTACATCAAAACCACAACCTTGCTCAGAAAGTCGCGATTTTGTACAGAAAATCGTGTTTTTTGCATACTTTTAGTTTTATGCCAATTTGAGTAGTCTC
>CM035427.1:71211362-71213862 GCA_020310875.1 Ceratopteris richardii | reverse complement strand
ATGATTGTTGGCATAATACTCAGAGTAATGGTGGATATAATCAGAACTTTAATTCAAGAAGAAGAGGTGGCAGAAATCAAAGAGGTAACTTCACAGGAAGAGGTAGTAGGGGTTACTTTGGAAGAAATGCAGGTAGAGGATTCCAAAGTCAACAATACAATAATACCTACTACAATTATGCTTTAGATCAGAAGGAGGATTCAACATTGATAACGAATGCAACTTGTGAAAGGCAAAGTGAAGACCAAAGAGTCTTCTACATTGACTCAGGGTGTAGCAATCACCTGAGTGGTAACATAGCATTGATGACTGATTTGGAAAATAAGGTATCTAATCCTGTTGTTCAAACAGGTGACAATACAAAGCATAATGTGATGTCAATTGGATCAGTGAAGGCCAAGGATGGAAGTACTCTCTTGAGTAAGGTCTTGTATGTTCCTACAATTCCTAAGAATCTGATAAGTGTAGGACAAATTGTTGAAAAAGGTTATGAAGTTAGATTCACTAATGAAGGAGTGTTTGTGGAAGACCCTAGCAATGGGTATAAACAAATTGTTTCAGGGAAGAAGGAACAAAGGTTGTTCACATTGAAGATTCAAGGTAATGTTGGTCATGCCTTGTTCACTTATGGAGGACATAAGATCTCTGAGTTAGATCTTTGGCACAAGAGGCTTGGACACTTCAATGAAAGAGGTATCAAAGATATGATTAACAATGGTTCAGTGCTTGGATTGCCTAATGTTGTAGGTCAACATATGACATACAGATGTGAGGCATGTCAATTAGGTAAGGCTCATAAGAAATCTTACTCCAAGCATGGTTTCATGTATTCAGAGAAGCTTGAGTTGGTACACACAGATGTGTGGGGACCATCAAAGGATTTCAGTATCAATGTTTCAAGGTACTATGTGATTTATGTTGATGATGCTACCAGATGGATCAGTATCTACGTGATCAAAGATAAGTCAGAAGTATTCAATACATTCAAACATTATCATGTGTATGCAGAAAGAATTACAGGTCATAACTTGAAGAGACTAAGGTCACATGGAGGGGGAGAGTATTTATCTAATGAGTTCAGTGATTACTTGTGGAATGCAGGTATAAAAAGGGAAATCACTTGCAGGTACTCTCCTCAACAAAATGGTGTAGAAGAGAGAAGAAATAGAAGTCTTGTTGAGTTTGCAAGATCAAATGATGAAGGAGAAAAATTGCCCAAATTATTTGTGGGCTGAGGCTGTAAGTACAGCTACTTATTTGGTCAATAGGCTACCATGTAAAGCTTTGCAGGGTATGACACCATATGAGGCATGGTGGGGTAAGAGACCTACCTTGGATCATTGCAAAGTATTTGGATGTTTGGCATATGCATATGTGCCATCACAATTAAGACACAAGTTAGAACCTAAAGCTGAAAAGTATGTATTCATTGGTTATGATGACAAACAGATGGGTAATAGATTGTGGAGTCCATCCACAAAGCAATTCATTGTGTCTAAGGATGTTACATTTGATGAGCAAGGTACTTGGTATGCAAGTACAATCAATATTAATACAGGTGATGAAGAAGTTGTGAGTCAAAAGAAGGGTAAATCAAAGGTTCAGATATTTGATGAAGAGGAGAATAATGAAGTGCAGGTTGAAGTTGAAGAAATGCCAAGATTTGATCCTGAGTGTGAAGAACCAGAAACCTCAAGGAGTGGAGAACTTAGAAGGTCATCAAGACACAAGTGGCAACCTACAAGGTATAGTTATGATACTTCTTTTTTGGCTACCAAAGATTATGCTTACATGATAAAGGTAGATGAAGATCCTTCCACATATGAAGAGGCAAAAGGTAAGGAAAATTGGGAGAAAGCTATGCAGGAAGAATATGATGCATTAATGGAGAATCAAACATGGGATTTGGTTCCTAAACCAAATAGTCAGAAGATCATTGGATGCAAATGGGTCTACAAGACTAATAGGTTTGCAGATGGAAGTGTGTCTAGGTATAAAGCTAGACTTGTTGTGAAAGGGTTTGCTCAAACATATGGTATTGATTATGATGAGACCTATAGTCCTGTTGCAAAGATGACAACCATCAGGACACTCATAGCCATTGCTGCATGTAAAGGTTGGAAATTATGTCAATTACATGTGAAGAATGCTTTTTTAAATGGTTACATTTCAGATGATGTTTTCATGGAACAACCTCAAGGCTTCAGAGATAGAAGGTATCCAGATCATGTATGTAAGTTCAAGAGACCTTTGTATGGGTTGAAGCAGGCCCAAGGGCATGGAATTATAGACTTGTGAAGTTCTTGAAAGAACTTGGATTTCAAGTATCTAAAGCAGATAGTAGCTTGCTTGTTAAAGCAAGTGATGATGGGTTCATTTACATGTGCATATATGTTGATGATATAATTCTTATAGGTACATATGAGAAAGGCATTCAAAGCCTAAAAAAGCAAATGGAAAAAGAGTTCAAAATCAGTGATTTGGGAGACTTGTCATATTT
>CM035427.1:71173862-71206362 GCA_020310875.1 Ceratopteris richardii | reverse complement strand
AAGAAAGGACCAAAGCAAGACAAAGCCAAAGGTCAGAATGTTCAACCTTGTGCCATATGCGATAAGACCAACCACACCACTCAGAACTGCTGGTTCAATGGGAAGACCCAAAAAGGAAGTGGAAGAGGTGGATATGGCGGCAATAGAGGCAGAGGTGGACACAACTTCAACAACAACAATAGAAGCTATAATCGAAGGGACTACAACAATTATTCAGAAGATCAACCACATGAAGACTCATTACTTCTCATGAATCTAAGCCACAAAGAAGGTAAAGAAGATGATCATTTGTTCTACATAGATTCAGGATGCTCCAATCATGTTGCAGGCAACATTGCTCTTCTATCTGACTTGGAAAGTCCAAAGCATAGACATGAAGTGCAAACATGGGATGACACAAAGCACAATGTGGAGAAGATTGGTAATGTCAAAGCTTCCAATGGCAGGACAAACATTCTGAGTAAGGTTCTCTATGTACCCACTATCACTAAAAACCTAATAAGTGTAGGCCAAATAGTTGAAAAAGGCTTGCAAGTTAGGTTCACCCAACATGGAGCTTTTGTGGAAGATCCATGTCAAGGCTTCAAGAAGATAGCCCGAGGTGAGAAGCATGGTAGGCTCTTTACTTTTGAAGTAGGAGATACCAGGAACATAGCTCTATTCAACTTTGGGTCTCAAACCCTAAGTGAGCTTGAAGTGTGGCATAAGAGACTTGCTCATGTGAATGAAAGAACCTTGAAGGATATATGCAGGGATCAAAGTGTTCTAGGACTGCGGAACATATCAAAGCAACACATGATCAACAGGTGTGATGCATGTCAGATTAGGAAGGCACAAAGACAACCATTCAACCACAAAGGCTACATCCACAACAACTTATTGGACTTAGTACACACAGATGTATGGGGACCAAGTCAAGAACCTTCATTGGCAGGATCAAGGTACTATGTCTCATTTATTGACAACCATAGTAGGTGGACTGTTCTATACTTTATCAAGAGTAAGAATGAAGTGTTTGATTGCTTCAAGAAGTATCTTGCGCATGTGGAGAATCATACAGGTAGATCACTAAAGAAGCTCAGATCTGATGGAGGGGGAGAATACTTCTCCAAAGATTTTGATGAGTTCTTGCAGGATAAAGGTATCAAAAGGGAAGTGACTACCAGGTACTCTCCTCAACTAAATGGAATTGCAGAGAGGAGAAACAAGACATTGGTTGGATCAGCCCGAACAATGCTTGAAGAGAAGAAGTTGCCACATTATCTATGGGCAGAAGCTATTTCAACTGCAGTGTACCTTGTCAATCGACTACCATCCAAATCACTTCAAGGTATGACTCCTTATGAAGCATGGCATGGAAGAAAACCTAGTCTTGGACATTGCAAGGTTTTTGGTTGTTTAGCTTATGTTCATGTACCATCACAAATAAGAGGTAAGCTAGATGAAAGGGCAACAAAGGCAGTGTTTATTGGATATGATTCAACTCAGATGGGTTACAGGTTCTTCAATCCTTCAACCAAGCAATTCACTACAAGTAGAGATGTTGTGTTTGAAGAACACAGGTCTTGGTATGATGAAGACAAACAAAAGGTAACACTACCATATGATCTTGATTCTGACTCTCATCAATTAGGAAGGAAGCATGATACACAGGTCCAGGATCCAAGAAGTGATACAGACGATGACCAAGATGAAAGAGAAAGGGATTACAAGCTATGGAAGTCAAGAGGCAAAGCAAAGATGCAAGAGGTTGGAGAATGCCCCAAACAAGCACGTAGAAGATCAGCAAGAGAGAAGAAACAACCAGAAAGGTATGGATATGATTCCACATTTGTTACAAAGCATTCAATCTACTTGGCAAAAGACTCTATTTCAAAAGAACCCTCAACCTATGAAGAGGCAAAGGGAAACCCTAATTGGGAAAAGGCCATGAACGAAGAGATAGATGCATTGAAGGAAATGGACACTTGGGATTTGGTTCCAATGTCACCGAATCAAAAGGTAATTGGTTGCCGATGGGTATACAAAGTTAAAAGAAATTCAGATGGATCAGTTTGCAGGTACAAGGCAAGATTAGTTGCCAAAGGATGCTCACAAACTCATGGTATAGACTATGAGGAAACATTCTCACCAGTTGCAAAGATGACTACAATCAGGACATTGATAAGTGTAGCTGCTGCAAGGAATTGGAGACTCCTCCAACTTGATGTGAAAAATGCATTCCTAAATGGTTGGATAAGTGAAGAGGTATACATGTCACAACCACCAGGTTTTGAAAACCCTAATCATTCATCTTAAGTTTGCAGACTTAAGAAAGCATTGTATGGATTGAAACAAGCTCCAAGAGCTTGGAATTACAGGTTGGTTACATATCTTCAAGATCAAGGGTTCAAAGCTAGCAGCTCCGATCCTTCTCTATTCATCAAAAGGGATCACAATGAGGTTATCTATCTATGTGTATATGTAGATGATATTATTGTGACAGGTGATGATCTAAATGGCATTCAAAGGATCAAGAGACACATGCAAGAGGAGTTCAAAATCAGTGACCTAGGTGAGCTCACATATTTCCTAGGTATGCAGGTGATATATACAGATGAAGGAATGTATTTGACTCAAAGAAGATACATTCAGGATCTTCTTCTCAAGTTCAAAATGGAGAACACTAAACCTGCAGGTACACCTTTGGAGATGAATCATAAACTTAGTGTTTATGAGGGTGAGAAAATTGAAGACATAAAAGAGTATCAAAGCTTGGTAGGTAGCTTGATATATGCTACTCACACAAGGGCAGACATCTCATATAGTGTGGGAGTGCTTAGTCAGTTCATGCACTCACCGAGAAGACCACACATGGATGCGGCTAAGAGAGTACTTAAGTATCTCAAAGGTACAATCAACGAAGGTATATTCTATCCTTACTCTTCCGATTTGGATATCAAAATCTACTCAGATGCAGATTGGGCAGGAGCTAAGGATGATAGAAAAAGTACATCTGGTTACTTAGCATTTGCAGGTTCGAAGCTAGTGTCATGGAGTTCCAAGAAGCAACCAACAGTTGCTTTATCCTCAACTGAAGTAGAGTACAGAGGCTTGACCATAGCAACTCAAGAGGCAATATGGTTAAAAGCATTGTATACAGATTTGGGACTTGTGAGTTCCAAACCTCACATATTTGGAGATAATGTAAGTTCCATGCATCTAGCGGAAAATCCTATTTTTCATGCGAGAACCAAGCATATAGAAGTCCATTATCACTTCATCAGGGAGAAGCTCATGGCAAAGGAGATTGACATTTCTTTTGTTCCGACTGAAAAGCAAGTAGCAGATATGATGACAAAGGCACTTGATGGAATAAAGCTTTGTAGATTCAAAGCTATGGCAGGTATTCAACCTATCAGAGAATGAAGACTCAAGCATACTTTAGCTTGAGGGGGAGCTGTTGGAACATCAAGCTTACACTATGCTTGAGGTGGATTTGATCTACATCAAAGGCTATTGCGTCGAAAGAATATCCGTTGGAGAGTTCTTTTTCATATGCTCATTTATTGTATTTTTTGAGAATATTTTGATGGCTCATTTACCGTTGTAAAAGCCTTGAGTTGTACACATGTAAATGTACAAATATAGGGCCAAAATCCCACGAAATTTTGGTGGTTGAAGTTGCATTCAATCAAGCAATCAATCACCTAAAAGTAGATCAATCAAAATCTTCACTTTTCCTAGATTGTAGGGAAGTGAATTGATTCCCTCCAACAACCATTCCCACCTTCATTTGAATTCAAATTCAAGTTGTAAAAGTCGTGGAACACTCCTAGAGGCTATATAAGGAGTTGAAATCACTTGTACATTACATGGAAGCAATATACATACACTTGTGACCATCATTGTCTTGCTCCTTCAATTTTCTGCATCATCTTCTTCGCCAACAGTAATCTTGCAGAGGCTGCTGCTCTCTCCTCAGAGCTCCAAATTGAGTGCAAGAGAACTCATTGGAAAGGTATCAGTGTCTATTGTATGGCTGTAAACTTTCAAAGCATTTGGTTCAGCAGATTTTGAGAAATCTCAGTTTTTCTGCCTCGGGTTCAATCTCTACGTATTCCTGAAAAATAGGAGGTACCACCGGTGAATGTCGCATTCATTCCTATAGCATATTTGGCTTATTCCTTATACTTTTGTGCATTCCATACACTCAGCCCTATGTGTATCACTCCCATAAAAGGATTTTTTCTAATTGTAATCACGCTGGTCGCTATGGGCATTTGAAGTTCATTGTCTCTTCCATAGATAGTAAGTTTTTTTTAGATAGTCGACCCGCAAACCTATCTGTTTTGTATCGACTCATTCTCCTTGATGCTCCAAGGTACATAGTGTGTTTCTTTGCACTTATAGCATGCCTATAAGGTCTATTTGAGTCTCCAAAAGCTCAAGGGCTGGTCTTGTGCCGGTTGGCTTGACCAAAGTTCATCACTTCGAAACGCACTTTTCTACCTTCGACAAGCTTCTCCAAGTTCTTTCATATCTATCTATCTATCTATCTATCTATCTATCTATCTGTCCATCTATCTATCTATCTATCTATCTATCTATCTATCTATGTATCTATCTATCTATCTATCTATGTATCTATGTATCTATGTATCTATGTATCTATGTATCTATGTATCTATGTATGTATCTATCTACCTATCTACCTATCTACCTATCTACCTCTCTATCTTTCTATCTATTTATCTATCTATCTATCTATCTATATATCTATATATCTATCTATCTATCTATCTATCTATCTATCTATCTATCTATCTATCTATCTATCTATCTATCTATCTATCTATCCATCTATCTATCTATCTATCTATCTATCTATCTATGTATCTATCAATCAATCTATCTATCTATCTATCTATCTATCAATCTATCCATCTATCTATCTATCTATCTATCTATCTATCTATCTATCTATCCATCCATCTATATATCTATCTATCTATCTATCTATCTATCTATCTATCTATCTATCTATCTATCTATCTATCTATCTATCTATCTATCTATCTATCTTTCTCTATCTATCTATCTATCTATCTATCTATCTATCTATCTATCTATCTATCTATCTATCTATCTATCTATCTATCTATCTATCTATCTATCTATCTATCTATCTATCTATCTATCTATCTATCTATCTGTCTGTCTATCTATCTATCTTGTTGGTGCAGGGCAATCAACAATTGAAGCTTTGGAAGTCAAGGACTGAAGGAAAGACCAACTTATGAAGCATGGAAGAAGTTCATTTCAGAAGATAAAGAGTTGTACACATATGTACATTAATTTAGAGTCAGCTTACTTATGTCTTTGATTAGTCATAAGTTTGTAAATTTTTGTCTATATATACTATGGAAAATGTCGGGGCTAGTATGAGAGAGCATGAGAATAGAGTAGTCAAGATTTTTTAGAGTTATTAGACATCTTAGAAGTTAGTTGAACTCTCTCTCATCATTCAGTTGTAAACTCCTCCAGAAATGAAAGAAATTTGCGCCCGATGTTTCTGCGTTTTCTCCTTCTGTGCTAGATCTTTTGTGAAATTCTTTTGTACAAGTCTAAGTCTATAGGTGATTGACCTCTGTACAAATTTTCAGCTTCTAATTGTGATCAGGCTAAGAGAATTGAGTGTAGGAACATTTACATGTGTAAATGGAAGAAGAGAGGTTGCAAGAGGCGCAAAATTTGAAGTCAATGTTTTGATCATTTCTCCTTCTATAGTTTAAAGTTTTGAGCAAGCAAGCATTCAATCTTTAAGTTGGAAGGTAAGCTAGGTGTGGCTAAAAGCATTTGCTTAAACGGGTTCTAGTCTCGGAGAACCATGTCTTGGAAGTTGCAGGTGTCAAAGTCGACTCTACAGGGTGACAGTTTTAGACATAGGTAACTTGTTGAGTTCATTTCTCAAGTTATACTGAATCTTTTGGAGTAATTCAACTTGGAGAAGGTGTGCAATCTATAGGAGACACCTTTTGCAAAGTTTTATAAAAAATTTTACACAATTGATAGGTCAATGAGAAAGATAAGTGCAACAGACTTTCTGTAGAGTCATCATCTTCACAGATTTTTCAAAATCTTGATAATTGAGTATTGATCTTCTAAAATTGGAGAAGGTTTTGACTTACTCTTGATATAGAGGTGTTCTAATTTCAAGAGTAGGTTGTTCTTTTGAAGATTAACACTCTCCATCAGTGGTATCAGAGTAGGAAACATCAGAATTGAAGGAAGGAGGGTCCCGACTGCTGTAGATGAAAAGAATTCAACATTTAAAGGTTCAAAAGGTGAAAGCTTGAGGATAAAGCTTGAGAAGGAGATCATACGACATCAAGAAAGTCAAAAGGAGTGTCATTCAAAGTAAAGGTAACCTTATACTTTATAAAGATTGAAGAATACAATATACAGGTGAAGAAAAGATGGGAGATTCTCTTCAGATAGAGAAATTGGATAGAGAAAACTATCCTGCATGGTCTATGAGGATGAAAGCTCATCTAATGAGAAAAGAATTGATAGCCTACATAACAGGTGAAGAAGAAAAGCCACAATTCAGAGATCCTAGTGTTCCAACTAGGGAGGAATTGTCAGATTTGAAGAATTGGATGAAGAGAGATGCTCAAGCTAGGAGCATTATCTATATGGCAGTCAATGACTACTTGCTACCTCACATTAGAGGTCTTGAAAGTGCAAGTGATATATGGAATGCTTTGGAGGAGCATTTCCAAAATACCACAAAGTCTAGGAAGGCATCCTTGTGGGCAGAATGTACTACATTCAAGAAGAAGGCCTCTCAATCCACCTCGAATTATGTAACCAGAATGAAGGACATTGCAGATGCATTAGGAGCTGTTGATGAAGACATTGAGGAGGATAAATTGGTAAGGCAAATCCTTACACGTTTGAGAGGTGATGACAAATGGAAGCCATTCATTTTGTCTACTGAATTATCACTTGATCATTTTACTCCTGACTTAAATCAGTTGCTAGGACATATGTTAACCTTTGAGCAGGATGTCAAAGGTGAAGGTGACAAGAGTACAGGTCATGCAATGTACTCAAAGGATAAGAAGAAAAATAGCAAAAGGGAAGCAACAAGCAAATGAAGATGAAGGCACAACTAGTCAAGACAACTTCCTAAGAGGAAGAGGATGTGGCAAAGGTAGAGGAAGAGGCAGGAATAATAAAGATGGAGTCAAAGCTTGCTGGATTTGTGGTAGGACAAATCATTTAGCTAATGATTGTTGGCATAATAATCAGAGTAATGGTGGATATAATCAGAAGTTTAATTCAAGAGGAAGAGGTGGCAGAAATCAAAGAGGTAATTTCAGAGGTAGAGGTAGTAGGGGTTACTTTGGAAGAACTACAGGTAGAGGATTCCAAAGTCAACAATACAATAATACCTACTACAATTATGCTTCAGATCAGAAGGAGGATTCAACATTGATAATGAATGCAACTTGTGAAAGGCAAAGTGGAGACCAAAGAGTCTTCTATATTGATTCAGGGTGTAGCAATCACCTGAGTGGTAACATAGCATTGATGACTGATTTGGAAAATAAGGTATCTAATCACGTTGTTCAAAAAGGTGACAATACAAAGCACAATGTGAAGTCAATTGGATCAGTGAAGGCTAAGGATGGTAGCACCTTATTGAGTAAGGTCTTGTATGTTCCTACATCTCTGATAAGTGTAGGACAAATTGTTGAAAAAGGTTATGAAGTTAGATTCACTAATGAAGGAGTGTTTGTGGAAGACCCTAGCAATGGGTATAAACAAATTGTTTCAGGAAAAAAAGAAGGAAGGTTGTTCACATTGAAGATTCAAGGTAATGTTGGTCATGCCTTGTTCACTTATGGAGGACATAAGATCTCTGAGTTAGATCTTTGGCACAAGAGGCTTGGACACTTTAATGAAAGAGGTATCAAAGATATGATTAACAATGGTTCAGTGTTTGGATTGCCTAATGTTGCAGGTCAACATATGACATACAGATGTGAGGCATGTCAATTAGGTAAGGCTCATAAGCAATCTTACTCCAAGCATGGTTTCATGTATTCAGAGAAGCTTGAGTTGGTACACACAGATGTGTCGGGACCATCAAAGGATTTCAGTATCAATGGTTCAAGGTATTATGTGATTTATGTTGATGATGCTACCAGATGGATCACTATATATGTGATCAAAGATAAGTCAGAAGTATTCAACACATTCAAACACTATCTTGTGTATGCAGAGAGAATTATAGGTCATAAATTGAAAAGACTAAGGTCAGATGGAGGGGGCGAGTATTTTTCTAAAGAGTTCAGTGATTACTTGTGGAATGCAGGTATAAAAAGGGAAATTACTTGCAAGTACTCTCCTCAACAAAATGGTGTAGCAGAGAGAAGAAATAGAACTCTTGTTGAGTTTACAAGGTCAATGATGAAGGAGAAAAATTACCCAAATTATTTGTGGGCTGAGGCTGTAAATATAGCTACTTATTTGGTTAATAGGTTACCATGTAAAGCCTTGCAGGGTATGACACCATATGAGGCATGGTGGGGTAAGAGACCTACCTTGGATCATTGCAAAGTATTTGGATGTTTGGCATATGCATATGTGCAATCACAATTAAGACACAAATTGGAACCTAAAGCTGAAAAGTATGTGTTCATTGGTTATGATGACAAGCAGATGGGTTATAGATTGTGGAGCCCATCCACAAAGCAATTCATTGTGTATCAGGATGTTACATTTGATGAGCAAGGTACTTGTTATGCAGGTACAATCAATATTAATACAGGTGATGAAGAAGTTGTGAGTCAAAAGAAGGGTAAATCAAAGGTTCAGATATTTGATGAAGAGGAGAATAATGAAGTGCAGGTTGAAGTTGAAGAAATGCCAAGATTTGATCCTGAGTGTGAAGAACCAGAAACCTCAAGGAGTGGAGAACTTAGAAGGTCATCAAGACATAAGTGGCAACCTACAAGGTATAGCTATGATACTTCTTTTTTGGCTACCAAAGATTATGCTTTGGTAGCGAAAAATATGATGCATTGATGGAGAATCAGACATGGGATTTGGTTCCTAAACCAAATAGTCAGAAAATCAATGGATGCAAGTGGGTCTACAAAACAAAGAGATTTGCTGATGGAAGTGTGTCTAGGTACAAAGCTAGACTTGTTGTAAAAGGGTTTGCTCAATGTTAGCAGCAGATAAGGAACTGAAGGACTGACAAGGCATGGCAGTCAGAGAAGAGAGTCAGAAGGGAGAGAAGGCACAAGCAGACAAGGGAGTCAACGACGATCTGGCAAGTAGGCCAATAATTTTCTTCATGAAGAAGCAAGTATGAGCATTCACGCAGATCTAGGAACAAGGCAACCCTTTAATTTTTCAAAACCCTTACACCAATTAAAAGTGATTCTCATCACTAAACACCATTGTAAATACCATTTCATATTTTTGTAGCTCCATTTTGTGCAAGCCAAGGAGTCCTTGAGCTTGAGGAGCTTTAGAAGTATCTACCTGCCAATTTTCGTATTTTTTAGATCTCGTTTGAGCCCTCAAATAAGCCCTGGAACCTAATTTTTAACTAGGCCGGACAATAGGTCTGATAGGGCCAAAGCTAGTCAAAAACTATAAAAGGAGCTAGAGAGCTCATTTTTGGGCAGAGCTTGTAATTGAAATGAATTTGTAAGACCTTTTTGAAAGTAATCTAAGAACTCCATTGCTTCTCACTCTTTGTCTCGCCGTGTGTGCGCGTGTGTGTGTTTGTGTGTGCATGTTTGTGTGCTTCTCACTCACGCATTTGTGCTGCCACTTGCTCGAGGTCTTCATACCATCCTCACGTCTTCCCGGATTGACATTAAAGGAGGTGCTACTCATCACTGAGCTACACCAAATTTTGGCGCCGTTGCCGGGGATCGAGCTTTGAGGACGAGTGTGTGATGGTAAGACGTAGAGTTGCCGCGTTGGAGTTGTAGGTATTTTCTTCACTTTCATCTATTTTCTTGTTTTTCCTTCACCATCTCCCACCTCCATCTTCATCATCGCGAAAATTTCTGTTTTTTCATCATATCACCTTCTCCACCTCATTTCCCTCATTTCACTTGTGAGAGAGAGCGAGAGAGCGATATTGCGTGTGTGGTTTCTTGCATGTTTCTTGAGCATTTTGCAAGATCTTCCTGAATCATCATCCCCAGCTCTCTGCGCAGGTACGAAACTCGTCGAATCTGTCTCGCAGTCGCCAGCCTCTGTCGATCGCGATCGACAAAAAATTCAATCATTTGGTAAAACAAAGTTCACCACTAGCACAAGCATGATGAGCACATCCCAAATCACCTAAAACAGTAGAAAAATTCCGTGTTTTTTTGTCAATCGCGACCGACAGCCTCTGTCAATCGCGACCGACAGACCCTGTCAATCGCGACCGACAGACCCTGTCGATCGCGACCGACAGACTTCACGACCGACAGACTGCCACGTAGGACCCTGTCAATCGCGATTGACACCGTCGATCGCGATCGACAGCCACGACCGACACCTCTGTCAGTCGCGATTGACACCGTCGATCGCGACCGACTGAAATTCAACGATTGATTGACTTTTACGCGTAGCCACGTGTCCATCGTGATTGATAGGCCCCCGATTGACTGAAATTCGGCGAAAAATCCGGAAAACGTGTCGATCGCGATTGATACCATCGATCGCGATTGACAGCCACGATGGACTCTGTCGATCGCGATTGACACTGTCGATCGCGATTGACACTGTCGATCGCGACTGACAGGCCCAACGGACACCTCTGTCAATCGCGATTGATAGACCTGTCGATCGCGATTGACAGACCTCTCAATCGCGATTGACAGGCTTTTCGGCCAAAAATTAGGATTTGCTTTTGTTCAAAATTTGGGATAATTTTGGGGCAAAATAGTCAATCCATTAGCATTTTTGGAGGTTCCTACATTTGAGAATTGGGAGAAAATCCTAGGATCTGTCAGCCAGATTGAATCTTGTCTTAAACCCCTAAACCCTGAACAGTCATAACTTTTTCATACGAAATCAATTTTTTGAGCTCTAAGGCTTGTTGGAAAGCTCGTGGCATATACTACATGCCCTCAACTGTTTTTTATAAAGATAATGCGTTGATTTTCAGATAGGGTATTTTGAAATTGACCATACCCAGGGGGATCAAAGTCAGGGGTCTTTAGAATTGTTTCCCTAAAAATCACTATGCAAGTTAGTGTTTGTGCTACAGGAATGAAAATCATTGGTTCTGTCTTTGGAATTTGAATCTTAAAGCTAACTTTGGAACTCTTACAGATCTGTTGAGAGCATCGAAAGGCGTTCTAAGCAAGTGTAAGTGCAAGCTTGGGAACACACTTCCTGGGCATTCAAGGGCAACCAAGCAAGAGACAAAAGGTTGGAATATTCTCAACTCCCTCTGTCATTTTCTAGCTCAGGCTAAGTACGAATAGTGCTAGAGGTAAGTTAGGGCAACGATAGGCATCAATCAAGTTGAAGACTACCTATGCACTCAAGTCCAAGATTAAATATAATCTCTTTGTGAGGCGATGAACATAAAGAAAAGAATCTAACGTGGAACGATCAACCTAAAAGTACGAAGAACATTCAAATATACCTTAAGACGTGATATCAGACAAGAATTTTAACACGGGAATCAACTAAAAAGAATCAAGTAACTGATACAAAAGGACTCAAAAACGTGGTTGTACCGGGACAAATTGGGTTAATCAGTTAGGCATATGAACCTTAGATCAGGACGACACCTAGTAAGAGAGAGACAAAGCCTTAGGTCTTCAGAGGCTAGTGTCAATCATACTGCGAGGTCTTGGGCCCAGCAGTTGAGTCACCACTCGCATTACCCTAGCTCTGATACCAGTGACAGTTGGAATAGCTTAGGACCAACCGATTAGGTGCCAGCATCTATGAGGACGGCCTAGGAAGATCTGTGGTACAGATTAAGAATCTTGATCAATCCATTGGACTAGAGCACCCAGCTGTCAAGTTTGAAAACGGAGCATACTTGGACAAAGAAGGAACCATATACGTAGTCACCAGTCATCCAGATAGGACGGACGAATTCGGAAATGTGATCTCAGAAGCGGACTTAGGGGACCTAGAGCAAGGAAACATGGGTACAGAACCTAGAACCCCTCGAGGCAAATCGGTTCTCACTAGGATCATCACACCAGAGTGGATTCCTCAGGATAATAAGAGCATAGATTTGCTCCTCAATCGAGAAACTGACGAAGCCTTTTGGAGGTATAAATCTGATCAGCCAACGGATATAGGAACTATCATGATCTATGAGTTTAAGGATCCTGATAGCCCAGGCAGAGTGACCTACTTAGATCACGCTTCGGAGAGGATCTTAGTGGTTATGGAAAATGATAGGCATGCTTACACTTGGAAGGGTGAATTCGTTTTCCCCCAACCAAGATCGAATGTATCCTATGGTCACCCTGGAGCTGGAACATCCCAAGCTCATGGAACTCAAAGAGACAGACATAGAGAAAGGCCGGAAGTAAGCTTTGCCAATCCAGTGGGCAGAGAAAGAACGCGGACGGAAACAAATAGAGTAGAACCTGAGATACTTAGAGCTCTCAGGAATCAAAGAAATGCGGATGAGTTCCCTCTACCACGACCTAGAGAGCACACAAGAACCTTGAGACCGACTCAGCTAGTTAAGTCCATGAAGAACTACTTCGATGGCACTGGAGATCCATACGATCATGTGGCTGAGTTTAGACAAGTCTTGAGAGCTGAACAAGTGGAGGATCTATTCACGCAGTACAATGCCTTTGGTCTGACCCTTAGGAACACTGCCCTGACATGGTTTCAACCACTAAATGAGAGGCAGTTCAGGAGCATAGACCAACTCCTAGAAGCTTTCATTATTGAATTCTCTAAGAGTGGCATAAGGCATAATACCTCCTCGCTGATTCACAGCTTCAAGCAAACCCCTCAAGAAACCGTGAGACTTGCAGGGAGGAGATTTAGGCAATATCTTGAAAGATGCCCTGTTTCGGAGTTACCCACACCAGCCAAGCAAGTGGCTTTATTCTTGGATGGATTGCTAAGTACCAAATTAAGATCATATGTGTACTTGAAGGACCCTAGGACCATAGAAGAGTGTGTACGCATGTGTATTGACATTGAGGATAACCTAGGGGAGGAGTTGGAGCTTTCCAAGATATACAAAGATTCGGATAGTGCCTCTAACCTCTCTTCCACGCAATCCACATCAATCGAGGAACTTGCAGAGAAAGTAGCTCAGAAATTAGGTGTAACTAGCAAACAAATCCCAAGGTTTGCCCCTGTGAAAAGGTGCTATACTTGTGGTGGCGACCACATGGCAAATGTATGTCCCATTATGGCTCAACCCCAAGTAAATCCTAGTAGCCAGTACTGCACCATAGAACGAAGATACACCAATCACACCGCGCAAGATTGCCCATACAATAAGCAAGCGGTTAGGCAAACCTACCCTCAGCCATACCCTCAACAAGGAAGATACCAGAACCAGTACCCACCTCAGCAGTATGCTAGGCCTCAACAAACCTACCAACCCTATCAAAACCAACAAAGGCCTCAGCCTGTGCTAGCACAACAACCCCTAGCTCCAGCTAATGCGATCCCAGTAAAATATGCAGCAACAGAAGAAAACCTGAATAGAGCTATAGTCCCTGTAACACCACTGCTTTCTGAAAGTGACCCTAGTGACCATAGCTTTGATTCTACACATGTCGATAGCCCCCATGCTTACTACATGCAATCTCCTGAACATGGTGAGTCTTACTATAGCGAAGACCCAAACGAACCTAGTTGGGAGTCAGATTACTCAAACGTCATGTATACAAACCCCAATCCTAAGCCTCAACCTAGGTAGGTAAGACCCCCATTCCCTAGAGGACCATGCTATAGATGTCAGGGAGATCACCTCATTCGTGATTGTCCCTTACCTCCACCTACACAACCCCACTCAGTGACAATTCAGGGCTTTTGCTAAGAATGTGGAAAGGAGCATCTCTTACGAGATTGCCCTAAGAATCCTAATAATATGCCAAAAATCACTCCTATTAACGTTATTGGGTTGGTGGTAGACTCCACAGGAAGTGTGACGTCCACTGCACCAGTACAGGTAGTGACTAGAGCTCAGGCATTGCAGCAGAACCAAGGGGTAAACCAGGATAAGAACCCAAAGGCTAGTGAAACCGAGAGCATAACAAAGAAAAGGACTAGAGCGTGGAAAGATAGTCGGGAAAGAATGAAAAGACAATGGGCTAAAAAGATGAGTGAACTTGAGGAAAGCATAAGAGAAACCAAAGCCAGGATAACTGAACTCACATCTCAAACTCCCTCTCACACTATCCCACCACCACGATTCCCATCGCCATCCGACCCGCCACCTTCCAACCCACCTCATATGATTCCACCACCCCCTAGAGTAGGATCAGTATTAGCTGATCCCACTCCTGAAGATATAGACATGATGCTTAAGGCATATCAAGCCAGAATCCAAGAAGGGCCAAATGTCACGGATCATGACAAGTGTTACCCTAGAGCTGACCTAGAGATAGAAAGAACCAAGCTTTGCGCGAAGATGGTTGCATTGGCTCAGACTATGTTTGAAGCCAGCCGCCTTTTCAATTACTCGGGCTCAGCCAAGACGCAATTACACTTGGATGGACTTCTAGAGAAGTTAGAGGGCATAGTTGCAAGATCTGCCAAGGAAGAAAAAAATCAAGAAAGGGAGAAAGCAAGCAAAAACATGACCCATCCCCCATCAAAAGTTTATGTGGCCAATTCCACTGAACCAGACAACCCCCCCTCCCTAGAAAGAGTAGAGAATCTAATGGCACAATCACAAAAGGAACCAGCCTCTCAACACAAGGATAAGGCAAGTGAAAGAGTAAGCATTCCGGCTCAAGAAGCCTATGTGCTTGAAGCCTATGTGCCTAACTCTACGGAACCAGACACATCATCTTCTATGAATCGGTTCACACCAGAATTCCTACGCGAGATTCAAGAAGACAAATGGGCTAAAGAAAGTGAAGTCCCTCCTCCCATTGAACTTGTGGATGAGGCACATGACCAATTCCCACAAGACATCCCATCCATTTATGGAGAGCAGGAAAGTACACAATCTCAAGAAAGATTAGACTTCGAGTCTAATTCTTTACAAGAACTACCTCATTTCACAGGCCCATGGGAAGCAAGGTCCACCTGTATGAGAACACCTACAGTCATGGTAAGGAACGAAGATTCAGTCATACCTAGGAACACAGAGGTAGTGAAGAACACCAAAGTGCAATGCAATCTCACGTTGGAAGAGCTGCTTAAGGTTAGACCAGAAGTGTGGAAACATGTAGCCAAACAAGTACCAGAGATAGCAAAACCTCATTCCCAGGTAGGATCACATAGGACAGTGCCAGAGATACCCTTGGATAAGATAGGAGACATGTGTGAAGGTGAAGAAGGGAACACCTATCTTCCCATTACCTACCAGGGGTACACCACCAAGGCAATTTTGGACTCAGGTGCAGGAGTTGCAATTGCCACCACTTCCCTATGGAAGCGTTGGGGCAAGCCAGCACTCAGGCCAACGAGAATGAAATTGCAGATGGCCGATGGTCATATTGAGAGACCCTTAGGATTGCTAGAAGGAATAACTCTCACCACCTGTGGTGTCGAGTTTGAGCATACATTTGCTATATGTGACTTCAGCAAAAATCATGCCTATGAGATGATTTTGGGAAGACCATTTATGCGACAGTTGCAAGTGGTACAGGACTGGGGAACCAACTCCTTGTATTTGCAACACTTAGGTGTTACAACCAAAGTAAATCTCAAAGATTACTCTCATAGAGATGTACCTCCTATCCAATGGAATCCCATCCATAGAGCCAAAGATGATACGGAATCGGTGCATTCCATAGGGTCAGGATCCTCTTGGATGCATGAAGACACCCACTTATGGATGTGCAAAGTAGCAGTAGACGAAGAGAAGAGAGGAAAAGCCAGAGAGGTAGGTGCGAAAGAAACCCATAGATCAATCCAAGACCCAGCCTATGCACCTATAGTTTTTCCAGACAAAGAATTTGAACCTCACGGCTGGGCAGAAATTTTAGCAACCATGGACGTAGCCATCAATGAAGAACAATGGACACCCCACTCTGATGAGGATGGCTATGACATTTCAGTCTTCTCCATAGAGCCAATCATGGGAGAGGCAGTGTTAGAAGAATGCGAACCTAGCCCTGATGCCTTTGAGGATGCAAGTGACTCCGATCTAGAGTCAATCATTATGGACCCACCATTTGCATCAGAGGAAGAATACTTCCATGAAGTAGAATTTCAACCCCAGAGACATGGAGAGCTTACAAAAGATGTAAGATTAGCCACACATGTGACCCCGAAGGAAGAAGGAAAGAAACGAAAGAAGAGAGAAGTCGCACCAGAAGAGGAAGAATCTTTGTTTGAGGTCCCAGAAAATTTTAAGAAGTATGAGATAGACGACAGGAGAGTCATGATAAGAATGCCTAAACGAGAGGCACAATCAGGAGAGGCCTATGATAACAAAGAAACCACCAAGAAAATAGTAGTGGCCCTAGAAGAAGGAGAGGAGAGATGCACGTACATAGGCCATGACCTAACAGAGGAAGAAGAGCATGCATTAATAGCCTTGCTAAGAGAATACAGAGATGTATTCGCTTGGAGTTACAAGGATTTGAAAGGTGTTGACCCTGACATATGCTCACACACCATCCCCATGACCTCAGATGCTAAACCCTTCAAGCAAAAGCCCTATACATATAATGATAATTACGCTGCTAAGATCAAAGAGAAGATAGATAGACTGGTTGAAGCTGGATTTATCTATGAAATTGAGCACACTGAGTGGGTATCCCCCATCGTAGTGGTGCCCAAGAAGAATGGCAAGCTGCGTGTGTGCATTAACTTGAAGAAGGTTAATGCAGCCATAATTCGAGATAACTATCCGCTTCCTATCACAGAACATCTCTTAGAAAGAGTAGCAGGCAAGGAAGTGTACAGCTTCCTCGATGGATTTTCGGGCTACAATCAAGTAGCCATAGCTCCAGAAGATCAGCATAAGACCGCATTTGCCACTGAATGGGGCATATTTGCCTTTAGAGTAATGCCATTTGGGCTTACCAATGCACCAGCTACCTTCCAGACACTGATGTGCCATGTATTTAAAGAGTTCCTGAGGAAGAACTTAGAAGTCTATGTTGATGATCTTGTGCTCATTCCAACATTAGACAAATCCATATTCCTGAACTCAGACAAATCTTTGACAAATGTAGAGAATATCAAGTCTGCCTGAACCCGGAAAAGTGCGTTTTTATGGTCAGGCAAGGCAAGATTCTAGGACACATAGTGTCAAAGAATGGCATATCCACTGATGAAGAGAAAGTGAGAGCTATAGCAGAGCTACCTAGGCCAAAGAATGTCAAGGAAGTACAAGCTTTCATGGGGCATTGTGATTATTACCGACGATTTATACACATGTATGTTGTCATTGCAAAGCCCATGTACGGACTTCTGACTAACTTTGAGTGGACGGATGAATGTGAGAATTCCTTCCAAGAGCTTAAACGAAGATTATGTTCAGCACCAATCTTGACCACACCAGATTGGAATAAGCCATTCCACGTTCATGTGGATGCATCCAATTATGCCATTGGATGTGTACTCGCACAACCTACCGGTGAAGGTAATATGGATCTTCCAATTGCCTACGCTAGTAGACAATTGAATGCAGCTGAACGAAATTACACCACTACGGAGAGAGAAGGCTTAGGCATGGTATATGCAGTTAAGAAATTTAGACACTATTTGCTTGCAAACAAGTTTAAATTTTTTACTGACCACCAAGCATTGTTATATCTCGTGAACAAGCCATGCAATACAGGAAGATTAGTGAGATGGTTTCTCTTGCTAATGGAATATGATTTTGAGGTTGTGGTAAGGAAAGGGAGGACTCATTTAAGAGCAGATCATCTCTCTAGGCTCACATCGGGAGAAGCCCCACAAGGAGTATCAGATGATCTTCGTGATGCTTACTTGTTTAATTTGGAAGTTGTACCGCAGTGGGCTAAGCCATTGGTACCAGTATTGACATACGGGCCTAACCATCCTATGGTAAACACACAGAATAGAGAGGTTGTGAAAGCCCAAAAGTACCACATCATGGCAGGAAGCATGTACAAGCACACGGATCAAGGAATCTTGGCTTGTTGTGTGGAAGAGGACGAGTACAATAAATGGTTGCAATTAGCACATGTAGGTGCATTAGAGCAACACTACTCAAAGCAATGAACCTTACAGACGCTAAGGAGACTCGGAGTACATTGGCCAACTATGGAAGCTGATGTCCAAAGGTTGTGCAAGGAATGCCCAATCTGCTGCACTAAACCTCCTGTGGAACATGCCACTCTTTATCAGGTGTCCATAGTGCCAGATTGGAGTGAACCACTAGTTTCCTTCCTGAGGACGAAAACCTTCCCTCTGGATATGACCTTGGCTAGGAAAAGGAGTTTAGAACAAGAAGCCCAGGATTACTCACTCATTGGTGATAATTTATATAAGCGTGGTAAAGATGGCTACCTGAGACTGTGTGTCCATGAGAGTGAATATCTTAAGATCTTGGAAATTGCTCACCAAGGTGTAGCAGGAGGACACTTTGGACCAGATCGGGTGATCAAGGCAATACTATTTGCGGGTTTCTGGTGGCCGACCCTTCACATGGATGCACATACCTATGTGAAACGGTGTGATGTTTGCCAGAGAACTTAGTATCCTATACGTAAAGATGAGATGCCACTGAAACCTATGATGGGTGGACGTGCATTCTCTAAGTGGGGAATAGACTTCGTAGGTCCTATTAATCCCCCTGCTAAGGGTTCTCATGCAGAATATATCATTGTTGCAACAGACTTTCTAACTAAGTGGGTAGAGGTAAAAGCCACAACGAAGAACGATGCTCAAACAACTGCTAAATTCTTGTTTGAAAATGTATTCACTAGATACGGGCTACCTATAGAGCTAGTTAGTGATAGAGGCACTCACTTCTTGAACGAAGTGATTGAAAATCTACTCCAAGAATTCTTGGTAATACATAAGAAGTCTGCCCCCTATCACCCTCAAGCTAATGGACAAGCCGAAAGCACCAACAAGATCTTATGCAATGTACTGACAAAATTAGTGAATAATAAACGCTCTGATTGGGACAAACAGCTACATCATGCTGTTTGGGCATACCGAGTCGCCTATAAAACGGTACTCCAAGCCACACCCTTTCAGATGGTATTCGGTCAGAACGCGGTGCTACCATTGGACTTCTTAATACCCACATTGAAGGTAGCACAAGAGCACGAATGGACAGGTCATGAGCTCTCCTCTAGGATCTTTGACCTAGAACGATTAGGAGAAACAAGACTGAGGGCGGCTGCAGGAATATATGCAGCTAAGAAACGACAGAAGGCCTACTTTGATGCCCATGTGAAGGATAAGGGCTTGAAAGCAGGAGATCTAGTTTTAGTCTACACATTGAAACAACATGCAAGGAAGCTAGAAAAGAGAGGCTACGGACCTATGATCATCAAGAGGATTTCCACGAGTGGAGCAGTACAACTAGCCACTTTAGAGGGTGATGTTCTCCCAAACTATATTAGCGGATGCAGAGTCAAGTTGTATCAGGAACCCCTCACGGAGGAAATGCTAAGTCGACTCAATACTGCTAAGAAACGCAAAGAGGAAGAAAAGCGAATTCGAGAGGAAGCTCAAGAAGAAGCCTTAGAGCGCATACGAAGAATGAAATTAAGAAGACAAGGTAGAGAGCACCCTAGGCACGATGCACATGCAGATCATGGATATGACATGGCTATGTGTGAAGTTTCAGGTGTTAGCTCACATAAGATAACCAATCGACGTCCTTTCATAGCCTTAGATATAGGACAAGGAAAGAGTGCAAGGACTGTAAGAGCCTTGATTGACTCAGGTGCAGCCACTAGTGCTGTTAAATTGTCTTACTGTCAAGAGTTGCAATTAACTGTCAATCCTGTGGAAGCATATCTCATAGGATTGGGAGGTGTGGAAACCCCTTGCATGGGCGAGGTGGAACTTCCCCTCCATATTCATGATGAGGCAATGACAGTTAAAGTACTAGTGTGTCAAGATGAGGACCTCACTGAGCCCCTTGTCTTGGGTCAAGACTGGATCTATGACCAAGCAGTCAACTTAAACCTAAGAAGTGGACTTCTTCAGGTATGGGTGAATCAGACTAGAATTACAATTGAGCTAAATGATGGAGCGCTTAAGGAACTAGAAAAGACACGGACTCCTGGTCCCTCCAGGGGTACACATGAAGTTGACCATGCTGTTCTTGTCCAAGGCTATGTGATGCAGAAGAATGAAGATCCCAAAAAAGGAGTCAGAACCACAATGGAACTCCCTTCTTTTCCAAAGACCAGAAGGAGGCAGCAACTAAGGGCAAATCAATCACTGAAGACTCTCCAAGCGAGAAACCAAAGGAACGCGCGAAGCAGCACAACTCAACCGACGAGACAAATGTGGGTGCGGAAAGACGAGCTGCCGACCGTAACGAAGTCGCAACAACGGTCTCAACTTCCTATTAGTAATCAACGACTTGATGCTAATAAGAAGACTCCTAAAACCTCTGTTGAGAAAGTGAAATCCATTTGGGTACCCAAGAAGTCGATGAAGGTTGACCCACAATCAAGACAAATTTGGGTGCCTAAGGCTTGCTTGCGGGCTCAACTAGTCCCACACAATTCACATCATACACGATAGGGTTCACTCGGTCAAGCAGTCGCTACCCACTCTTGTCTGATACACTCGAACACACTGCCGCCTAGAAGCACGCACAGACTCACTCGTAAATGGGTCCCGATGACACAACAACTCCCAGGAGAATTACTCATGCAACCCTCCCGAATCTCCACAAAACCAAGACCAAAAGCCATTCATGGTGTTTGGCAACCTAAGACTTGTAATAAACCCCCCGACCCCAATCTGTGAATTCATCTCCACTTACTAACTGCATTAGTCAGACAGCTCACCTTTCCATCTAGCTCCTAGGACTAACCAGGCATTAACTACACACACCGTCATCGTGCACTTACTAACCACTGACTCATCATCTACCTCATGTTAATGTTGTAACGGGGACAATAACGGGTTTATTCTGTCCATTACAATGTTAACACCTGGTTCTATATTCTCACAGAACCAACAGGCAAGCAGGGCCATGGCAGAAGCCGGAGGTGCCAGTTCTCAAGCCGGAACCAGTGCACAGATTGTGGACATAGAAACACTCCTCCTCGAACCCCATCTCACCGAAAGACCGCAAGAACTTCAAGCTGTGCATGTGCTCCCAATTCAGGACCCTCCCTAGGGGCACACCTCTCAAGTGGGCAAACACGCTCATTGGTTCAGTGATGTTGCTGGACCATTGGGTGATGGAACCTATTTCTGGGAAGCTGAATTGGAGTTTAATGGTAAATGGGGACGCTACCATTTTTTCACGCGCGAGTTTGAGAGCTATCAAAACGCCGAAGTCATGCGTTCAGTATGGACCAAAGCCGGCTTGGACAGTTATTTCAGGGCCCACTTACCAAAACCGGATTTCTTACGTTGTTCTTATCTTATCAGTACCATCACACCAAGCAGGGCCAAGGGAGGCGACAACACCTTTGTGTTACCCTCACTGCTGCCGGATCATGAGCTTAAAAGATTCAAGCTGACCCTCAATCTGGTACGAGAAGCATTGGGCATGTATGGCATGCACATCCCCACTAAAAAGGAAACAATGGTTCCAGGCAGAATGAAACATAAAGATCTCAATAAGCTGAAGGATATGGTAGCGATGACACCGACCATTGCTCTTCACCTACGGACCGTCATGCAGCATTTTGCTTTCCCCCAGGAAAGATTCACCATGCCCCCAAAGAAAATATGGTTTAGCTTGTATCTGGCAGAGACAAAAAGCCTCCCCATCAACGTACCACATTGGATCATAGATCAGATTCACCTAGCCCATCAAAGGTGGAACAAGAAGCAGAAGAATGTGCTTCACGGATGTTGTGCTCTAACCAAGATAATCTACCGATGTCTTGCCTATGACGTGCCTATTCAGCGGGCACTCATATGGCCCCGGGCCCAGGAATTCCAGAGAAGGCTATCAGCGGCAGGTCCCCCATCAACGAAGATGAGAGGGGGAGTCCAATTACCCTGCGCTCAACCAAGGGGAGCCACCACTACACCAGAAATTACCCCTCCCCAGACACGACGCATTAGGCCATTCACCATCCGGCTACCAAGACCAAGTACAGAGGGACCCAACCTGGTGTTTGCACCCATCCCATCAGATTTGGAATTCCCACAGGGCTTTACTCTCAATGATCTCACTGATGAAGAAGTGGCTAGACTAATCTACGACTCTAATCTCGAGACGGAAACAGAGCGAGCTCAGGATCCACAACCCCATACAACAACAGCAGCCCCCACCCGACCAGAAGTAGTAGAAGTCGATGTCGAGGAACAAGAGATCGAACAAGAGGAAGAAGCCTACGAGGAACAAGAGTATGACGAACTTTCAGAGTTAGCAAGTGCCCCTGCGTATTCGGCACAAATAAAAAGACTATATCGAACCATGCAACTAGTTCAAGAACAGCATAAAATGTCACTGGAAGCGGGCAAGAAACTCATGAACCAATTGCTAGCGGAGGAAGGCGTGGACGATATGTTCATTGAGTCCATAAACCTACATGCCGATGCAGTAGGATTGGATGAGGCCATTCATGAGGCAATGGCCTACATTCATAGATTTGAGAAAAGGGTTCCCGCTCGTCCCATGAGGTCCGGGAAACAAATTCATATCAACGTGTCAGCACCAGGAGATACAACGCAAGCAGACGAACATCAGGAAGCACCACTGTCACCACCATCCCCACCTCTCACTACACAACTCGCTCCACCACATGACACTAGCACCACCACGTCCACTACCACCACAATCGTCATGGGAATTCCACTCTCTCCGGGAATCCAATTCGGGGGAGTCACCATGCCCACTTTCACCACTCTCTTCACTAACGTCACATCCACCCCACCCACGATCCCCATCTACACGGTCACTCAAACAGTTGACACTATGGAAACATCTCCTGCCACTGCAACGCTCCCTCCCCCCATGCCACCTCCATGTCCCATACCCCCTCCACCCACATCTCCACTTGCATCCACATCATTCACAACTCCCTTTCCCGCCCCCATTCCCCCTGCATCTTCACCCCTCCCAGCATCATTTAATGTAAATAGCATATTTCTAGCATTAAATCAATGTGTATATCAGCTTCAGAATGAGTACAGAGCTCTGGACGGCCGGTATCAACAACTGACAACAAATCACCAGAACTTACAAAGGCAATTTAAGATTCTTGAAGAAGAAAAGGCAGATGTAAATCAACGTTATACAACGCTTGAGCAGGCTCACCAAACACTACTAGAGGCACCCCAACCATCGAAAGAATCAGGCGTCAAACAATTAGAAGCCTTGCTAGAAGTATACCAGGCCGATAACCTACGAGTCAGACGTAACTTGGCGCTACTCAGGAAACATATGGCCACAGCACTGGAAGAGAACAAGAGACTGCAAAAACAAAATGAAAAGAATCTGGAAGCGGCAATGGAAGGCTCTCCCCACGAGATAGATCCTGAGCAGTTCAAAGTAGTTCCAAGGGAGACGATGAAAACCATTTTGGAGAGCTATGCAGATCTTCTGGAAGCCCATGATGACTTAGAAAGAGAACGTGACGCACTACAGAGCCGACTTAAGGAACAGGAAGAACAACCAAAGAGTGTCCCATCAACCTCTACCTCAGACGAAGTAAAGGCCTTAACTGAGCAGGTAGCAGAATTACAAAAGAGGTTACTGACATACGAGAGGCAGCCCTCTCCAGTAGTAGAACCAGAGCCAGAAGAGTTGGTCCCTATTGAGGTAGATGACTCGTACGAAGAACTGTATGTTCCGATGCCAATGCTAGGCGGGCAACGAACCTCAGAGGGACTAGACACCTTGGAAGTGGAAGCACCCAAGTGGCTTCAGACACTAGAAAGGACAGCGAACACCCACGAAGAACGGGTGGCCATTCAGATCCAATCACTAGCGAACCTAGAAGAAACTGTCATAAAGTCAGAATATTTCAGAAGCATGTCTCATCATAGATGGATCGGCACCAAATATGTGCCATACTGCATACTGTTGGCCGATTACAACGCCGAAATTCAACGACGATGCGGCAAGCCTCCCACATTCGCTACACAATTTGGTCCAGACGATATACCGGAAAGTGCTAAGCGTGGGTCCATCCATCAACCCACCTGGAGGATTAGGCTTTTGGAAACATATCCTGAAATGGTCCGAACCTGGAATAATATGCCGTTGTTTATTAAATATAATCCTTGTTACATTCCAGTTCTTCGAAGACGCACCTGGCCTGAATTCACTATTGCCGTCAGAGACATCAAAGCCTGTGCAAAATGGTTAAATTACGTTTATCTAGCACCTCCACGAGGACCCCCCACGGTGAACTACATGATTTCTACAATCCGTCACTGGAGTATTCGGCTACGCAATAATCCAGATGTGATGGCCCAGATGTGTATGAAAATATTCGAATTAATGCTGATCACTTTCAGGACGTTTAAGAACATTAAGGACCCCCACTTCTCAGGAGCAGGTTTTGTGACAGGAAACCAGGATCTAGTGTACGATATGAGTATCACCCCATCAATTGAAGTAATATATGCTTGGCACTCCAGAATCAAGTACCTCCCAGCCTGCTTTAAACAGACATTTGAGGAGATGTTCATCACAGGATTCTGGGAATACCACTCCGAAATCTTTATACCCAGGCCATCACATCTCCTCCAATTATTTGCTGTGGAGAGAACTATTTACTCAGAACAATTGAGGGTGCCTCATCCAGATGTTCCCGGACCTGTGAATTGGGATGAATTGCTCACAGATCTAGCACGCGGCTTGCGACTCAAAGAACACCACCTAGCCTCCGATGTCGTCCAATATTATGTTCAAAAATCCTCTAGACAAGGGTCTGTCAGGGGCGACAGACGCGAGAGTGGGGGGGTGTTGGCAGCAGTCAGGGAACCGAAGGAGCCACAAGATGAAGAGAGTCAGAGCGAAGGGACAGCACAGGCAGACATGGCAGTCAAAGAAGATCTGGCAAGTAGGCCAATAATTTTCTTCATGAAGAAGCAAGTACGAGCATTTACGCAGATCTAGCACTAAGGCAACCTTTAATTTTTCAAAACCCTTACACCAATTAAAAGTGATTCTCATCACTAACAACCCCTGTAAATACCATATTCACCTTTTTGTGGCTCCATTTTGTGCAAGCCGAGGAGTCCTCAAGCTTGAGGAGCCTTAGAAGTAGTTGCTTACCAATTTTCGTATTTTTTAGATCTCATTTGAGCCCTCAAATAAGCCCTGGAACCTAATTTTTAACTAGGCCGGACACTAGGTCTGGACAGGGCCAAAACCTAGTCAAAAACTATAAAAAGAGCTAGAGAGCTCATTTTTGGGGTTAGATTGTAATTGAAACAAATTTGTAAGAGCTTTTTGAAAGTAATCTAAGAACTCCATTGCTTCTCACTCTTTGTCTTGCCGTGTGTGCGCGTGTGTGTGTATGTGTGTGCATGTTTGTGTGCTTCTCACTCACGCACTTGTGCCGCCACTTGCTCGAGGTCTTCATACCATCCTCACGTCTTCCCGGATTGACATTAAAGGAGGTGCTACTCATCACTGAGCTACACCAAATTTTGGCGCCGTTGCCGGGGAGTTTCAACGCAGACTGTCAGCCGCAGGGCCTCCCTCAAAGAAGATGAGAGGCACCGTCCAGATGCCTTGTGCACAAGCCCGCGGTGCAACCCTAACACCTGAAACAACCCCAAGGCTTCCCAGACGAGTACAACCATTTACTATCAGGTTACGCAGGCACAGCACAGATGGCCCTAACCTTGTGTTTCCACCAGTACCTACTGATCTGGAATTTCCGCATGGATTCACTTTGGAAGATCTAACGGATGAAGAAGTTGCTAGAATCATCGAACCTGTTAATGCGGAAGTCGAAGCAGAGCAGGGTAGTGGACAACAAACGGCTACAGAACAACCCCAGCCAAGACAACCAGAAGTGGTGGAATTGGAGGACGCAGAAGAAGGAGGCCAAGAGGATGAACAGGAAGGATTTTCTGATGAGGAGGCGCATGACTATGAGCAAGAAGTTATACAAGAGCTAGAGGGTGCCCCAGCATATACAAAGGAGCTGAAAAAGCTCTACGATACCATTGACAGGGTCCAACAATAACATAAGTTATCCCTTGCAGCAGGAAAGGCTATCATGCACCAAATCCTTGAGGAGGAAGGAGTTGACGAACAGTATCGGGCCACACTGGATATGATGTCTGATGCCTTAGGAGTATCTGAGGCAGTGCGGACGGCCCTGGCACAATCACGCAGAATGGAAAGGAGATACAGAAGACGTCCCCCACGAGCAGGGAAACAAATGAACGTATTAGGATCAGGACCACAAGGCACCCCCACAACCACGGGCACTGCACACACCGCTCACGACACCGAGGAAGCCCATACATCAAGTGCACCTCCATCACCTCCCTTACCACCTTCGCCCCCACACCCGCCACATTCACCTCCCCTGTTCACATTCACAATTGCACACAACACTGTACACATTCACCACAATCACTGCACCCACAATTCCACTATTCACAATCACTCCCACTACTGCTACCACCACGGATTTTATGGACATATCACCCTCCACTCCACCTCTCCCTCCCCCCATACAGCCACAATCTCCCATTCCCCCACCACCCACTTCACCACTTTCCAGCACCGCATTCACACTTCCCTTTCCCTTTCCCTTTCCCTCTGCACTTAACACCCTCCCTGCATCCACCCCCATTAATAATGTATTTAATAACATGTATCAGTGCATGTCTCAGTTACAACAACACTATCAGCACCTCGATGCTCAGCATACAAGTTTATTCAGGAGTCATGAAGCATTACAAGGAAGATTCATTGACTTAGAGCAAGAGAAGAAACAATTACAACAGCAGTTCGGCGCATTGCAAGAACAACATGAGCAATTAGTGGCAAATCCACCGCAGCCAGATGCCGAAGAAAGACAACAAATGGATGATCTGCTACACTCCCAAATCGAACCTCAAGCTCCACCGCAACATGGATCTATTACGGAAGCATATGTCTGCAGCCCTGGACGAAAATAGACGGCTTCAGACACAAAACGAAGAGAACTTGAAATTGGCCATGGACGGTTCCCCACAAGAAATTGACCCGGAGAGGTTTAAGGCCATTCCCTCGGACAATATGCAAATCATATTGGAAACCCATGTTGATCTCCTCGAAGCCCATGCAGCCTTAGAAAAGGAAAGAGATGAACTACAAAGGCAATTGGCAGCTCAACCAGCACCACCCAAAGAGGTCCCAACCACAGCTGACACAACTGACAAAGTAGCAGCGCTCAAAGCACAGCTTGAAGAATTACAAAAGAAAGTGCTTGTATATGAACGCCAACCCTCCCCCTTGGTGGAACCAGAACCTGAAGACCTAGTACCCATCGAAGTAGAGGAAACCTTTGAGGACCCGTACGTTCCGATGCCAGCACCTGGAGGCAAGCGAACAGATGAGGGCATGGACACCCTTGAAATAGAGGCTCCGGAATGGATGCAGAAATTGGAAAAGGTGGCCACAACACATGATGATAGGGTGGCAGTCCAGATAGCATTGATGTCACGCTTGGAAGAGGTGATCATAAAATCGGACTATTTTAGGAACCTCTCTCATCACAGGTGGATCGGCACCTCTGACGACTTGTATGTTCCATTTTGTGTCTTAATGGCGGACTATAATGCTGAGATCAAGCACCACACTTCACGGGAACCAACCTCTGCCACACAGTTTGCACCAGATGACATCCCAGAAAGTGCCAAGCAAGGAAATATTCGCCAACCCACTTGGAGAATTTGGCTGCTTGAAACCTACCCGGAAATGAATCGCACATGGAATAACATGCCCCTGTATATCAAGTTCAATCCCTGCTACTGCCCTGTCTTTCGAAGAAGGTCGTGGCCGGAATACACAAAGATGGTGCTGACAACCAAAGGCTGCGAGAAGTGGCTCAACTATGTCTACTTAGCACCACCTAAAGGTCAACCTACCGTAGGGTATATGATATCAACAATTCGGCATTGGGGTGTCAGGTTCAAAAACGTACCAGATGTCATGACACAGATGTGTCTTAAAATTTTTGAACTCATGATAGTCACCTTCCGGACCTTCAAGAATGTTAAGGAACCTCACCTCTGCGCTCGGCTTTAATGAAGGCAATCAGGATCTTGTTTATGACATGAGCACAACGCCCTCTATTAATGTTATTTATGCATGGCATGCCCGCATAAAGTACCTACCGGCCTGCTTCAAACAGACATTTGAAGAGATGTTTGTCACCGGGTTCTGGGAATATCACTCAGAGATCTTCATTCCCAGACCCTCACATTTATTACAATTGTTTGCAGTGGAACAAGCTCTCCACTCAGATAAGTTACGTATGCCACATCCAGAGGTTCCCGGGCCGGTAGATTGGGATGCTCTACTCACAGACTTGGCCAAAGGATTGAGGATTGCCGAACATCACTTAGCGCAAGATGTCGTTGAGTACTACATCCAAAAACCCACACAACAAGGGTCTGTCAGGGACGACAGACGCGAGAGAGGGGGGGGGGGTGTTAGCAGCAGATAAGGAACTGAAGGACTGACAAGGCATGGCAGTCAGAGAAGAGAGTCAGAAGGGAGAGAAGGCACAAGCAGACAAGGGAGTCAATGACGATCTGGCAAGTAGGCCAATAATTTTCTTCATGAAGAAGCAAGTATGAGCATTCACGCAGATCTAGCACTAAGGCAACCCTTTAATTTTTCAAAACCCTTACACCAATTAAAAGTGATTCTCATCACTAAACACCATTGTAAATACCATTTCATATTTTTGTAGCTCCATTTTGTGCAAGCCAAGGAGTCCTTGAGATTGAGGAGCTTTAGAAGTATCTACCTGCCAATTTTCGTATTTTTGAGATCTCGTTTGAGCCCTCAAATAAGCCCTAGAACCTAATTTTTAACTAGGCCGGACAATAGGTCTGAACAGGGCCAAAGCTAGTCAAAAACTATAAAAGGAGCTAGAGAGCTCATTTTTGGGCAGAGCTTGTAATTGAAATGAACTTGTAAGACCTTTTTGAAAGTAATCTAAGAACTCCATTGCTTCTCACTCTTTGTCTCGCCGTGTGTGCGCGTGTGTGTGTTTGTGTGTGCATGTTTGTGTGCTTCTCACTCACGCATTTGTGCTGCCACTTGCTCGAGGTCTTCATACCATCCTCACGTCTTCCCGGATTGACATTAAAGGAGGTGCTACTCATCACTGAGCTACACTCAAACATATGGTATTGATTATGATGAGACTTATAGTCCTGTGGCAAAGATGACAACCATCAGGACACTCATAGCCATTGCTACATGTAAAGGTTGGAAATTATGTCAATTAGATGTGAAGAATGCTTTTTTTAAATGGTTACATTTCAGATGATGTTTTTGTTGGTGCATTTCAAGCCTTCACACATTGGCTTGGAACCTTGGAAGATTTGGCTTGGACCCCTTGAAGGATATATTTATGAGAAGCAAGAACCATAGGAACCTAGTCCTATGTGTTATTACCTTTTACTCATTGTAAAAGTCTTAGTGACTTGGCATCTACTTGAAATCAGTTACCTACTTGATTAGTCGTGGAAATTGAATGATGTAAATGGAGAGAATATCTCCCTACTTTTAGTAGAGATATTCTAGGGAGCCTAAGTTTGAATTTGAAATTCAAATTAACCTTCAACTCACATAAAAAGTGAAGGCAAAACTCGCGGGTTAGAGAGTCCTGTCACTTCAGCTCACTCCCCGAGGCATTGTACTGTTGTAACTGTGTGTGTGTTAGTGCTACTCCATAGCCTACACCACCACACCTCAA
Source organism: Ceratopteris richardii (assembly GCA_020310875.1). Lineage (NCBI taxonomy): Eukaryota > Viridiplantae > Streptophyta > Polypodiopsida > Polypodiales > Pteridaceae > Ceratopteris > Ceratopteris richardii. Next base: position 71,176,150 of record CM035427.1, on the reverse strand, counting down.
TTAGCTATGCTTGTCATGCTAATGAGCTTGTATAATCATATCAATCAATAGATATATACACATTCATCATATCTGGTTCTCTGTGTTTTCTCCTTCAAGTCTGTCAACTTCCAAGGAGCATTTCTCAGTGCTCACTGAACCAAATCAAGAGTTTAATAGCTCGTTGGAACCAGCTCAAGGTCTTCTACAAGCATACAAAATTTCAGAAGATTTTATTCAGCCATTTTCGAGAAATCGGCTTCGAAGTCACCTCTAGTCTATCTCTACAACTCTCCTAAAAAGTCGGGGGTAATCATAATTTTGCTAAATCAATTTCTGTGGATGTGGTTTATCATTTCTTCTCATTCCACTTGCAAATGGTAGCTTATTAAGGTACTTTAATACCCTCAAAAGGAATTGTTTCAATTTCAAGTGTGCTGGTCACACTGAGCATAACACTGAGCAGGTATCATTACAGAAATAGCAAGTTTTCTAAAATTTGTGAAGTGCAAAGTTGTCTGTTTTGATTTGGTCATTACACAAATCATTTGCAAAGCACATATATGCTTTCTTGGTATCATTTGAAAGCTCAAGGAGTCTACTAAGCATTTCTGGAATCAAAGGAGGGCTGGTGTGAAGCAGGTGTAGCAGCACCAACTCATTTCTTGAGTGCATCCAACCATCACTCTCAACAGTTTTCATGGAGCAACCTCAAGGATTCAGAGATGGAAGGTATCCAGATCATGTATGTAAGCTCAAGAGAGCTTTGTATGGGTTGAAGCAGGCCCCAAGCGCATGGAATTATAGACTTGTAAAGTTCTTGAAAGAAATTGGATTTCAAGTATCTAAGACAGATAGTAGCTTGCTTGTTAAAGCAAGTGATGGTGGGTTCATTTATATGTGCATATATGTTGATGATATAATTCTTACAGGTACAGATGAGAAAGGCATTCAAAGCCTAAAGAAGCAAATGGAGAAAGAGTTCAAAATCAGTGATTTGGGAGACTTGTCATATTTCTTGGGCATGGAGATTTCATACACTCAACATGGAGTGTATGTGACTCAAGAAAGGTATTTGAAGAACTTGTTAATCAAGTTTAAAATGAATGATTGCAGGGTAGCACCTACTCCAATGGAGGTGAATCACAAATTGAGCAGATATGGTGGAGACGAATTTAAGGATATGAAGCTATATCAGAGTTTGGTTGGTAGTCTTATCTATGCTACACTAACTAGGCCTGATTTATCATATGCAGTTGGAGTTTTGTCCCAATTCATGCATTGTCCTAGGAAAGAACAATGGATTGCAGGTCAAAGAGTGTTGAGGTACATTAAGGGTACACTCAAAGAGGGTTTGTATTATTGTTTTACATCAGATACAAATATCAAAATATATAGTGATGCAGATTGGGCAGGTAATCCTGATGATAGAAGGTCAACCTATGGATACATGTGTCAGGTGGGAGATAAGTTAATCTCTTAGTGTTCAAAGAAGCAACACACAGTTGCTTTGTCATCTACAGAAGCAGAGTACAAAGGCATGGTTGAAGCTGCAAAGGAAGTGATATGGGTTAAGACTCTGATGAAGAATTTTGACACTATACAAAGTACACCTATCATATATGGAGATAACATGAGTTCATTGTATTTAGCTGCTAGCCCTGTGTTTCATGCCAGGACTAAACACATTGAGATTCAGTATCACTTTCTAAGAGAGAAGGTAATGGACAAAGAGATTGAAGTCATACATACTTCAACTAAAGATCAGATAGCTGATATGCTTACCAAAAGCTTGGATGGACCAAAGCTACAGAAGTTCAAAGACATGGCAGGCAAAAAGAAGATAGAGAAAACCTCAATTGATGATTGAGGGGGAGCTGTTGGTGCAGGGCAATCAACAATTGAAGCTTTGGAAGTCAAGGACTGAAGAAAAGACCAACTTATGAAGCATGGAAGAAGTTCATATTCAGAAGATAAAGAGTTGTACACATATGTACATTAATTTAGAGTCAGCTTACTTATGTCTTTGATTAGTCATAAGTTTGTAAATTTTTATCTATATATACTATGGAAAATGTCAGGGCAAGTATGAGAGAGCATGAGAATAGAGTAGTCAAGAGTTGTAAGAGTTATTAGACATCTTAGAAGTTAGTTGAACTCTCTCTCATCATTCAGTTGTAAACTCCTCCAGAAATGAAAGAAATTTGCACCCGATGTCTCTGGGTTTTCTCCTTCTGTGCTAGATCTTTTGTGAAATGCTTTTGTACAAGTCTAAGTCTATAGGTGATTGACCTCTGTACAAATTTTCA
>CM035427.1:71146362-71151362 GCA_020310875.1 Ceratopteris richardii | reverse complement strand
CTTTTGGCTGTAGATAGCTTATCTCTCAACTTAGATTTTGAGCTATCATATATGTAAAACTTTACACTGTGCACTGAGCACTACTCATTTCTTTGGACTCGAAATCTGCGCCTGTTTCAGAGAACTGTGAACATTCATCACATATGAATGTTCCTACACACAATTCTCCTAGCCTGTTTACAATTAGACTCTGAAATTCAGGTCAAAGACTCATTAACTATCAACTTAGATATCCTCAAAAGAATTTCACAAATGATCAAACACAGACGGAGCAGACACGAAAAGATCGGGCGCAATATTTCTTCAATTACTCAAAAAAAGTACAGTTGAGTGATGAGAGGAAAACTCAACTAACATTTCACATGTCTCATGACATCTAACTTCTCCATTCTTGACATCTATGCCCACTCATCTATTCTTTCATATGCTCTCATATCACGCCTCGATATTTTCAAGGTATTTATAGAGAAATTTGTACAAGTCTATGACTAATCAAAGATCTAAGTGAACTATAACTATACTAATGTACATATGTGTACATTCCTCATATCCTCTAAATGTATCTTTCCTCCAAGCTTCAATTGGTGATTGATCTGCACCAACAGCTCCCCCTCAATCATCAATTGAGGTTTCTCTTTTCTTCTTTATACCTGCCATGTATTTAAACTTCTGTAGCTTTGGTCCATCCAAGCTCTTTGTAAGCATATCAGCTATTTGATCTTTAGTTGAAGTATGTATGACTTCAATCTCTTTATCCATCACCTTCTCTCTTAGAAAGTGATACTGTATCTCAATGTGTTTGGTCCTGGCATGAAAAATAGGATTAGCAGCTAAATACAATGAACTCATGTTATCTCCATATATAATTGGTACCCCATGCACAATGTCAAAACAGTTCATCAAAGTCTTGAGCCAAATCACTTCCTTTGTAGCTTCAACCATGCCTTTGTACTCTGCTTCTATAGAAGACAAAGCAACTGTATGTTGCTTCTTGGAACACCATGAGATAAGTTTATCTCCCACATAACACATGTATCCAAAAGTTGATCTTCTATCATCTGGATTACCTGCCCAATCTGCATCACTATAAATTTTGATATTTGTATCTGAGGTGAACCCATAATACAAACCTTCATTGAGTGTACCCTTAATGTACCTCAACACTCTTTGACCTGCAATCCAATGTTCTTTCCTTGGGCAATGCATGAATTGAGACAAAACCCCTACTGCATATGATAAATCAGGTCTAGTTAAAGTAGCATAGATAAGACTACCAACCAAACTCTGATATTGTCTCATGTCCTTGAATTCTTCACCTCCAAACTTACTCAATTTATGATTCACCTCCATTGGTGTAGGTGCTACCCTGCATTCATCCATTTTAAACTTGATTAACAAGTTCTTCAAATACCTTTCTTGGGTCACAAATACTCCATGTTGAGTATATGTAATCTCCATGCCCAAGAAGTATGACAAGTCTCCCAAGTCACTTATTTTGAACTCCTTTTCCATTTGCTTCTTGAGTCTTTGTATTCCTTCTTCATCTGTACCTGTAAGGATTATATCATCAACATATATGCACATGTATATGAAACCATTATCACTTGCTTTGACAAGCAAGCTACTATCTGCTTTACACACCTGAAATCCAAGTTCTTTCAAGAACTTTACAAGTCTATAGTTCCATGCCCTTGGGGCCTGCTTCAAGCCATACAAAGCTCTCTTGAGCTTGCACACATGATCTGGATACCTTTTATCTCTGAACCCTTGAGGTTGCTCCATGAACACATCATTTGAAATATAACCAATCAAAAAAGCATTTCTCACATCAAGTTGACATAACTTCCAACCTTTACATGCAGCAATAGCTATAAGTGTCCTGATGGTTGTCATCTTTGCCACAGGACTATAAGTCTCATCATAGTCAACACCATATGTTTGAGCAAACCCTTTGACAACAAGTCTAGCTTTATATCTAGACACACTTCCATCTGCAAACCTCTTGGTCTTGTAAACCCACTTGCATCCAATGATTTTCCGACTATTTGGTTTTGAAACCAAATCCCATGTTTGATTCTCCAATAGTGCATCAAATTCTTCCTGCATAGCTTTCTCCCATTTTTCCTTACCTTTTGCCTCTTCATATGTAGAAGGGTCTTCATCTGTTTTCATCATATAAGCATAATCTTTTGTGGCCAAAAATGAAGTATCATAGCTATACCTTGTAGGTTGCCATTTATTCCTTGTAGACCTCCTAAGTTCTCCACTTCTTGAGGTTTTCTGGTTCTTCATATTCAGGATCAAATCTTGGTGTTTCTTCCACTTCAACCTGCACTTCATTATTCTCTTGTTCATCAAATATTTGAACCTTTGATTTACCTTTCCTTTGGCTCACTTCTTCTTCATCACCTGTATTGATATTGACTGTACCTACATACCAAGTACTTTGCTCATCAAATGTAACATCTTTAGAAACCATGAATTGTATTGTAGATGGACTCCACAATCTATAGCCCATCTGCTTATCATCATAACCAATGAAAACATATTTTTCAGCTTTAGGCTCCAACTTGTGCCTTAATTGTGATGGCACATATGCATATGCCACACATCCAAAAACTCTGCAATGATCCAAGGTAGGTCTCTTACCCCACCAAGCCTCATATGGTGTCATACCCTGCAAGGCTTTACATGGTAACTATTGACCAAATAAGTGGCTGTATTTACAGCCTCAGCCCACAAATAATTAGGGCAATTTTTCTCCTTCATCATGGATCTTGCAAACTCAACAAGTGTTCTATTTCTCCTTTCTGCTACACCATTTTGTTGAGGAGAGTACCTGCAAGTAACTTCCCTTTTTATACCTGCATTCCACAAGTAATCACTGAACTCATTAGAAAAATACTCTCCCCCTCCATCTGACCTTAGTCTCTTCAACTTATGTCCTGTAATTCTTTCTGCATATGCATGATAGTGTTTGAATGTATTAAACACTTCTGACTTATCTTTGATCACATAGATAGTGATCCATCTAGTAGCATCATCAACATAAATCACATAATACCTTGACCCATTTTTACTGAAATCCTTTGATGGTCCCCACACATCTGTGTGTACCAATTCAAGCTTCTCTGAGTACATAAAACCATGCTTGGAGTAGGAAAGCTTATGAGCCTTACCTAATTGACATGCCTCACATCTGTATGTCATATGTTGACCTGCAACATTAGGCAATCCAAGCACTGAACCATTGTTAATCATGTCTTTAATACCTCTTTCATTGAAATGTCCAAGCCTCTTGTGCCAAAGATCTAACTCAGAAATCTTATGTCCTCCATATGTGAACATAGCATGACCAATATTGCCTTGAATCTTCAATGTAAATAATCTTCCTTCTTTCTTCCCTGAAACAATCTGTTTATACCCTTGGCTAGGGTCTTCCACATATACTCCATCATTAGTGAACCTTACTTCATATCCCTTTTCAACAATTTGTCCTACACTTATCAAATTCTTAGGAATTGTAGGAACATACAAGACCTTACTCAATAAGGTACTACCATCCTTGGCCTTCACTGATCCAATTGACTTCACATTGTGCTTTGTGTTGTCACCTGTTTGAACAACATGATTAAAAACCTTACTCTCCAAATCAGTCATCAAAGATATATTACCACTCAGGTGATTGCTACACCCTGAGTCAATGTAGAAGACTCTCTGATCTTCACTCTGGCTTTCACAAGTTGCATTCATTATCAATGTTGAATCCTCCTTTTGATCTGAAGCATAATTGTAGTAGGTGTTGTTGTATTGTTGACTTTGGAATCCTCTACCTGCATTTCTTCCAAAGTAACTCCTACCACCTCTGCCTCTGAAATTACCTCTTTGATTTCTGCCTCCTCTTCCTCTTGAATTATAGTTCTGATTATATCCACCATTACTCTGATTATTATGCCAACAATCATTAGCTAAGTGATTTGTCTTACCACAAATCCAGCAAGCTTTGCCTCCATCTTTGTTGTTCCTGCCTCTTCCTCTTCCTTTGCCACCTCCTCTTCCTCTTAGGAAGTTTGCTTGACTAGTTGTACCTTCATCTTCACCTGCTTGTTGCTTTCCTTTGCTATTCTTCTTCTTGTCCTTTGAGTACATTGCATGACCTTCACTCTTGTCACCATCTCCTTTAACATCCTGCTCAAATGTTAGCATATGACCTAGCAACTGATTTAAATCAGGAGTGAAATGATCAAGTGATAACTCTGTAGACAAAATGAATGGCTTCCATTTGTCATCACCTCTCAAACCTGTAAGGATTTGCCTTACCAATTTATCCTCCTCAATGTCTTCATCAACAGCTCCTAATGCATCTGCAATGTCTTTCATCCTTGTTACATAGTCTGAAATAGATTGAGAGGCCTTCTTCTTGAAGGTTGTAAATTATGCCCATAAGGATGCCTTCCTTGACTTTGTAGTATTCTGGAAATGCTCCTCCAAAGCATTCCAAATATCAGTTGCACTTTCAAGACCTCGAATGTGAGGCAACAAGTAATCATTGACTGCCATATATATAATGCTCCTAGCTTGAGCATCTTTCTTCATCCAATTTTTCAAATCTGCTAACTCTTCCCTAGTTGGAACACTAGGATCTCTGAACTGTGGCTTCTCTTCTTCTCCTGTGATGTAGGCTATTAAATCTTTGCTCATAAGATGAGCTTCCATCCTCATTGACCATGCAGGATAGTTTTCCCTATCCAATTTCTCTATCTGTAGAGAATCTCCCATCTTGTGTCCACCTTTGTATTGAAATCTTCAAGCTTTATAAACAATATATGTACCTTTACTTCGAATTAGACTCCTTTTGTCCTTCTTGATGTCTTATGGTCTCCTCCTCAAGTTTTGCCTTCAAACTTTCACCTTTTAGTTCTTCAATTGTTGAATTTCTTGAATCTACAGCAGTCGGGATCCTCCTTTCCTTGATTTGATGTCTCCTACTCTGATACCAC
>CM035427.1:70988862-71133862 GCA_020310875.1 Ceratopteris richardii | reverse complement strand
GTTATCCATGCCTCTATGGATATGTATGTGATTCCTAACTCAAGACCATTTCACTCAACCTAAAAAGCGTATGTGGTTTAGTTTGTACCTAGCTAACAATCTAACTTGGACCATGGATCTAGCACACTGGACATAGGAGTAGCTTTACCTAGCCAATCAGAGTTTGACCACAAAATAGGTATTTCATAGCTACTTTGTGATCACAAGGATTGTTTATATGTGTCTAGCCTATGACATCTCCATTGAACACACCCTTAATAGCAGTCAGTTACAAGAATATAAGAGCACCCATGCAACCACCTCCAAGTAAAAAAAGCATACGAGAGGCTCCATCCCTTGCGTATATGTGGAAGCTTCACCATCACTACAACCATCTACACAACCATCACACACTAGAACCACATCTAGTCATACCTCCTATTGGCATCTACCTCTCATGTACATCAATGCCTAAAGTAAGGTATTATGTCAACATAACACAACCCTATACCAGAACACCCTCACCATGAGTGGGTACCAAACCAATGGTCACAACACAGGTAATCAAGAAACTTAGAGAAACTACTACTATAGGAGGATTTGTATTTCCAATTTCAAACATGGGACTATATGATTTCAATACAACATTTGATTTTGAGATGCAAGATCCCCTTAATACCGCCCCCCAATTCTCTATCACTCAGTTTGTTTCATAAGAATATGAATGACCCAACTACCTTATTTCCCAAACTGATCAAGAAGAAGGCCATGCTACCACCAACCAAGAAGATGATGATCATACCTTGACTAAAGATGATGAAGAAGAGAAAACAATTCAACAAGATCATGGAGAGCTTCATGGCATAGAAAACCAACAAGGGTAACAAGGAAACTACCTACACATGCTATGTACTTCCAAGCAAAAGACATCCCTCCCCAAGCTACCAAGGGCACCATCTTTCAAACCAACTGGAGGTGTGACCTACTACGTGAATACCCTAAGGTGCTTTACACATAGTCAAAGGCCCCTATGTTTATCATGTACAATCCTTGTTATGGCCTAGTTCCTTGACATTGGTCCTGGCCTAGTTTTGGGATTAAACTAGAAAATTATCTAAAATGCCAAGATTGGATCATTATCCCTACTTCACGCCACCACAAGGGCCCCCTATCATGGCATATATAATGGCGACCATCCGACATTGGCTACCATGATTGGCTACCACAGGATGTCAATAAAGATTTTTTATCCAATGCAAACAACATTTAAAGTCTTTAGGAAGATTGGAGCACCTCATGTGTTGGCACCAAGATTCGAGCATAGAAATTTAGATTTGGTGTATGATATGAGTACAACTTCTTTTCTCAAGACTTGCTACACATGGCATTTTCACATAAAATACCTAGCCGTTTGCTATACAAGCAAACATTCAAAGAAATGTTCAATGCCATGTTTTGGGAGAATCACTTAGATGCGTTCATAACTAGTTCAATGCATCTTCTTCAACTATTTGCATGTGATCAACTCATGTGCTCAATGCACTACTACTATCCATCGCAAGATACACTGCATGCCATAGCATGGGATAATTTGGAACGAAATCTAGCACATGGAATCCATGTTAATGAGCACACCCTTGCTTTGGACCTCCTACAAAATAACATCGATCGATCCTTGCAACAAGGTTTTGTTAGGGATGACAGATGCAAGAGGGAGGGCAACGTTGGGAGCATCTCATGACACAGAAAAAGAGGGAGTACGTAAAATGAAACGGCATGAGACCAAAGGGGGCCCCACCCTCAAGTTTGGCTTGTTGAAAAGAGCTTGTAAGATATCATAGAGTAATGAATAATGTTGTTTTCTCTCCTTCCATGTTCCCTCTTATTGTCTCTTGCTCCTGTGTGTGTGTATATGTGTGTGTGAATTAGCCTGCTTCTCACTTTCACCTTTGTGCACATCACTCATTCACCATCTTCATATCATCCTTAAATCTTTGCATATTGAGAATGAAGGATGTGGAGCTCCTCGACATGATACGTATCCTTGTCTAGAGTAACATCATATGAATTGGGAACCCTCCATTCTAATTGAGGGGGGATACATGTCTTCTAACTTTAATACATTTCTAGCTGAGTGTGGGATAAAACATGAGTGTTCAATGTCATGTACACCTCACAAAAATGGATTCGCTAAAAGAAGCATCAAGTATCACATGGAAATGGGGAGGTTTATGGTCAAAAGTCAAGCTTTAACAAATATCTTATGGCTTGAGGTTGTTATATGTCCAACATATGTACCTAATATGTATCCCACCTAAGCAGCTTGGCATGGTTGCAAGCCATCTATTGCTCATGTTCATGTCTTTGGTTGTTTGGCATATGCATTAGTGGATGAACAAAAATTATGATAAAGAATTAAAATGTATTTTTGTCAGGTACAATTTGAAAAGCAAAGGCTTTCATCTATATCATCCATAGAATAAATGTATTCTAATGAGTTGTAATGTTCCTTTTATGTAATATGCAATTCTACCCTAACTTTCTTGTACCAAAGAGACATTTGTTAGCCCAAAGGATGTGCATGATAATTTTCTTCTTCTTTTTACAAATGGAGGTTCAAGTGCTAGATGACACAAATTTGCAACCTTTATAGGTTTCAAATGATGATGCACATCATTCTATTTCTTATGTAGATTCACATGATGCTCTTGTTGATGAGAGGGCTCACATAGAAAATGCAAAAATGGTTTGTGTAGACTTTAAGAGGTGGCAAATTAGATGGCCTTTTTGCATATCATACTCGTTTGGGATCTCATAGTGCTTCCACTCATTCAGGCTACCTCTAGTGTTTGTGGTTATAATGAGCCCGTTTCATTTGATGATGCATAAAATTTAGAAAATTGGATGTGTCCTATGCAATCATAATATGATGCTATTATGGTAAATGGTACTTGGTCTTTATGTGCTTTGCCTCCATGAAAAAAGGCCAATGGAAATAAACTGGTATACAAGCTAAAACACAAGCCTTATGGAACAATTGAGATGTATAGGGCTAGGCTTGTGCTAAAGGTTATGCTCAAGAGAGAGGTATTGATTTTGATGAGATCTTTTCTCCCACATGCCAAATGATGATCATTTGTAGCATTTGTGAACTTGTAGCTCATCATGGTTGGGATTTTCATCAGTTGGAGACCAAAATTGCATTTTTGAATGGTTATTTACATGAACAATTGTATGATTTTTGGTCCCATGGTTTTGTATGGAAAGGGCATGAGAACAAAGTGTGTAAGTTGAAAATGATATTATATGGTTTGGAGCAAGCACTAGGTGATTGGTATGAGAATATACATGCCTACTTGCTAGCACATGGTTTTGAGAAGAGTCCACCTAAGAGAACCTTATATAATAAGCATGTAGATGATGTACTTCTGATCGTTTCTATATATGTTGATGATATGTTGCTCATTGTTCCTAATGAGAAGCGTCTTGCAAAATTTAAGGCTGATCTGCATGTGTCTTTTGAGACATTTAGTTTGCAGCATTTGCATCATTATTTGAGCATTCACTTCATGCAATTTGATGGAGGAATAATTTTGTGTAAAAAAAAATACTCACACATTATTAGAGTGTTTTGGTCATGAAGATTGCAAAACAATAACCACTTCCATGGAAACCGAGTTACAATTGAGTCCTCATGATGTTGGAGATGCATTTTAAGTTGCTATCTATTAGCAAGTAGTTGGATGTTTGATTTATTTGTGCATAAATTTTCCTTTTCCTTTCACATGTGCATCAAAATAAAGCTTTTGGTTTTTGTTTGCCGCATATATGCTTGGTTTTGCTCTCAATCTAGTCTCTCCTAAATGCTGTAAGTCAATTATCATAGATGATAGCTTGTGGCTTCTCCACTGATGTTCTTTTGTGACCTTGGGGGTAGGTATCATGAATTCTAAAGAAATTAACCCAAAAAACATGATGTAATTATTTCTCCCAATCTGACTCTTTGTTGTTTACGAGCTTAGTCATTACATTGCATATGTTTTTTTTAGTATTTTCTACCTTACCATAGGATTTGGAAATACAAAAATTATTATTTACAAAGTTTTGTAGTAATAAAGATCACTATTTTTTGAACATGTGATTTTGGAAAATCTTGGAAGCAACTTGGAATGACTTTACTCACCTCCTCTTCTTCTTTGAATGCCTTGCCTGCTTACAGTTGCACTTGTGCTTTGGACCTCTCTTTGAATACCTTCTCTTTGACTTCCCTATCCACCTATGCTTGCTCCTTGGCCTCGTTTATTAACACTCCTCACCCCCCGTCTTGAGTTTGTTGTCCTTAATAAACCCTTTTGGTGTGGGGTGATCAATGTAGTAATGTATGATGTCTCTTGCAAGCTCATGTTCCTTGATTCTTAGACCCTGTGCTAGATCTTCTTCCAATCTCCACAAATCAATGACCCCTAGGATCTTTGGTTGTAGTGTATGGAATTATTCAAGGCAAAGGATCGAGCACAAGATCTTGTCATAGGTGTGAGGGAGCAGATAAATTGCTCATAGATTACTTCATAATCTCAATAGTGATTTTTATCACTAAAACAATGTAATATATGTACACACATCCAATTACCACATGTGCGACTCCACTTTGTGCAAGCTGAGGAGTCTTCGAGCTTGAGGAGTCTAAGTAGAAAGCTTATACCAATTTTTGTAATTTTTGGAAGCCGTTAGGTAGCTCAAATTAGATGTAAAACCTATTTTTTAACCACGCCGGTCACTAGATGTGAAACTTATCAAAACTAGGCAAAAACTATAAATAGACCTAGAGAGCTCATTTTGAGGTTGTTGAACTTATGAGCTAGTGACTAGAAGTTCTATTGTAATTAGTGGATGATGAATATGAGTATGAGTTCTTTCCTTACCTTCCATTGATCTCCATCACCACTTTCCTTGTGTGTGTGTGTGCATGTGCATGTATGCAATCACATTTCTCACCATAAGCTTCATACACTTCACTTGTTCTTGATCTTCATATCAGCTTAAGATCTCTGTGGATTGACAGTTATGAGGTGGAGCTCCTCACATTGGTACTCTCCATTGTACTCTAGTGACACCAAATTTGGCACCGTTGCTGGGGAAGAGTTCTAGGTTGAGTGTGTGATGGTAACTAGAAAGATGGAGGTAGGAAAAAGAATCCCGACCACTTATACCAGAGATCAGTGACTAAAGAGAATGGTTCCCTGTAGATATCCCATCTATTTATGGAGATCAAGCAGACAATTGGCCCAGGGAGCATACTAGTTTTGAACCTAACTCCTTGCAAGAATTACCTCACTTCACGGGACCATGGGAAGATCGATCAATCCAAGTGAAAGCTCCCACTATTTTAGTAAGGGGAGAGGACTCAGTTCTTCCCAAGAACATAAAGGCCATTAGGAACACCAAAGTTCGATGCCATTTAACTCTGGAAGAGCTATTGAAAATCAAACTAGAACTATGGAAACATGTAGCAAATCAGTTCCCAGAGATAGCTACAACCTCCTCTAGACTGATTGTACGAGGAAAGGTACCTAAAATACCCATAGATAAAGTGGGAGATGCAAGTGAAGGAGATGAAGGTAACAATTATTTGCCTATTACTTACAAAGGTTACACTACCAAAGCCATCCTAGACACAGGTGCAAGAGTAGCTATCGTGACCACTTCTTTCTGGAAGCGTTGGGGAAAACCAACCCTTAGAACTACTAGAATGAAGCTGCAAATGGCATACGGACATATAGAAAGGCGTTTAGGACTATTGGAAGGCATTACCCTGTCCACCTGTGGAGTAGAATTAGATCACACCTTTGTCATATGTGATTTTGGGAAGAATCAAGCATATGAGATGCTTCTAGGTAGACCTTTCATGCGACAATTAAAAGTAGTACAAGATTGGGGAACCAACTCTTTGTACTTACAACACCTAGAAGTGACCACAAAAGTGATTCTCACAGACTATTCACATAGGGATGTATCACCCTTGCACTAGAATACTATAGATAGGAACAAAGATGAGAAGGAATTGGTACATTCCTTAACATCAGTCCCATCATGGATGCATGAGGATACACACCTTTGGATGTGTAAAATTGCAGCGAAGGAAGAGGAGCGAGCAACATCAAGAACATCACGAATAGGACACACCTCTAGACCCATTGAGGACCCAACATATGTGCCAATGATGTTGCCAGACGAGGAATTCAAACCCTATGGCTGGGTAGAGATTCTTGTGACTATAGATATAACAATTAATGAAGAACAATGGAGCCCCCATTTTGATGAAGACGGCTATGATATATCCATCTTCACTATAAACCTTGTCAGACAAGAAACTCAATAGGAAGGGGATAAACTAGAAGTGAGATCTTAGAAAGGAGTTAAAAAGTGAACGAGGAAGAATGGGAAATAGACTCGGATAGACCCGAATGTTCATCGGAAGAGGAATTTCTAGGTTGGGTAGAAGCCATGTCCCCAGACCTCACCACCCCTAAGAAGGAAAAGGATAATTCAAACCCTAGTCAAGGAAACCAAAAGACGAGGAAGGAAAAAAACAAGAAGCCAGAGGAAGAAGAACCATTGATGGAAGTGCCAGGAAATTTTAGAAAATATGCAGTGGAGGAACGAAAAATCATGATAAGAATGCCAAAGAAAGACAAAAATTTGGGAGAAGCTTATGATAATACGAAGACCACAAAAAAAGTTGTAGTAGCAATCGAGGGTGGAGAAGAATGATGCATGTACATAGGACATGAGTTGACTGATGAAGAGGAAGAAAGTTTGATTGCTCTACTGAAAAGGTATAGGGATGTGTTTGCATGGAGTTACAAGGACTTGAAAGGGGTAGATCTAGATATATGTTCCCATAGGATACCCATGACCGCCGAGGATAAACCCACCATGCAAAAGCCATATACATATAATGACAACTACGCATTGAAGATCAAGGAAGAAATAGATAGACTCATAGAAGTCGGATTCATCTATGAAATAGAACACACCGAATGGGTGTCACCCATCGTAGTTGTGCCTAAGAAGAACTGTAAATTGAGAGTGTGCATTGACTTAAAGAAAGTCAATGCTGCTACCATTAGGGAGAGTTACGCTCTACCTATTACAAAACACCTATTGGAAAGAGTCGCAGGCAAGGAAGTGTATAGCTTCCCCGATGAATTTTCAGGCTATAACCAAGTCACCATTGCCCCTGAGGATCACCATAAGATGGCCCTTGCCACTGAATGGGGTATTTTCACATTTCATGTGATGCCATTTGGGCTCATCAATGCACCTACAACTTTCCAAAGGTTGATGTGCCATGTGTTCAAAGAATTCTTGAGAAAGAGTCTAGAAGTGTATGTAGATGATCTATGTGCTCACTCAATGCTTAGTCCACATCATATCCCTGAGCTTGAATGCATCTTTGATAAGTGTCGGGAATATCAAGTCTGCTTAAATCTGGAGAAGTGTGTTTTTATGGTAAGACAAGGTAAGATACTTGGTCACATAGTTTCGAAAAATGGAATTTCCACAGATGAAGATAAGGTAAGAGTGACCAATGAATTACCCAGGCCAAAGAACATAAAGGAGGTACAAGCATTTATGGGCCATTGTGGTTATTACCGACGATTCATACACATGTATGCAATCATTGCCAAACCACTGTACAACCTGATAACAAACTTTGAGTGGACAAAAGAATGCGAGAGTTCCTTTAGTGAACTAAAATGGTGATTGTGTTCTGCACCTATTCTAGCCATGTTTGATTGGAACAAACCCTTTCATGTACATGTAGATGCTTCTAATAATGCCATAGGATGTGTGCTAGCACAACCCACGGATGAGGGAAATATAGATTTATCAATTGCATACACCATTAGGCAGTTGAACGTCGGGGAGAGGAATTACACCACTACTGAGAGAGACGGTTTAGGAATGGTCTACGCCATTAAGAAATTTCACCATTATTTATTGGCAAATAAGTTTAAGTTTTATATAGGCCATCAGGCTCTCTTGTATTTAGTAAACAAACCCTACAACACAGGTAGGTTAATACCTTGGTTTCTATTAGTGATGGAATATGACTTTGAATTCATAGTCAAGAAGTTTAAGACAGACTTGAGAGCATACCACCTCTCGATGATAGCTCCCAAAGAAGTTGTTGCTGGGGTAGCAGATGAGCTACCAGATGCTTACCTCTTCACTGTCGAGATTGTCCGTGAATGGGCCAAGCCATTAGTTCCAATATTGACATATGGACCCAAGAATCCTCGAGTGAGATCCCAAGAAAAAGAGGTAGTGAGAGCACAAAGATATCAAATCCTCACCGATAGCATCTATAGGCACGACCATCAAAATATTCTTGCTTGTTGTGTAGAAGAATAGGGGTATAACAATTGGTTGCAACTAGCACATGTAGGTGCACTAGAGCAACATCATTCGAGACAAGTGATGTTATTGAACTTGAAAAGGCTAGGCGTGTACTAGTCGTCAATGGAAAAAGATGTCCGAAGACTTTGTGATGAATGCCCAAAGTGTTGTAATAAACCTGTTGGAGCAAGACAATCAACAAATTGTGATTATACAAAGGGTAGAAGTAAAGACATGAAGAGAAGATTGAAGATCAATATCATGAATTGAAGGAAAGAATCAGATAGTAAAGTTCTTTAATCAAATGTATATTAGTTCTTTAAGATACTTCAATATACTTGAAGTAGTTACGAGTTAGGACTTGTATATATATATATATAAGTACATGTTTGTAGATGAGAGAATAGAGAAGAGAGTTGAGATGATTTAGTTGATGTACATTGTACAAATCATCCATCAGATGTATGAAGAAAATAGATAAGTGAAAAGTTCAGAAATGGCGCGTCGATCTTCTGTGCCATTCTCCTTCTGTGTTTAATCTTTTGAGAAATCCTTTTGCACGTATCTAAGTCAATAGCTAATCTATCTATGACTAGAATTTGAGAGGTTAATTGTGATCAGGTTGAGAGAATTTAGTTTAGGAACATTCATATGTGAAGATGTTCTGAGAGTCGTCAAAACTGGCGCAGATTTCATGTTCAGAGAAATGTTCATTGCTCAGTCTACAGTGTAAAGTTTTACACAAGTGAGGGCTCAAAATATAAGTTGGAAGGTAAGCCATCTATGGTTAAAAGATCTTCACAGGAACCAAACAAATATGGCAGCGTAAGGCTCAACCTCCGTTTGGGTGTGAACTGTCACAAACTCCAAGCAAGCCTTACAGGACCCCACAAAAACCCCAATCAAGAAGTTATACAGGGGAGGATTTAGGAACCTCCATCAGATCACCCTCGCAAACATATTGTTCACATAGATCGGTGGTACAGAATGTCTCATTCCCTAATGTGTTGGACATGTTAGTAGTGGATCTCCCTTCTTTTTCAAAACAAAATGTGGATACAACATCTCACCCTCGATGTGTAGCACGAACACATCACCCACGTACTCAAAGGAGCAGCACATCACAGTGACCCTTTGGATAGTCTACTAAGGCATTCCCACACCCAAGGTGGATACACAAAGCTACATCATCCGGTGAGTCAAACATTCTAGATCTTCGTCATCCCTCTCCATTTCAACAGAGGCAACATATTCGACAAATTTGGGTGCCCACGACTTTGGTGACAACTCAGTCCAAGTCTCGCCAACTTTGGATACCTCAGAAATGTGTGGTTTAAACTTCAACTTTAGTCAGCTCAAAGAAAACCTTTTCTACAAGTAATAGGACACCTTACACACCCTCTTTTGTAGATTCCACTTCATCTCTTCTTCACCCCCTGTTGTACAGAAATGGATTCCCAAGAATTCACTCAACAAAGCCCATCCCGACTATCGACTTCGTGAAGGCAAACACTTATTAGCCACTCCACCCCTCTCCAGCTTGACAAACTCATATCACCACCATCCGTGTAACCTACACTAACTTTGTAGGAAGTTCTCATTAGTTTTCAATTGTAAAGCCATGCACCTCACACACTACCACTCACAGTCAAATCATGCACTTCTCACATTCACCTCACACATCATTAAAACCATGCACACTGCACGAGAAGCATGTTGGTGGTGGAAAGGAATGGAGGTCTCATCTTCTTTGGATCTTAATTATTTTCCATGACTAATGTGTTTTCCTCTTCGCTCTAGTTTAGGTTCATTCATAAGCTTTCATCATGCAAGCTAAAAGTTCCACCAGCACAGTGCTCGGATGGCCAGTAGTCGACTTCTCAGCTCTTCCGTTTGAGAGCATGTTAACAACAATACCGCCAGAGTTCCAAGGTTTCAAAGGACCCATGACCATTGAACACCCTCCCTGGGGAAAGATGGAAAAAGTAAGCATCAAGGCGCATTGGTTCCAAGGGCTCGCTGGACCACTGGGCGAAGCAGAATTTATCTATGAAGCCAACTTGACTTATAGAGAAAATGTGTGGCAGCACTACCAATTCTTCTCACAAGCATTTGAAGACCTTCAAAATAGTGAAGAACTCAGACCCATCTGGTAGAGAGCAGGATTTGTAAACTACTTCAGTGCACCACTCCGCAAACCCGACTTTTATTGGTGTTACTATCTGGTGGCTTCTATTAAAGAACAAGAGCAAAAGGATTTGGGGCTTGCGGGGGACTGCTAGAAATGCAACAAGACTAAGTGTGTGAAACCATTCTAAAGTCAAGTGCACCATCACTTAACTTTTAGGAAAAGATCCCAACCACTATTCCATGAGTTTGAGTTGAATATTCCATCTAACTTGATGGAGAAGAAGTTGGTGATTTCGGAGTCATAAATTGAATTCAAAAAGTACACCAACATTGAAGCATTGTCTAAGAAATATATTGAAGAAGAGACATGCCCATCTTCTCACATCATTTGGGCACTTATAGGTTCTCATGGAGAGTGTATACTTTTGTTCTAAGCTACCCTCTAGTTAAGCTAGCCACTTTCTAGCTGAAATTTTCTCATAGGCAATGATCTTTAATCACCTATATCTCATTGTGTAGTTGTCTTTTTCATGAGAAGTTAGCTCATTTTTTTGCTAATTTTGTAAGATTTCTTTAAATTATAATCTTAATCTCAAGTGTTAATTCTTATTGAATATATTGAGCTTGAAAATGCACTAGTATATCTATGCATATTTCCAAGTATATGTGTGTGAACAGGTAGACATAGGCACAAGCTACTTGTTTGGACAGTTTCTAGACTTCCTTGTGCAAGGAGGTTGGCATGGATCATACTATCCAAATTGAGGGATCTATGGCTTGTTGAAAATTTTAGAGAGTCTTTTTCCATTGTGAAAATTTTCTCAGGTTCAATCCTCTGTTCTAGAGAGCAATTCAATTTTTGGGTGGCTCTAACAGTGAATAGATTGGTCCAAGCATGGGCCATCACCTTCCACCCTTCTCTCTCTCTTTCTATGTGTGTGTGTGTCTTCCTCATCACCCACCAACAAAATTCTAATCTGTATTTTACATAATGATTTTGATTTTAGGCATTAACTTTTTAGTAAAATTATTATTTATTTATCTATTTACTTCCTATTGTTCTTTTCTTTTTTTGTATATTTTTCTTGTATTTTTCATTGGTCAAAAATTCATGTCTCTAGATTTTGCTTTGGATGCCCACTTCTGTCGATTTTGAAGTCAACTTCAAGCTTTATGATGTGTCCAGATTCATTCTCATCATTATTTTTAAACAAAATCCTTCCTTTCATTCTTTTGGTCAAAATATATACTTTTTGTCCCCATTTCCCATTCTTTTTCACCCACACATGTTCCACATGGTATATTTCTTCTCCTATTGCCCACATGGTAAGCCCAAAACTTTGCACAAATCTTCAAACTTCTCCCTAGGGAGAGCCTTTGTGAAAAGGTCTGCAATGTTCTCTTGTGTGGGCACATATGCCAAGCTGATCTCTCTAGTAGAGAGCCTCTCCCTGACATAATGATAGTGCACCTCAAAGTGCTTAGTGTGAGCATGGAACACAGGGTTCCTCACAACTGCCAATGCGCTCTCATTGTCACGAAAGATGGTGGTGGCAGAAGACTAGCCAACACCCAAATCAGCCATAAGGCATCTGAGCCACACACACTCAATAGTCATTGTGAAAGTTGCCCTATACTCAGCCTTACAACTGGAAATGGCCACAATAGGCTGCTTCTTGCTCAACCAAGATATGCATGAGCTACCAAGCATGAAGGAAAAACCACTGGTGGACACATGAGTGTCATAGCAACCAGCCTAGTGAGAGTCAGAAAAAGCATGTAAATTTGGCAGTAGTGATCCCCGTTTGGGATAAAACAATCCAAGTAGTCGGGTACCACTCAAGTCGAGAAAGATGCACTTAGCTACTTGCCAATTCTTGACACCTAGGCAATGCATAACATGCTCATCTTTGAGACAATAAATTGAATATCTCATCGAGCAATGCATAAATAAATCAAGCATCCAACAACCTACTGATAGAGAACAACATCAAGTGCATCTCCAGCATCGTGAAGAATCAATCATAAACCTATCTCCATAGGAGGAATAGAATCATAGTCTCCAATGCAAAAACACTACAAAAATGTGTCAATATCTTTGTTTTGATAGTAAACTATTCTGCCACCAACTTCCATAAATTGAATGCCCAAATAATGATGCAAATGCCCCAAATTTGACATCTCAAATGAGGCATGCAAATCAACCTTAAAATCAGCAATATGATTCTCATGAGGACTAGTGAGTAGCATGACATCAACATACACAACAATGATCAGAAGCACATCATTTGCATGCTTATCATATAAGGTGCTCTCAGTTGGACTATTCTCAAAACCATGTGCAATCAAACACGCATGTATCATTTCATGCCAAGCACATGGTGCTTGCTTCAAAACATATAATGCATTTTTCAACATGCACACTTGGTTTTCATGCTCTTTCTGCACAAAGCCATGGGGCTGAAAAACATAAACTTCTTCATGAAAGTCACCATTCAAAAATCAAGTTTTAATGTCCAACTAATGTACATTCCAACCATGATGAGCTCCAAGTGCATAGATGCTATGAATAGTAGTCATTTGGCATGTAGGATAAAAGGTCTCATCAATATCAATGCCTCTTTCCTAAGCATAACCCTTTGCAATGAGCCTATCCTTATACCTGTCAACTATTCCATCAGGCTTATGCCACTTGTATACCCACTTAGTGCCAATGGCCTTCTTGCCAGGAGGCAACTCACATAAAGTCCAGGTACCATTTTTCATTGTAGCATGATATTCTGATTGCATAGCAGCCATCCAATTTTTAGAATTTTGTGCTTCATTAAATGAACCAGACTCATTCTCATCACAGAGACTAGAGGCATCCATAGCATAGCAATCCAATGAAAAGAGGCACTATGAGAGCCTGAATGAGTACGATATGAAAGAGATGCATCTAATGCCCTATCATACAAAGTCTGCACCAGCCATTTTGGCATAGTTTTTGCCTCCTCAATATCACCTCTCTCATCAACAGGTGCATCATGTAAATCTACATTAGAAATAGAATGATCTACATCATCACATGAACCTATAAAGGTTTAGAAGTTGCCTCATTAGGACCAGCACTAGATTGTCCACCTATAAAAAGAGGAAGCAAAGTACCATACATGTCTTTGGAGCTAACTGATGTCTCCTTAGTACATGAAAGTAATGGTTGAATAGCATCTTCCACAAAAACAACATCTTAGCTAACTAAAATGCTTAATTTCTATGGATGATATAGACGATACCCTTTGCTTTCAGAACTGCACCCAACAAAAATACATTTCACTCCTTTATCATCCAATTTCTTGCATTGTTGTTTAGGAACTAATGCATATGCGAGACAACCAAAAACATGTAGGTGAGCAACAGATGGCTTATGAACATGGCAAGCCTCGTATGGAGCGATAGACTACAATGCTTTAGTGGGAAACCTATTAAGTACATATGTTGCACACATAACAACCTCAAGCTAGAAACTATGTGGTAAAGTCTAAATCTTGACCATACACCTTGCCATCTCCATGAGTGAACTATTCTTCCATCCTGATAGTCAATCTTTTCTTTGGTGTTTGGGATTTTTGTTATGTAATTACCATTGTGCCATCTAAGACCAAGCGGGCACGGTCGTGTCCCATGAGAAGATGAACTTTAGAATGGTCCCAAGCAAGACAACAGCTTTGTAAAGTATTCCATTCTTCATAGGTAATGCTAACACTAGGGTCAACATCTGCTTTGTAAAGTATTCCATTCTTCATAGGTAATGCTGACACTAGGGCAGACTTACCATTGGAGATAACAATTTGAGCCGCATTAACATTCAATAACGAATACATGAACATCACATGGCGATGTTTTTCAAGTAGATAAGAGTGAAGAGGCTACTGTACAACAATGTTGGACTGCTAAACTATTGAAGCTAAAGCAGTTTAGTAAAGCGCTTCTTTAAGTCAAGCAAAGCAGCTTTGACGTGTAATAACAACATAGAAAACAGGCTCCGCATTGTCTACAATATTGAAGTTCAGCAGGTTATCGTTTGACAGCATATACACACACAGAACAAACACATGAGAGAGAGATGCTACAAGTGGAGAGAGTGAAAGAAAGAGAGAGAAAGAAAGAGAGAGAAAGAAAGAGAGAGAAGAAGACGACAGTCTAGAGCCTCAATCAAATAGGCTTCACGTAGGCTTCCCTAGGTTTGGAGTAGTCAAAACCACTAAAATGTGCTAAAAAATGCACAATTTCCTCCCTTGCTGGTTTCGTGAGCACAAAATTTGAAGTCATTGATCTTAGTTTGATCTTTGCCCTTGGATATTGAGGATATGCAATGGTGGAGCTTGAAATAAGGAAGCAAATGTGCCTTTAATTGTGCACTATTGGATGGGGTATCAATCCAAAGCATGAGATTCTCCATGGAGAAGATTGAGAATCTTTTAATAGAGTCCATTGGATATGATGTTCATCGGATGGCTCTCGAGCCATGGCATTAAATAGAGTAAAACCTTGTTCTTAGGCCACTAGATGAACAAAGGATCCAACGGTTCGATTAAAATTCCAACCATGCCAAATCTGAAATGAATACGATAAGTCCAATCTTCATGCATCGAACATATGGTAGAGAATTTGTTACTCTCTTTCTTACTTTCTCCCCATCTCCGTCCAATGATGTGACTCTTTTTCTCCTCTTTTGTCAAACCCAAACTTCAATCGCACATTTCCATGAGAGATATTGGATGTCCTTCAATTATCAACAAGTTTGAACTGTTTTTGTTCTTTTTTCCCACATCTTTGAAACTGATGTGATTGCTTTATTTTGTCGTTTTATGCCAGACACATATTTTTCAATCACGTCCGTCCATGTAGAGCATCTAACGGCTTCAAATGCCCATGAACCCAAACACACTGAGCACTCTATTTTGTCCTTTTTTGCCAGACACAGCTTGGTTAATCTCATGCATTGAGCAGGAATATCCAACGACTATTAAAAACTATGAATCCAACACAACAAAAAACTCAATTATGATCCCTTGGAAATAGTATTTTTATATTAAAAACCACTAGTGTTTTTTTTCTTCCTCAATACCACACAAGCTTAATTTTAATCTCTAAAAATTAGGGATCCTTACAATGCCCATGCAGGGTTCACGAACCCTTTCTCCCATAATGCTTTGAAGAGCCTTCTTAAGGGTAGAGTTGTGTGTTAGGACACCTCTACCTCAAGAAGTAGAGATGAAGTGAAAAAAAAAAGAGGGACAAGAACTCATCCCAAAAAGTTCAAAGCCATTAGAAATGATATTCATCTCTTTTAAAGTTGGAGGGCTATTTGACCCCTCAAGAGGTGCCATTATTGACCAATGGCTTTGAGATGAAAGCATCAACCTAGATTTCGTCTATCTTCAAGTTAGCAAAATTTGTGTGAGAAGCTAATAAAGAGGCTTATTCAAATTTATTTTTTGCATGTGCGGTTCACCACATCACATGCAAGAAGCTAGGATGGCTGATCTATTGGGATCAAGCATGGTTGGATGTCTAGTTCTTCTGGGACACACGAGGATGTGAACCATTGGTGGGTTTCTTTCTCCCTTAAAGACTCCATGCCATTAATCGTTGCGTCAATTTATGTGCTCAATCTTGAGACAAACAAACAAGTTACTTGGCAGTTTGGACTCTTTTTCTATTGATGTGATCCTTTGTGAGGAGTTTAATATAGTTGAAGCTCAGTCTCATAGATGGGATAAAAGAGGGCTCTTGATTGATGGTTTTGACAAGGACATATGGGTCCAGGTTAAGCTTCACCATGATCTAATGGAGATCAAAGATGGAAGTGGCTTGTCTTTGTCAAACCTCAAAGTTGGATCAAATTAGTGGAAAGCTAGATTTGACCAAAGTTATGTATCACAAAATATCATAGATAAGTTGGGCCCACTGTCCATCTTATTGTATGGACCTAATTTGGGTTTGTGACCACTATCCCATACTACTTACCTTCAAACAACACACTCATTGCATGAAAGCTCGTTCATTCCATGCCAATCATGTGACCTTCTCCCTCCCTTTTGTTTGACAAGAGATCACATCGGCGTAGAACTACACCTCCAACACCCCCTCTTGTGTGACCAAGTGTTGGATATAGGTGGTTAAGAAAATGCAAAATATTCTTTCAAGACTCAGATGGAGCTCCAAAACCTCTATCATGCTAGAGGGGAGGATCTTTATCCATGGCTCTAGTGACTTGAGTCTGAAGTCAACAAAGGCCATTCCCACCTCTAATGTGGGCTCTCAAATATTGGAAACATGCTAAGATACAAAGAGGAAATTCAAAAGAAGAATAATCAGATCTACTTTAAGGATTGGTTGGTGGGAAAAGCGGACAATCCAACAAAGGAAATATGTAAACTCATAAGGAAGAACCAAGACTTAATACTCAAAGTAAAAGAGATTTCTGTTAACGGGCTTATGGAAGATGATAGATGGAAGGCATTCGATTGTGGGAAATAAAGAAGCTATGCCAAAGATTGCTGGTAAAAGCAAGGTGGGAATGATGATAAAGGGCAAGGTACCATGCTAACTCCTCAACCAATTCAGAAAATGAGCATTTGTTAGCTATGAAGCATAGTAGTGAAGGTCAAACACATGATGAGGTGTGGTACATAGAAAGTGGCTATAGTAACCACATGCTAGGTAGAGAGAAGTATTTCAAAAATCTTCAAGCACCCATGCAAACAGGTTTTGTCAAGACAAGAGACAACACAGAGCATGAGATACAACAAATGGGAGATGTGAAGCTTCAAGGCGACCAAAATCAAGAGGAATATCTCAGGTATTGCGTGTTCCTACTGTTACAAAGAAAATACCTATTAGATAGATGGTTGAAAGAGGATACCAAGTAAATTTCAACATCAAAGGTTGCCTTAATAAAGACCAAAGGAATGGCTATGAGCTGATAGCCAAGCAAAATAAGGAAGGGAACATGTTCACACTTGAAATTAGCGAGATAAAAAATTCTTCTTGGCAGTTAACATTTGGTCAATTTTGGGTCTAAGATTATGATTTTTTATGGTCTACTTAAGCAAATGGAGTGCATCTAGAGGCTAGGCAAGGTGCTAAAGCAAGGCTTGGTTTAGCTTCCTAAGCATGAGAGCAACTCTAGAGCATGTGACTCAAGGTTGGAAAGTTGTGCAACCTTGTCAATTAATTCTATCTTAGGATAATTGTGCATAGGTGAAATCTTTAATTAGGGGTCGATATAGGAATGGATTAAGTTCCAAAAACCCTAATCAACTCAAATCAAGGGTGATAAGTAGAATATAAATGTGATGACCTTAAGGGAACAAATATAAGCAAGCAATCAAATGAAAAAAATGGAAAAAATCAAGTTGCTTTTGATGGTGAAAAGTTAAGGTAAATTAAAAAGGACAAGTGACTAATATATTATGAAAGAACCTTACAGAACTATGCAAGAACATTGATGAGAATCTAGCGAAGGGATTTATCAAACAGTCAAAGTCTCTAGTAGGAGCCCCCATTTTATTTGTAAAGAAGAAGGATAGGACTCTCCTCATGTGTGTAGACTATCGTGGATTGAATAAGTCACTATAAAGAATAAATACCCTCTACCACTCATATCAAAGCTCTTGGAACGCCTTGGAAAAGCAAAGCTCTTCACAAAGATCGACCTTCGAGGAGCTTACAACCTTGTCAGGATCAGAGAAGGAGACGAATGGAAGACAACTTTCGAACAAGATATGGCACTTTGAATATGTAGTTATGCCATTTGGTCTCACGAATGCTCTGGCTGTCTTTCAATGTATGATGAATGATATCTTTCGAGAGTATTTATATGACTTTTTGGTAATATATCTCGATGATATCTTGATATTCTCCAAAGATCTAGAGGATCATGAATATCATGTAAACGATAGTCCTAGAGAAACTAAGAGAAAAAGGTTTATATGCAAAATTGGAGAAGTGCTCGTTCCATCAGGCAGAAATGGAGTTTCTAGGATACATTGTATGAGAGAAAGGAATCTTTATGGACCCTAAGAAGATCAAGACAATGCTTGATTGGCAACCACCTTCCTGTGTTTGAGATGTACAATGTTTATTAGGGTTTGCCAATTTTTACAGGATATTCATAAGAGATTACTCCAAGATAGTGATGTCTCTTACCAAGCTTACAGGAAACTCGAAATTCTCATGGACCAAAGAAGCAAAAAGGCCTTTCAGACTTTGAAATCAGCATTCACTACTGCTTCAATTCTATTTCATCTTGATTCTAGTAAGCCCTTCTTCCTAGAGACAGATGCATGAGACTTTTCCCTAGGGGCCATTCTTTCCCAATATGGAGATGATGGACACCTACATCCAATTGCATATCATTCAAGGAAATTTTCCCCTCTAGAGATTAATTATGAAATCCATGATAAAGAACTTCTTGTCATAGTAGACACGTTTGATACCTGGCGTCACTATTTAGAAGGAGCCGCTCATAGAGTTACTGTGTATACAGATCACAAGAACTTAGAGTATTTTATGACCACCTGCATTCTCAATAGAAGGCAATCTCGATGGAGTAACTTTCTATCCATGTTTGACTTTGTCATCACCTACCGTCCATGACATCAACAATGTCAGTGAGATGCCTTGTCCAGAAGATCTTACCTTGCACCAAAGAAGGGTGAAGAGGCCTTTGATCAACAAGAGAGTGTATTACTCAAGCCTGAGCACCTCCAGTTAGCAGCTATCTCTTCAACACATCATGAAGATTCAGCCTTGAATCATTTGATCCGTGAGAATCTACCACAAGATGAATTGTTTTGTAATGTTAAGCAGAAAACTCACCAAGGAAAAGTCCAAGAAGTAAATGAATTTCAGGAAAAGGATGGGTTACTATTCTATAAGAACCTATTGTATGTCTCTCCAGGAAAGCTCAAGATCCAAGTACTTCAACAACATCATGACAACCTTGCAATAGGACATTCTGGAGTAACTAAAACAATGGAACTCATATCAAGGGATTTTTGGTGGCTTCAAATGTGGAAGAAAGTCAAAGAATATATTCGAACGTGTGACACTTGCAATAGATCTAAGGTATCGCAACATAAACCTC
Organism: Ceratopteris richardii; assembly: GCA_020310875.1. Classification (NCBI taxonomy): domain Eukaryota; kingdom Viridiplantae; phylum Streptophyta; class Polypodiopsida; order Polypodiales; family Pteridaceae; genus Ceratopteris; species Ceratopteris richardii. The sequence goes on along the minus strand of CM035427.1, from coordinate 71,114,214 downwards.
ATGGACTCTTGCAACCTTTACCTATTCCAAAAAGGCCATGGGCAATGCAGATCTATCAAAGCCATATAAGTATGATGCCATTCTTGTTATTGTGGATAGATTTACAAAGACGGTACACTTCATTCCAACTACAAAGGCAATCACAAGTGCTGCCACTGCTAGACTTTTTCTCAGATACATCTTTAGGCTTCATGGATTGCTTGATGATATTGTTAGTGATCGAGGTCCACAGTTCATATCCAATTTTTGGAACAGTCTTTGCAAGCTCCTTGGTGTTCAAGTTAAACTATCTACAACAAATCATCCCTAGATTGATGGACAAACAGAATGGGTGAATCAAGTTTTAGAGCAATATCTCCGTTGCACTAGCAACTATCACCAAAATGATTGGTTTGAGTTGTTACCCTTTGCAGAGTTTGCCTATAACAATAGTGTTCATGCATCTACTTAGAAAAATCCCTTCCTTGAAAACTATGGACAACATCCAAGGATGTATATACAACTCTCAAATCATATCAAGAACCTAGCTGCCAGAGACGAGGCCCCAGTACCTGATGGAAATTCACAAAGAACTCAAGGAAGAGATCCATAAATCTCAAGAACAACATAAGTACTATGCAGACCAACATCATGTCTAGAATCCATTGTATCAAATTGGGGATAAAGTATGGTTACTCAAAAACAATTTGCAAACTTCAAGGCCTTGTGCAAAGTTAGATCATCAAAGATTTGGTCCATTTACCATCATGGCCAATATAAATCTAGTCACCTTCAAGCTCTAGCTACCAAGTACCATGAGAATACATCTAGTTTTCCATGTATCCATGTTGGAACCATAAAAGATTTCACCCTTGAGTGGGGAGAGACCTAGTCCTTCACCACCTGTCAATATTGATGATCATGAAGAATTTGAAGTCGAGCATGTCCTAGATTCAAGAATATCTCAAGAAAGATTAGAGTACCTTATTCATTGGAAAGCGCATGACATCAGTGATCGTACTTGGGAACCTGCAGAAAACCTTCAGAGAGCACGAATCAAGGTTTGAGAATTCCATAAGAGAAACTCAATGAAGCTGAGACTAGAGAATATGACCGCTCCTCGTGGAACTCGTCGCTTGAGGGGGAGGTGATGTCATGGACAAAGGAAACCATCTTGAATCTCATATTTCATGTGAATCCTACATCTCATGATTGGCTCACAATTTGGAGGTACCAATGCTTCCACTACATTCGGAACGTTCCAAAACCCTAAGATCAATTGTCTTCTTGCTTGGTTCTGACATCTAGAGACAATGCTTCGAATTGATGGCATCATCGATGACATCATCAATTCATAACGGACCTTGGAAAACCTATATAAGGCATTAGGGAAAAAAGTTAGCCTTGCATGGGCCTTGTAAGGATCCCTAATTTTTAGGGATTAAGATTAAGATTGTAAGGGTTTAAGGGGACAAGAAAAACCATCGGTGGTTTTCTCTATTAATATATAGGCAAAAAAAGATCTTAAATGAATGCTCAGTCGAATTTGATTGAAGCAATTGGATATCAAATTTTGAAGGGCTAGGATTAAAAGAAGGAGGGAATGATTGAATGAAGATTGTATAGCGCAGTAGAGAGAGAATGGAGCTTGCGCAGTCAATCGAGGCCATTCATTTGTGCAATATCCAATGGCTCCCCATGATCGGAATTGTTCCATCTATCGCAGTCGATCACATTCATTGGATGCAAGCAAAATCCAACGGCTCTCCGCAATTCCTGCTGATCACTTAGATCTCCATGATTATACCGTTTTGCGCAGTCATCCTCATCTGTTGGATGACCGTTTGATCTAAAGGCACCAAACAAAAGGCGCATATTTTTTGTCTTGCAAAGAAGAACCGCATGATCCCTATATGATCCAAGGGTCCACCTTTCATGTAGCCTTGACTTTTGCAAAACAATACTATCCCTTGGATTCTTTGGACCATCCAACGGTTAAAAATCAAACTATTGAAGTTCTAAACCACTCTTCTCAGAAAAACCACGAGTTGGTAGTGGTTTTGGAGGCTTTGACTAGGAGAAAGCAAGGGAAGCCTAGTCCTAGCCTACTACTAGATTGTGGCCACCACCCTCCTCTCATTGGTCCATCCTTAATCACTCCTTAATCTAAAAGGCCCATGAACAGTTCATTCTTTCCCCTAATGGAGGGTTTGGCGACATTCATTCTCAGTCTTCCCAATACCAGTCTTGGGACCTCAAGGAGTCATGACTGCCAAGTAAGTAATCTCCAAGTTTTAATTCCAGTTCTTGTCTTGTTCCTTGTTCCAATCTTTTCTAGTCTAGTTCTTGGACATCCTATCTTTTCCTCTTGTAATCTCGTAGTACAAGATCTTGTCGAGTTCTTTCTTGTATCTACTTCATCTCCTAGAAGGGATTTCTTGTAATCTAGATATCTTGTTCCATACTTATGATCCCGGGTTGTGGGATCTCCTGTATCATCTTTGTTGATGTATAAAACATCACAAGAAATGAATTAATGTGACACTAGAACACCTCTATGGTCACCATTAACTCATTGCCACTCCAAACTTTGAGAAATGATAGCCTAAACTGAGAACTTTGCTTCTACAAAACTTTCCAATCACTGAAATGACATACCTTCAGTATTTTGCTAATTTCTCTTAGCTCCAACATTATTTCTTGAAGATCTTTTGGTGGATGAAAATAGAGGATTAGAGCTTTCCAACGACCTATGATATGCAAGAAACGGATCTCTAGAACTCAAGATATAGCCTTCACAAGATGACCCTGTATGACTTCCAAAAGTGGAATGTTTGCCTGTTTTAGTAAATCTGACTCTCCAAAAATGAAAATTTGATGCCTAGCATTGACTTGCAACCAAAAGTCGATGCGAGGCATCAACTTTCAGCTTTTTTAACCACCTTTCATTGCCTAAACTGGCCGATTGAACACAAGACATGAACAAAGAACTTTTATGCTAGAAGTCGATGCCAGGCATCGACTTTATGCTGAAACTCGATGCCAGGCATCGAGTTGCTCCACAAAGCTCATGTTTTTTAAAAGATTTGACAACACATAAAACTCAGAGAATGAAAACAATGACTTATCAGCACAAACTCGATGCAAGGCATTGAGTTGCTTGGAAAACTTGGAACTTTTGAAATCATTTCACACAAGACAAACTCTGGAGATGGAAGAAGAAGACTTATACATAGAAGTTTAATAAACTCTTTCCATAACTGTGAAACCTCAAAAATGCACAGGTGCTTTCTCAAACAGAGAGGCCCGACAATTCTCAGTCATACAAAATGAGTACTAACTCACTTTCTCATTGTCTTCCTCTTCGCGTCAGTTGATACAAACTAACTTATATAGTTTTTCTCAATCTCGTGACTTTCAAAAAACTTCTAGAACTAAAGTAAACTACCTTTACAAATATAATACACTTGTGAATTTGTCCCTTCACATAGGCATGTGGTTTTCCTCCTAAGATTTGGCTTTCAAATATATGTCCAATTAGTGATTGTTTCTCCAATAGCTCCCCCTCAATCACTAATTGATATTCTCTGTTTCTTCATATCATCTTCTTTCTTTTACTCCTGCCATGCTTTTGAATCTGCTGGTCTTCACACCATCCAAGCTCTTTGTCATTATGTCTGCTATCTGATCTTTTGTAGAAATGTACTCCACTTCAATTTCTTTCTCCATTACCTTTTCTCTCAGAAAATGATAATGCATCTCTATGTGCTTTGTCCTTGCATGAAAAACTGGATTTGCTGCAAGATAATGTGAACTCATATTATCTCCATGTATTGTAGGTATACCTTGATCAATGCCCAAGCTTTTGAACAATGTCTGCATCCATATGACCTCCTTGGCTGCTTCCACAAGTCCTTTGTACTCAGCTTCAGTTGATGATAATGCTACTGTATGTTGTTTCTTTGAACACCAACTTACAAGCTTATCACCAATGTAAATCATGTATCCATGTGTTGATCTCATGTCATCTTGATTACCTGCCCAGTCTGAATCACTATAGGCTCTCAACTTCAAATCTGATGTAAAAGGATAATATAATCCTTCCTTTATAGTTCCTTTGATATATCTGAGAACTCTTTGACCTGCTATCCAATGTGGGTCCTTTGGACAATGCATGAATTGTGACAAAACTCCCACTGCATAACTAAGATCAGGTCTTTTTAGTGTAGCATAAATCAAACTACCCACAAGAGATTGATACTTCCTCATATCTTTGTATTCTACACCATCATATTTACTGAGCTTGTGATTAACTTCCAGTGGAGTTGAAGCTTCTCTGTAATTTTCCATATCAAACTTCTTCAATAGATTCACAAGATACCTTTCTTGTGATACATATATGCCATGATCTGTATAAGTGACTTCCATTCCAAGAAAGTATGACAACTTTCCTAGGTAACTGATCCTGAACTCTTTCTCAAGTAATCTCTTTACCTCCTTGATTCCTTCATCTGAAGTACCTGTGAATTATAATGTCATCTACATAAATACAAATGTAGATTGTACCTTCCTGTGTTCTTTTGATGAGTAGACTTGGATCTGCTTTTGAACTTTGATATCCAAGTTCATTCAGATACTTCACTAGTCTATAGTTCCATGCTCCTGGAGCTTGTTTCAACACATACAATGCTCTTCTCAACCTACAAAAAAATTTTGGATACCTGGAATCTATAAACCCTTGAGGTTGTTCCATGTATACCTCATCTGATATGTATCCATTCAAGAATGCATTCTTTATATCCAATTGACTTAGGGTCCATCCTTTTGAAGCTGCAATAGCAATGATTGTCCTTATAGTTGACATCTTAGGTACAGGACTGAATGTCTCATCATAATCTATGCCATAGGTTTGGGCATAGCCTTTCACCACTAGTCTAGCTTTGTATCTAGCTATACTTTCATCTGCAAGCTTCTTCACTTTATAAACCCATTTATTTCCAATTACTTTCTTACCATTTAGTTTAGGAACAAGTTCCCATGTCTTGTTCTCCTCCAGTGCATTGAATTCTTCCTTCATTGCTTCTTCCCATTGTTTCTTACCTTTAGCTTCATCATAGTTATGAGGTTCTTCATCATCTTTGACCATATATGCATAGTTCTTCTGAGTTATGTAAGAAGTATCATAAGAATACCTTTCTGGTTGTCTTCTAGTCTCGCTTGACCTTCTTTGTTCACATTCTTCATGGGTGTCTGGATACACCTCTTCATCAAATATAGGAGCTTCTTCATTCCTTCTTGTTAATCCACTTTTGGATGTACCTGCTTGCATATAGTCTTCATCTCTATTTACCTGCACAATTGATTTTCCTTTCTCACATCTTCTTACCTCTTCTTCAAATTCTTCAGTTGTATGACTTTGATCTGCATACCAACTTTTTTATTCATCAAATGTAACATCTCTAGAAACAAGAAATTGTTTGGTTAAAGGATTCCACAACCTGTAACCCATCTGCTTTTCATCATAACCAATGAACATATATTTTTCTACCTTTGGTTCAAGTTTATGCCTAAGTTGTGATGGCACATAAGCATATGCAATTGATCCAAACACTCTACAATGATCTATTGTTGGTTTCTTACCCCACCAAGCTTCATATGGAGTCATTCCATTTAGAGCTGCACATGGTAATCTATTCACAAGATATGTAGCTGTATTTATAGCCTCAGCCCAAAGATAATTTGGACAATTATTCTCCTTCAACATAGCTCTAGTAAACTCAACCAAAGTCCTGTTCCTTCTTTCTGCTACACCATTTTGTTGTGGTGTATACCTGCAGGTTATTTCCCTCTTAATACCTGCATTCCAAAGATAATCATTGAACTCTTGGGAGAAGTATTCTCCCTCTCCACCAGACCTCAGTCTTTTAAGCTTTTGACCTATGACTCTCTCTGCATATGCATGAAAATGCTTGAAAGCTCCAAACACTTCTGATCTTTCCTTCAAAACATATAATGCTATCCATCTTGTAGCATCATCAATGAAAACAACATAATACCTTGAGCCACTAATAGATCCTTCTTTTGTTGGTCCCCATACATGTGTATGAATGAGCTCTAGTAATCCATTATGTTTGAATCCTTTCCTCTGAAATGGTAACCTATGTGCTTTACCCATTTGACATGCTTCACATTTAGAAACCATATGTTGACTCTATACATTTGGTAATCCTAGTACAGACTGATTTGCAACCATAGCTTTAATTCCTCTTTCATTGAAGTGACCTAATCTCTTGTGCCAGAGATCAAGTTATGCAATCACTCCTTCACCATGTGTGAGCAAAGCTTGACCAATGTTCCCTTGTACTCTTAAAGTAAAGAGTCTACCTTCTTTCTTACCACAAACAATCTGATTATATCCATTCTCTGGATCTTCAACAAATACTCCTTCATTTGTAAACCTAACTTGAAAACCTTTTTCAACTATCTGTCCCACACTAATCAAGTTTTTAGGTATTGTAGGAACATACAAAACATTGGTTAGCAAATCTGCTCCACTCTTGCATTTCACTTTTCCAATTGAATGTACAGTATGTCTTGTATTATCACTTGTTTGAACTCTATGACTAGAAATGCCTTTTTCTAATTCTGACATCAATTCTATGTTTCCTGAAAAATGATTAGAACATCCAGAGTCAATGTAAAATACCTTTAGATCTTCTTTATCTGATGTGCTGATTGAGTTCATCATCAATGATGTATGCCCTTCATTCTGTGTGTCATTTGCATAATTGTAATAGGTGGTGTTGTAGGATTGATTTTGTCCCCAACTTCTTCCTCCACCTCTACCATAGCCTCCTCTTGGATTTTGTCTACCTCTTTGAAAATTACTTTGATATCTTCCACCTCAGCCTCTGCTATTGTTGTTTTGATTCTGGTTTGATCCTTGTTGATTGTGCCAACAATCATGAGCCAAATGATTACTCAATCCATAGATCCAACAAGCCTTCTTGTTGTTATTTTGATTACCTCTTCCTCTTCCAAAAGCTCTTGCTCTTCCTCTGCCTCTGCCTTTACCTCTTGCATAATAAACTTGAGAACTTGACTCTTCTTCATCCTTTGCTTTACCTTTATCTCCTTTCTTCTTGTTCTTCATGTACATTGCAGAACTTTGTCCTTTATCTCCATCTCCCTTCAAGTCTTGCTCAAATGTGAGCATCAAACCAAGCAACTGGTTCAAATCTGGAACATAATGGTTTAATGAAAGTTCTATTGATAAGACAAAAGGTTTCCACCTTTCATCTCCTCTCAAACCTGTAAGTAATTGATCAATCAACCTATGATCCTCAATATCTTCATCTATCGATCCAAGACTATCTGCTAGATCCTTCATCTTAGTCACATAATCACTAATACTTTGACTTGGCTTCTTCTTGAATGTTGTAAACTCTGACCATAGACTTGCTTTCCTTGCTTTGGTAGTACTTTGGAAATGATACTCCAATGCATTCCATATATCTTCACATGATTCCAATCCTCTGATGTGTGGTAGCAAATGATCTGAGATTGTATTGTAAATGTAAGCTCTGCACTTGCATCCTTCTTCTGCCAATGCTTTAAAGCATCAAGTTCCTCTTTCTTTGGTCGGCTTTCATCTTCAAATACTGGCTTCTCTTCTTCACCTATAACATATATCATGAGATCCTTACTCATAAGTAAGGCTTCCATTCTCATTACCCATGCCGAGTAATTATCTGTGTCCAGTTTGTCAATGGAGATATGATCTGCCATACTCCTTTCCTTCTGGTGCAACCTGTGAGGTTAAAGAATAAAGGAGTTCTTTGTATATGAACTTTGGAGTTCTTTGTATATGAAGATACTTTTGAAGTAACCTTTTGATACCTTGCATCTTAAAATGCTTCACCTTTCAAACTTTAATGGAAAACTTTCCAAAACTTCTCGTACCTTTGCCGCCTTCTCCTCTTTAGGACCTTTTTGCTCTGATACCACTTGTTGATGTATAAAACATCACAAGAAATGAATTAATGTGACACTAGAACACCTCTATGGTCACCATTAACTCATTGCCACTCCAAACTTTAAGAAATGATAGCCTAAACTGAGAACTTTGCTTCTACAGAACTTTCCAGTCACTAAAATGACATACCTTCAGTATTTTGCTAATTTCTCTTAGATCCCAATACTATTTCTTGAAGATCTTTTGTTGTATGAAAATAGAAGAGTAGAGCTTTCCAATAACATATCATATGCAAGAAACGGATCTCTAAAACTCAAGATATAGCCCTTCACAAGATGACCCTGTATGACTTCCAAAAGTGGAATTTTTGCCTGTTTTAGTAAATCTGACTGTCCAAAATTGAAAATTCGATGCCTAGCATCGACTTGCAACCAAAAGTCGATGCCAGGCATCGACTTTCAGCTTTTTTAACTACTTTTCAGCACGTGAACTGGCCGATTGAACACAAGACATGACAAAGCACTTTTATGCTAGAAGTTGATGCCTGGCATCGACTTTATGCTAGAAGTTGATGCCTGGCATCGACTTTATGCTAAAACTCGATGCCAAACATCGAGTTGCTCCACAAAGCTCATGTTTTTTAAAAGACTTGACAACACATAAAACTCAAAGAATGAAAACAATGACTTATCAGCACAAACTCGATGCTAGGCATCGAGTCGCTTGGAAAACTTGAACTTTTGAAATCATTTCATACAAGACAAACTCTGGAGATGGAAGAAGAAGACTTATACACAGAAGTTTAATAAACTCTTTCCATAACTATGAAACCTCAAAAATGCACAGGTGCTTTCTCACGTAGAGAAGCCTGACAATTCTCAGTCATACAAAATGAGTACGGGCATCAATGACTCCAATGATTTCTTCTTCTGAGATACGGGCATCAAGTAGGGATCACAAGTTGTGTGGGATCCTATGAGAGGATACCCTAGAGATGGCCGCCATGCACTCTCGTCTATGTGGGGAGAAGGGAGTCAAGGTCCCCAAGAGCCTCGTAAAATGTTCTTCAATGATTCCAATATTTTCTTCTTCTGTATTACTTATAACGCCATTTGAGTCTAACAATGGGGGGATCAATTCTCTCTGTTGTTTCCTTTTATGAATGTTGCACATCTTTTGGTGGGCTTGTTGGCTTTGCCTACCCACCACTCCTTAAAGAATATTTGCAAATTTTTCCTTTGTATTTCTTCCTTGTATCTTAGCAAGGCTTTGTTTCTTCATAGACCCTTCTAGGATTGAGCTTTTCCTTTGTTCACTTCCTCCTCGAGTCTCTAGAGTATATGATAAAGAGCTTCTCTATGTCTTGCTCGAACATCCTAGAGCATCTTCCTAGTTATTATCATGATCTACCACAACTTATCGATCACACCTCTCTAGCTCTTGGCTAGGGATGAAAAGGTGGCGAAAGCCTCCTTCCACACATCAGCGATTTCTTGATGGATTGAGGGGAGAGAGAAAGAAGTCAAGCAGGCATGAAACCAAGGGGCCTTACGGGTTTTGCTGAGAGGTTGGAAAGAGATGATGATTGGGTAGTGATCAGAGATGGCGAGGTCAGTGTGTTGCGAGAGGGAAGGACAGCCCCACTTATGAATAATGCTCTGAGAAATGTAGCTTCTAATCCAATCTAGCTTTCCTCAGGTCCTCACCCATTTGGAGATTAGACAACGAAAAGCCATTTGAATCTTTGAATTCGACTACATCCAAGTGCAGTTTGGTTTTATACCAAGTTTCTTTCTCCCGATTATCGATGACGCTACCCTTGCCGTTCCATCAGTCTGTAGGATCCTCCACCATATTAAAGTCTCCGCAAATTAGCATGTTGTGGGGGAGCGAGTCCAAGGAGACCTAGGTGTCCAGTCTCCCCATCTCCCCTTTTGCGGCATACAAAGAAACTAACGTGAAATGAAAGGGGGCACCAAAGGAAATGGCAATCCATCGATGACTCTGATCTTCGATGAAGTTATCAATATTTTCAAACCAGAATTGCTTTATACCAATTACCATCCCATCGGACACTTGGGGGTGCAACGTCCAAATCCAGACATGGGACAAGGAGACATGTCTAAGATGTTTGTGGAGGTTTGCTCCATCAACTTTAGTCTCTTGAATACAGATAAATTCATGGTTTAGGCTAACGTCACGAAGCCATTGACCAATGATGGTAGCTGTTGAGGGATCTGGTAGCCCCCTAGCATTTAACAAGATGATGATCATTGCCATAAGTTACCCCTTTGGGGGAAGGGGCCTTATCGTTTCTCTTCTTGGTTTTGTCTCTCTTTTTCACAGGGAGGGGGTCCGGATGAAGTAATTTGTTCTTATGTGGGCTTTTACAGGGTGACTCAATAGGTTGTTTTCCCTTGTGGGAGGCCTGCTATTGGAATGAAGAGGAAACCGTTTCCGGAATAGTCGATCGAATGATGGAACTTTCACTATCCATGTTGTCTTTGTTACTAGTGGTAAAGCCATCTTCTTTGCTTGTAGTGTAGCCCTCCTGATTGGTTTCTTTGTTTTCAGGGACTTCCAGGGTTTTTTCGCTGGTGTCCACCTCAAACTAGTTCCAACCTGGGTAATCAACCTCATTGATCTCTTTTTCCAGATTGCAAAACAAGTTGTTTGGGGGGGGTGTCCGGCATACGGTTTCTCTCAAAGCTCACCCTAGGGCTTCTTTTTCTTCTTCTTCTGCCTTCTGTGAACTTGTCTGAGTTGGCTTCTGGGTTTCGGCAGCCATTCACTTCCTCTTCCTTCACCAGGGGATCCAGTGTCCCATTGTTATCTTTAGTTTTTGTTGATGCTTCTTGATTTTATTTGCTTGTTTGTCTGAGTGGGAAATCTTTAATCCTGTGGCCTTGTTGGCCACAACAAAAGCACATGTGAGGTAGGTGTTTGTAATTGATATCTTGTTCCGAGACAGCCCATTCGCCCAGGTCCACTTTCATCTTTGATGGAAGCGGAGTGCTCAGGTCATCCTTGACACAATTTTGAGGGTGTCGTCGAGTGTTGAAGGAGTGCCTTGCACCTTCATAAATGAGATTGCTAACATCCTCCCGCAAAGCCAATGGCTTGCTCGATTGGAGATACAATGTTGCATATGAAGTTGTACAAGAAGTACAACAAGTTAGTGAGCTCGACCCAGAGAGGGTAGTAGAGCGATTTTGATTTTTCAGGAATCAAATTGGGGGACCATATAAACAGGCACAGGTTCACCTACCCGAGTTGCCAGGTTCTAACATTGAGGGTTCGGAATGCCATATGTGCATTCTCAAAGACTAGCAGCATATGACTAGCTGGTAAGAATTGACATTTGCTAACAACCAACCCACAGCGGAACCACTCTTTTCGAAGCCACTTGCACACGGTATCGAGCGGAGGCCTAGGGCCAAACACTTGTCTGACAAGACATACTTTCTTGAGCTCTTCTTGCTTTGAGAGAATTGCAACTCTACTAAGAGAGACCAAGGGAGGCTCAACACCCTCGGAGGCCCCGTGAATGACACAAGATCCCTCGTCCGAAATCGGGGCCAATCATCCCTTGGGTTTGGGCCTGACTGCTTATCACGAAGGAGGGGGCCGTTGAAGCCCTGACATAGACCCTGAGTTGCACATCGAAGAGATGCTTTATAGCCAAAGACTTAAATTCTTTTAATGTGATTTGCTTTGATCGCCTCATATCCAAAGGCTTAAATTGGTTTAATGCTAACGTCTTTGATTTACATAAACATATCTCTTCGCGGGGGATTTGCTATCCATTGAGACCTTTCGATAATTCCTTAAAAAATAGCAGCATGCAATGTATCGTGTTGTGCTAGAGGCCGGCTATAATTCCACGTCTCTCTCTCTCTCAAATTTTTAACTTAGTTCGAGAGGCCGGCTATATTTCCACGGCTCCTCTCTCTCTCTCCCTCCTCTGAGGAAATTGTCAAACATTTACCTCCTTTCATATGCAATGGAATTCATCTTGCAAAACCGTTTGGAAGCCTTTGCTCCCTTGGCAATAAGTCAAAGGGATGCATAAAAAGTCAAAGGGATGCATAAAGATATACAAGAAGAAGGAAGAGATGTACAATGTCGTAGTATGTGAAGCAATGCGTAAGAAAAGCGCACGATTAAAACTTATGAAGTACAGACATGAATGAAGAAAAGTATAACATTTCTCATAAAGTGAAGACATGATTGAAGCTTAGAAATTGAAGAAAAAAAATGTAAGATATGAATGAACACCTAGATTTTATTTATCTTCAAGAGATCAAATTGGTGTGAAAACCTAACAAAGAGGCTTAGTCTAATTTCTTCTTTGTATCACCACATCTCACACATGGGGCTATGATGGCTCAGCTGTTCGGATAAAGCATGGTTGGATGCCCAACCTTATAGGGATAAAGCATGGTTGGTTGCTTCCTTGCTATTCACCATTGCTTCAATTTATGCGCTCAATTTGGACACAGACAAACAAGTTACTTGGCAATCATTTGATTTTCTTTGTATTGATGTGATCCTTTGTGGGGACTTTAATATGGTTGAAGCTCAGTCTCATGGATGGGATAAAAGAGGGCTCTTGATTGATGGTCTAATGGAGATAAAAGATGGAAATGGCTTCTCTTGGTCGAACCTCAAAGTTGAATAAAATTAATGGAAAGCTAGATTTGACAGAATTTATGTATCACAAATTATCATAGATAAGTTGGGTCCACCCTCCATCGCTTATTGTATGGATCTTTTGGTTTTTGACCACTATCCCGTCCTATTCACCTTCAAACAGCATGGTCATCATAGGAAAGCTCCTTGGTTCTGTTTTACTCTCAGTCCAAGGGAAAGTGCCTATACACAATGATGTTTTACCCAACTCTCCTGATACTAGGTCAATTTTGGTTTCCCCTAAGTCCACAATTTCACTCCAAAGTTTTGATGGAGGAGGCAAGAAAAGCATGCGCGATTGGATATCCACCTCCAGTGGTCACTTCTCGTAACCTCCCTTTCTTCACTCAACCCCCTCCTTTCACGTCGGGTTCACGTATGTGGTCGGGTTCACGTGTGCTTAGGGGTGCACACAGAGTGCCAAGAAGAATCTCAGCTTGAAAGATGATAGTAGTTAGGAGATCTTCTCTATTTGAAGTGCTAGATTTGTCAAACTAGATCGTCACCTTGATTTCTCAATTTGCTACTTCTAGGATTCACTCACTCCCTTCCTTTTACTTCACTTTCTTTTATATCGCGGGGTTCTTAGAAAGGAAGGTGCGCTAAAATAAGGGGATCTTAGCTTTCACGATTTTCCTCGACGAAACTCTTTGTTTCAATAATTATTTTAAGTAGGCCAAGCTCAAAGACGAAGCAAATTTCAATGTGCTTAGGCTCCCAATATTCCCAATTATGTCGAGGAAATAACACTCTTACGTCAATTACTAGCAATTAATGCTATGCAATTTTGAGCAAGCTTTTGAGATGCACATAAGACTCATCTCCAAGAGATGGTTAGGAGTTTGAGGATCTTTGGCGATTGATTTTTAATTGTGTCTTTTAGTTTTGCAATGAAATTGTTTCATTGGAAATAAAAGAGTTGGTGGTTAATTATTTTCCCTTGGTTTCGCTAAGTTAAAGAGGTTGAAGTGTTGATTCGGAATCATACATGCATTAAATATAATGTGGAAAGTACACCTGCATACTATTCTTTTTTTCGTGACGATGGATTAATACGATCTTTCAACAGATGATTTCATTTTCCAAAATTAAGTTACGTTTTCACATCCTAATGAATATCCAAATGTATACGGCTCATCAACAACAATCAACATTTTTATTTTACCCGTAATTTCATAGGCACAAGTCTGACTACACATCTGTCGCTTTCTTTTGAAAAAGAAAATACTTGCAAGAAGAAAAAAATATTTTATTGTTTGCGTCCGAACATTCCTTACTTTTCCAAAGAAAAATGAAATAACCTACATAGTCAGAAAGTTCAAAGTCATGTTGTAAGAACCTAAGGTTTGTCTTCTAGCATGATATGTGCAGTCGAAAAAGGAAGAAAATAGCATTCGTACACTAATATTTTCTCATAAGCATTTTTATTAGCAATCTTTCACGCAGACTAAATAAAGTGCTTTTCATTAGCAGTAACAAAACAACAAATTGGTTTCATATTCGCTGATGATTGGGACTCTACAAACGTGCGCAGAAATAAAAACACTGAGTCACAACAAAGGAGAACAAAGACATGTTCTCTATTCCTTTTTACCTAAAGACCATTATATCAAGCAATAAAGTGGGCATTTTACAATATCTAGAAAGCATCACTTGTTCTTTCTTGTAAATATTGTCACTAGAAGCTTGATCTCATATCCCAAGTAGTCAAGATAGATATAATAAAATTCTTGTTGCCATGAAAACTAGTTGTTCAGCATGATCAAGAATCCCACATCATGATCTTTGACAAGAGATTAGAGTTGAAGGTACAAGTAAGAGTTCGGGAAGCTCCTTCATTACATCTATAACCTCAACAAGCACAGATTATAGCTGATTAAAAGTTACTCAAAAATTAGAGTACATGTGTTGCAAAAATCGGAACATTTTAACAAGGCAATTAAGATCATCCCCTTTGTATGGTTAAGATCCTCATTGAATGCTGGGCCATATTCACAGAATATGAAATACATTTCACAAAAGCATTCCCAAGAGAAGATTATAATCAACAAAATTATACTAAGAAACATTCACACATGATTAGAGAAATGCTCAAGATAAATCAAGCTGAACACAAAGTGGAAGTAGAACTCGACATTATATTTCTATTAAAATGATGTTTTACATTTCATGTGTTTTACAAGAGTAATATGAATCTACAATAGAAGCTGATCATAGCTTTCCTCAGGCTCAAGCATATTGGGATCCTCTAGAACATTAGAACACATATCCTGCCTCTCTTGCTCCAAGATTGGCTCTTCAAGGTCAGCCATGTCCCACGGTTCATCTGCAAGTGGGGGAACAGGCTCCCTTGAAGTCGGTTGGAATCTCTCCGTGTCTGCAATGTGCTTCCTTCCAACCTCTTGGTCTTCATCTGGGCATTCATTCAGCCCATTGATTCTCATTCTAATGAAGCTCACTTGAGCATCATCCTTCTCCACAGCTATGCAGTGCCTGAACATCTTTAAGGAGCAAGCCAGAGTCGTTCTTGAAACAGCAGAAAACCACTTAGAGGCATCAATCAACCATGACTAATGAAAATTGTGAAAATTGAAATTACCTGTGCCCGAAAAAAGGTCTAGGACCTAGTCATCATCATTGGAGAATAGTTGAAGCAATCTCATTATGAGCTTTTGTGGCTTCTGATAGGGGTTAACCAATGTCATGTCCCCAGCTACATGACGAAGTTTCTTGGTAACGGCTGAGAACATGAGCACATTTGAGATCCCATTCTCATTGCAATGCTCCCTGACTCTCCTTTTGCTTACTTCATCATAATAGCCAACTATAATGCATTCAGTGGAGCTCACAAACCTATGCAAAGGAGTGTGATTGACGTTTGTCTTCATCCTGCCAACAAGAACTATGAGTCACAGAGAGCATCATTAAAGCCATGGAGATAGAAAGAAAATCACTTACCACATGAGGCACTCCACAACATGACATCTTGCCTTCAGAGCAGTTGAAACAGAGAAAGATTGGTCTCTGCTATGGAAAATTACTATCCTCCAAAGAGGAGACATAGTCAACTCTGCAAAATCAGTGACCATCTTCCGAATCTGAGGGTGTTTGAAGGGTTCATCATCATTAACTGATCCCAACATCCTAAATCCATAGGGTATGTCTGCTATGAGAAGGGAGAAATGTTCTCTAGGCACAACAGAACAAATGGTATTTACATCACTACAGAATACATTGTAATATACAGGCCTAAGGGGGTCTAGGGGATTGGAGAAACATTTCAGATCAAGTTCATCATCAAAATCCATCTCCTTGGCTTTCAGTCTAGATTTCTCATGCCTTGCTCTTTGAATGTGAGCCAGGAATGCAGGGGGGCAATCATCTAGTAGCTCTGCAGACTTACTTTTCTTTGGTTTCTGCAGAAAAAAGTGGAAACACAATTAAATGAGCTCTTCAATACAACAAACAAAACATAAGGAATCGATGCATGGCATCGATTTCGTGTGTGGGTAGATGCCAGGCATCGACTTTCTACTGAAAGTCGATGCCTGGCATCGACTTTGGGACATAAGTCGATGCCTGGCAACGACTAATGCCACGAGATCGATGCCAGGCATCGACTTATGCCCCCAAGTCGATGCCAGGCACCGACTTGTGCTAAGAGATCGATGCCAGGCATCGAGTTTTGGTTGCAGGTCGATGCCAGGCATCGAATTCATACTAAAAGCCTGGCATCAAATTGGTTAGGTGAATCAAGGCATCTAACCTAATGGCAAACCAGGCATAACCTCAGAAAGAGAACCTACCCAATCACGAAACAGGATAAAATATTCTGATAAAGCTTTGTAGGATGATGTGGTTGGATAGTCTGCTTGGACCTCTGTCCAGGAAAAGCAACCCAGCCTCTTCATCATCACCTCCTGAATCTTCATGTATACTTTATGACTACAGTCACAGAAATCAAAGAGAGACTAGGTTAGACCAGAAACATGGGAGGAGGGAAAAAGGATCTGAGAATAACATACATACTTATTGAGCTCAGTCACCATCTCCTCTAGGCTTAACTCCTTGGAGATTACCCTTGACAAAGTTGATATAATCAATGTATCATCCTTGATTCCTTGAAGGGCCCTCCATGGTGTCAGCTTCATGTCCTCAGGAGCCTCTTCAATTGAGAGGTCAACTTTCCTTCCCTTTCCCTTCAGATCAACCTCTGGGTCTGGCCTCCACTTCCGTTGCTTCTGGCCCTTGACCTCCTTGTTCTCCCACATTGTGAAAATTTTATACTGCAGATCCCAGATCTCACCTAATCTGAATGCCAGTTGAAACCATGGATCATATTTCCTCAAAGCATCAAACTTTCTATTCTCATCCAGTGCAATTCCAACCTCAATAAGGCATTGCTTTCGTAGATTGGGATGTTTTCTTCCAGCTTCCTTCACGAGACAATCTTCATATTCATGGTGGAAGAACCGAATTCTCTCTATGGAGGACATTTTTTGCCTGTAGTCATTGTCATTGTTGTGATCCCAAGCAAGAAGCTTGGCTTCCTCAGTTGTAAGACCATCATATATCTTACACTCTGCATACCTAAAGAAAAATGTGGTAGGGTGCTCCTTCACTAGCTATCTACGGGCCTCTGTAGAGTGTGAACCTCCAATCACATAATAAGTATAATCCTCAAAAAAACCCTCATTGAACTCATCCACAGAGCTACACTCATTCGGATCCACCATGACAAGGAATGGCACAACAGTAGCATGAGGATTTATTTTCATTTTCTTCTTAAGATTCTGCACGTGCAAATTGTGTGGCTCCCTGATCTCAAGGGGCCTCCTCCCTGTGGCTGAATCTATTGGTGGCCTGTGGATGATATTGATTGGCAGGTGGAACAACTGCCCATTCTTCACAACTTTTCTTCTAGCTATGTCCTCCCTCATCTTGTTCTGGTCAGTACCGAGAACACCCGAGGCAAGCTCTCCACCAGGCGCAACAATTATATCCTCAGAGCTAGAGCTTGAGTCAAAAGACTCCTCTTCTGCAATTCTCTTCTTTTTCTTCTGGAACTTTTTCTGCACGCTCTGCTTACCCCTTACCTTTACAGGGGTTGTCATCTTCTGTTGTGTTGGCATGATGTTGCCCTGGATCCATGGCATCAAGTCCTTGATAAGATTCACTGAGTCCCTACATATCTCAGCTAGCCCATCTGGAACACAACACTCTGGGCACAAGAAATCCATCTTGCATATAACATTTCTTAAACCTTTTGATGTCTCTACCAAGAAAAGGAGGTTGTCAGAATCCTCGTCTTCATAATCCAGTTTGTACACAAGGCCATACTGAAAACCTTGTGTTGTCGTGATCTTTCCTCTCCCATATGCCCCTCCGAACACAAGAAGGACTGCATTCTTTTCTTCAACATACTGAAGGCACCACTCCAGATTTGTCATGTCTCGCAGTGGACGATCTGTCCTTAAGACCTCTGCGTCCCTCGACCTATCCTTCATAGTTGTATCATCCTCAAGAATTTTGATGCTACTCTGTCCACCAGAGGATATTCCAACAGGGTTGCTGGCCTTCTCAGAGGATAAGGATGCAATAATTCTCTTTGGTTTTGCTTGGTGACCAATGCCTTTGTCACGTTGCTGATCACCAGAGCTCATGGTGACTCTCAGCTTCTTGAAGGGCCTCTCACTCTTGGACTCCGCATCCCTGAAGGCGCTTGGAAATATCAGCTCATACGTAAATGTGGTTTTCAAAGGCCCAAGTCGATGCCAGGCATCGACTTTCAGGTGCAAGTCGATGGCAGGCATCGACTTTGTGTGCAAGTCGACGCCCAGCATCGACTTGAGGGTGCAAGTCGATGCCAGGCATCGACTTGAGGGTGCATCGATTTGCATCATACGTAAATGTGGTTTTCAAAGGCCCAAAGGTCGATGCATCATACGTAAATGTGGTTTTCAAAGGCCCAAGTCGATGCCAGGCATCGACTTGCACCCTCAAGTCGATGCCTGGCATCGACTTGCACCCTCAAGTCGATGCCGGGCATCGACTTGCACACAAAGTCGATGCCTGGCATCGACTTGCACCTGAAAGTCGATGCCTGGCATCGACTTGCACCTGAAAGTCGATGCCTGGCATCAACTTGCACCTGAAAGTCGATGCCTAGCATCGACTTTGCACGCTAAAGTCGATGCCTAGCATCGACTTTCAGGCCAAATTCGATGCCAGGCAAGTCGATGCCTGGCATCAACTTTTAGGTGCAAGTCGATGCCAGGCATCGACTTTGTGTGCAAGTCGATGCCAGGCATCGACTTGATGGTGAAAGTCGATGCCAGGCATCGACTTTTACGTGCAAGTCGATGCCAGGCATCGACTTGCACCGAAAAGTCGATGCCTGGCATCGACTTACAGCCTCAAGTTGATGCTTGGCATCGACTTGCACCTAAAAGTCGATGCCTGGCATCGACTTGCACCCTCAAGTCGATGCTTGGCATCGACTTACACCTAAAAGTCAATGCCAGGCATCGAGCTGTACCCTCATTGGATCTATATTTTAAGAGCTAAGAAAAATAAAAACCTAGAAAGCAGACTATTTACACAAACATACAAAAGGAATCTTTTAGGAATCTTTTTTTATGTTATGATTTTGTCTACCTCTTGGTACTCTTGCCAACATTCTTCTTCTCCATCAGAGTTGCCTTACTGGTATGCTGAGCTTTGTGCTCCATGGCTGTCTGTGCTCTGTTGCTTTCTCTTGCTCATGGATTTTGAAAATGAGAGTGATCTCCTCCTCTGCTATTTATAGGCAATTGGGTAACTTGAACCAGAGACTAACTGGATCTAACTGAATGAGTCCAGTTGCTAACAATATCTGTCAACTTATCTAACCAGGAAATACCACTCACACAAATAGGTTGTTTCAGAGCCACTTTAATGAAATATTCATAGAACCTTGCAACTATTTATATACATTTGCATGGAAATTACACTTCAATGGCAAGAGTATGGTATGTACATGAGGATGTCTAATCTCATGTATAAATTTTTTCTTAGAATCTCTTGCTTGGGAAAAAATCAAGTCTAAGTTGTGTTGAATATGGGAGATTAATGACATCTTTATAGTGTTATCCTTCTCACTTTAGTTCATATTCACATTTATCTTGTAACACATTGTTGAAATGGAAAATCAATGTATGAATAAACGTTCAAGTAAAGAGCTCTGGGGTAATTTCGACAAAATATGTTGGTAATTTCGACAAAATAGCTTGGTAATTTCAAACATCACTCATTGTCTTTGCATCCAACGTTCAGAAAAATCGTAGATTCAAAATTCATTTGAAAATCTTTTGTAACAAGCATATACTTAATTCTTACATATAATTCTTACATATACTTTTCCATATACTTCTTGCATATACATTTCTGTGTACCTCTTTTACACATAATTCTTTTTTAATATACTTTCATCTACCTCTTTGAGATCTAGCCAAGACCACAATAAAACCTAATCCTTGAAATCTTAACCAAAGGTAAAATTTCTTCTTGTATAGTCTTCAATGGCACTACTCCAAACAATTTTAATATCTAATCCAGTTGGAACTCAACTTGGATATATTTTGATTCACTCACAATGCTAAGACTCAATGACTCATATCTAGTTAGAAATCAACTGTGTATCTCATTTCAAAAGTGAATCAAATCTTTGGTTCCCTTATTAGTGTATATTTGAGTAATTAAGTGATTTGATGTAATTCGATGTTTAATGTTATTTAATGTACTTTAATGAACTTTTGATTTCATATCTTCTTGATGTGACATTTGATGTGACATCTTCACTTGATCTTGGATTTCTACTTATTTAAAAAGGTCATTCATCTTCAATCTTTTGTGAACTCAGTGAAGATGAGCTCAATCTTTTCAGTGGATGCTTGGGCATCAGCTTCCTCTGCTCATATTGATACAGTTTTGGATTCATTGTTCTCAGTTGACCCTTTACACAGAAGTGATGATCCCTATGATTTAGAACGTGCTGATGATTCTATGTTTTCTGTTGAGTCATTTAAGTTATCCAATTCACAGTGCAATGCTGCTCAACCAAATGCACCTCTTGATCTCCCATCTGATCCAACCATTGATCTCCCTTCTGACTCAAGTGCATGTGGAGCAACGAAAAAGCAAAGCAAGCTCAATCTACGATTTAAAAGAAGGCCTCGTGAAGTAAGTCAAAAAAGATTTTAATTTCTTACTTCAGATAGATAGATTGCATTGGATATTGTGAAGCATTGTTGTGGTTTGAAATGTTTGTACAATTTAGGAATGAAGAAACTAAAGCACCTAAGAGAAAAAATCCTCCATTTAGATAGTGAAAGGCAGGATATATACCTTGTTTCTCGCATGCAAATGATTGAGGATAACATGTCAGTAACACGTGTTGGTTTTGAATATTTCTTTAGTCAAGGGATGCGATGTTGTAGGGCTGCATTTAAAATTGCAATGGGTGTGGGAAATTTTAGAATACATAGGGTTCAACAAGGGCTTTTGAATGGGGATCTCATTTTGGATACGTTCCATGTTGGGAACAAAGGATCTGTTGGACGTCATGCAATGAATTGGATGATGAACTATTTTAGCTTGCATTGTGAGGTTATGCCTACAACTGGAAGGTTGCACTTGTCAGATAACTTTACTCGTTGAGAGGTATTTCAAATATATAGAGAAGACATGGAAAATAGAAATGAGAAGTATGTGTTGTATCATCACTTTACTCGATTATGGAAGGAAGAGTTTAACAATGTTTCTATTCCTCGTAAAGTTAGAATGGGTGAATGTTCAGTTTGCGCCACTTTGAAAAACATGGGAAAAGGGGCTACAACACCACAGGAAAAGAAAAATTTTAAAAACCTTCTTAACAACCATCGTGAGAGTCAAGCTTTAGAGAGAAAGAAAGCAATTCATCATCGAAGTAAAGCACTCAGAAATCCGGAGCGTTATATGTGTTTGTTGATCGATGGTATGGATAAAAAAAAAACTTGTTTGCCACATTTTTATCGCATCCCTAAGGACATTGGAGACTGAAGTCCTTGTGCAAATGCATTTGGTTGGTGCTTTGGTATACAATGGAATTGTAATGTCCAAGGTTTTCTTCACATATCCGAATGTGCATAATGATCCAAACCTTACAGTTACTGTCATTCATCGTGTTTTGCAATCATGGAAGGGTCTTTTGCCACCAACTCTATATTTGCAACTAGATAATACTACAAGAGAGAATAAAAATTCTACAGTCTTTGGATATTTAAGCATGCTTGTTGAAAAACAGGTATTTCAGAAGGTTAAGGTAAATTTCCTTCTGGTTGGCCACACTCATGATCACATTGATCAAATGTTCAGTACTTTCTCTAAGAAGTTGGCACGTAACAATGCTTTTACTCTTCCGATTTTATCTGAGCTGATTTCAGAAGCATATACTCCAAAACCAAAAGTTCAACACCTCACATAGATTTATGACTTTAAGCACTTTTGCTCAATGGGCCTTGATAACAGTGCTAAGGTTTTGGCTCCATTGCACAATATTAGTTTCAACCATGTATTCTTGATGAGGAGGGTTGATGAAATAACCCTTTTATTTGCAAAGCAGTATTCATCTTCTCTTGGGTGGGAGCCTAAAGAGGGATGCAGATTCTTATTGCAAGTGCCTAATTTGTCTATTGTAACAGTGTATGCTGCAGAATAATCACCATATGAAGATAAAAACAATACAGAAAGATGTGGAAATGTGGTTGATCAAAGTAAAAGTTGGATGCATGCACTCATTGAAAAGAAGAGACATATTGAGCGTGCAAAAAATTATGCTGGAGGTCAAGATGTATCTTGGTGGGAGGACTTTTTCAATCATCAAGAAGAGATTATACAGTATACAATTGCAGGTCACTGGCCAGTGGATGTTCCATTCACATGGGATTTTTGTACACAAAGATCCGTGAATGTGGCCCAAGCATGTAATGCAGATGCACTTCAAAGTTTTATGCATCCACCAGAAAGAAATATTTATGTAGGCCCAAGGATGACAAAACAGGCAAAAGCAAGATGGCAAGGAAATTTAATAGAGATAAATGTTGGAACACTTATTGTAGTACTTGCTGATGGTGATGAGGCTACCAGACCATTTTGGATTGCAAAGGTTTTAGAGATAACTAAAGATATTGATCAGAGAAGAATAGAGGCTTTGATGGTGCATTGGTATTACACTAAAAGTAGTAATGCATTCACAGGTAAATATAACTTAGAAATGGTGTGTGATACTAAACGAACAGGTTCAAAAAAGAAAAAGAATATTCGAAGCACATCCACTCTTAAAATGGATGATGTAGATATTCTTGTTTATGATTTTTCCTTGACAAAAACAGGTCACTTGAGGAAAGCAACCATCAACATGATAAAACAAAAGCTTCCAGATGTATGTGGTACAGGAAATCATAGGCAAACAAGAAGAGTTGTGCATGATCCTGCAGAATTTGGTATGTACGTGGATGAAGATAGAGCTCTTGTGGATATAGAAGAAGAAGAAGAGAGCTCTCAACAGTATGAGGCTGAATCAAGTGCATCAGATGATGAGGGTGTAGACATAGATCGACATAGTTGTGAGTTGCATTGAAGCTCTCAGACATTTTTAGTGCTTATGTAAATGCCTCGAAGTAGTTTGGTTAATGAAACCATGTTTTGTAGCAATTTTGAATAACAATCAGATATCCACCCATTAAAAATATGTCTAAAATGTTATTTTTGTATAAGAACTATCAGTTCTACATTCTTTATATAGATTTTAGACATGTCAATGTCTTATCATATAGATTTTGGACATGTCAATGTCTTATCATATAGATTTTGGACATGTCAATGCCTTATATAGTGAAATTTTGACTACATTTTGAGCTCTTTTTTTATGAGAAAATGACAAAAAATGTCAAAAAATCACTGAAGACCAATCATGGGGTCATCCATACCTCCTCTAGCGCACTAGCAGCCTGTGCAAACAATTCGATCCAAAGATCTACTAGCACAAGATATGGTTGTCCATGGTAAAGGATCTCATTTTCATACACCTATAGATGGTTCACATACAAGCGCACATAGGGTTCCAGGATCTTTGCATCAAGCACATCAAAATTACTCAAGAGAACCATTGATGGATCACATGGAAGATTAGAAGCTTCTACTACAGCTGACCTGAAAAATATGGATGTGCCAAAATTGCTGATTAGGATCTTAATAATGTTAAAACAGGCGAGGACTTTTTTAATCATATTTGACAAAGCCAGAAGTGCAAAACCAAAGGAAAATTGCAAGGATCGTTTCTCTCACACAACCCACTATAAACATATATGATGCTTCTCAACCACACAAGAAAAAAAGGAAAGGCATCAAAGAGGTGTGCACGTACAGCAGAAAAGGAAGGGTCGTTATCCTTGTCAGTGACTGCATACTAAAATTATATATATTGATAAAGTGTGTGACTTGAGGGGAAGCCACCTTTGTTTTATTCTCTCCGTTTTTATCTGCAAATGCATCACATAATCCGCCAAAGGCCGTTCAGCCTGTTTCTCCTTGCAGGCGGTCTGACAGAAGATTGTGGGGGTATGCCCCTTTATTTCACACGTGGAAGGGCAGTACTGTAGGAGTTATGAAGGACAAAGAGTGAAGCGTTTTTTTCCCCGCTATCGGCTACTGAGGAGGAGCGCATCGAAGGACAGTGCTTGTTGTTCGAAGAGGAAGTATCTGAAGTCTCAGTGTTTGGAGTTTAGGAACAGCACAGAGGGCTTGAGAATGCCAATGCTAGTGGTAGCGACAGAAGCTGCTGGGAAGCTTTGAAGAGATCGCCATGGGCCTGATATCACGGTGATGATAAGTGCGCTAAGCGCTCTACAATGGCTGACGGAAGGAACAAAAAGATGCGGATGCAGAGAACTTGAGATGATGGCTTGACGGCGCTTGATGGACATAATACTTAAGCAAAAACCAAGCAAAGATGGCGATGAATATGAAAAGTGATTCAACACGACGGAGGTATCACTGTTCATGCTGCTATGTATGGTGATGGTGTGTGGCGCATGAAGGAAGGAGAAAGCTAGGCAAGGAAACACAAGCTGCTGTTGAGAACCAGGTGCCCTGAATTTGTTTGAGTTGTTCTCCTTGATTTCAAAGTGTGTATGTCATCCTTTGCGACTTATGCTGTCAGTGTCTCCTTTAATTTCAAATAATTGGTTCCACTCATCCTTGCTCATCCGAGTCATAATTTAGGGCCTTTGCAGTTTGAACGGAGCTAATATGATTATAATGATGAAATGAGATGGTTTGCCTTGTGTCGGTTCACATATCCGATGAGACTCTTTTTACCACTTCGTGCCAAACATGAAATTCATCACCCAGAAATAGTTCTTTAGTAAAGAATTCGTGAGCATAGCCTTTGTCGTGGCAGAATAAACAATGTGTAATTTGAATTGTCTAATGTGTTGTTTTTAAGTGATACCTTCCAAGATCCCCACTCTGTATACCTTTGTTTGCAGTTTGCGCACTTAAAGTTTAACTATGGAAGTTCATGCTTGAAACTTGTTTATGTTACTTGAATATGATTTAACAGTTCGCTTGTAACAGAACTATTGATTCGGGAAGACTGCAAGATGGAATATTTGTTTGGTTTAGGAAAACAATGGTATTACAATGTTGGAGGAGATATGTTGGATTGTGTAGTATAAACCCTTATTTTTTTTCACCTATGACAAGTATCTTTAAACAGCGAGTCGTAACAAACGAGAACTATGTCGTAAAAAGAGAACACTCCCGTCAAAAATCAAGCAAATGGCAGCTTATGTTTGAGATTCCTTTATATCAGTAGGTTCGGATTCTCAAGTCTAGATCCCTTTACTTCTGTTTTAATTATTCTACGACAAGTAATATTTTGTGCTCTGTTATGAAGATTCTTGTAGTTTTCTTGGTTAAGAGATGATTCCATGATAGAATTCTTGAGACCAAGCATAAACCCCTCATTATCAACTCGAGCATTTTCAAAGACTACGCTGTAAGAGAGATCCTCATTGCCATCCCATTCACCAAATCTGGGAACAGCTGGTTCATGTTGCGGCATAGCCACTGCACCAAATAGATGTAGGCTATATAGAAGATGAGGTCTGCTGCCTAACATCTTGCCAAATATCATTCTCTGCATTTGTAGCTTGTTCAAAGGTGGAGGAAGTGGACTTCCTGATTCTCTTACTCGAGGTCACTATTCCATAGACTTTAGATCTGCCTCCCTCTGACTTCTTCTGAGCTCGTCCTACGTACCAATCTTTGTCATTGGATCTTTTACCATTCAAGCCCTCAACTGCCTTTGCAGCATCATCTCCAATCTTCTATGACAGCCCCCTTTTTTGACCAAGAAGTTGTCGTGTTACTTCCAAATACTTCTCATCAATCATCAAATCCACTCTTCAAGTACCCGAAATCAAACGTTTTTTCCTGCCAAATAGAACCGCATTAGTGCATCAAAACCAACCATTTTCTGAGCTAACATACTCCCCTCTTCTTATTTGCGAAGCATCCTCGACGATCCACTCTCGCTGCAATATAATCAAAACAGCCATGAAAATGTCAGTGTACAACTAGTTTGCATACCTTTCCATCGAGCCATTACTCCAACGGAACGTGCGCTCCTTGAAGCTATTAGTGCTAAAAAAAATCACTCATGAATACATACAAATCACTCACTTTCAAAATGATCCAAGAACATGCACATATATGCAACTCCATTTCCAACATGCATCAAATTGCTCATGCATTCCATTATGAAAATATTCTCAACCAAAATAACACATTCATACCTTTCCATGTCTTACACATACAACCATCATGGCTAGAGAATAGAAAAGAACGTTCCGAAATAAACAACGATAACTGAAATGAATGTAACAGGAGATGCAAAATACCCAAAATGCATACCCCATTATGGCACCTACTATTCGCTATGTACAATTATTCCATGACTAGACACTGCTGAAGAACCCCCATCGTCGTCCTATAGAAGCCATCGAGACCCGAGTACAAGTCAAGATCTACATAAAAACCCTGGAGTGTCCCACACACTGGAAAACCCTCGGATAGAGCACACAAGTTATAAAGCAAGACCGTTGCATTACCTCGCTAAAGGTCTCATCTATAAGCACATATACAGTATCCGTGCCTTTGAGAATGTTGGTTCAGAGTGAGCTGATCTGTCACAAGCCATTCACCAATTACACAACCAAATGATGTTCCCTTGCAAGCGATCATCGCCCTCTCCTCTCTCTCTCCCCCTCAGGAGTGGGGAATAATTTCATATGTAAATTTTATTTATACTCACACGTTGGCCTGCATTGACATTGGATGCGATTCGTGGACCTGACCACCCGGCCAAGTTGATTCCACCCATCTACCAACGCAATGCAGCGCACAACACACAACCACATAATGATAACACATAACATATATCAGCTGCCCATAACGAAGCTGGATACGGCTCGTGGTCGTGACCGCCCGGCCACAATGGCTCCACCTACCTACCAACCCGTTATGGCGCGTAGCTAAGTCACAAACATACACATCCCAAGCCTATGGCAAAGCTAGCTGCAGCTCGTGGTCCTAACCACCCGGCTAGGATAAATCCACCCACCTACTAGCCCACCATAGCACGTTGGTACGATCACAACAACACAATGTTTTTTTTCTTTTCTTTTCTTTTTTTTTTCATAGTTAATTAATTCGCCCCAGTCCTAAGAATTAGGGAGAGGAAGAAAGGGACATTCCCCACTTTTCCCACACATGCATACAAACATACACACCGCAGCCTTTGACAGCTCAACCATCTCTTTACTCCATTCTCTCAATTACAGACACTACATATGTATTCATCGATTTGACTTTTCACTAGGTAACTACAACCGACTATGCCTTGGTCCCTTATATACCTATCCTTAGATGATCTAGAATGTGGGTCTCCGGGATGTCTCATATAGCCTCACCTCGTACTCGTATCCTGACAACTTCCCTAGGGCGAGTCCGGCTCAACTTCAGGAGCTCCGTCATCGCTTCCTATCGTTAACAAATCTGCCCAAGCCCAATAGATATCATTTACCTTGTTAGGCAATTCCATCATGCTGTCATAGTAGAAGTACCGATCCTTGGCATATCCAGCCTAACTAAGTAGATACGCTTCAAATTTGGGAAATGGAAAGTCAATGTCCATACCTTGATTCCTAAAGCGTACAAGCCAGTGTGCCTCCTCCACGTCATAGTTTGTCTGCAAGCTCTCAACCAATATCTCCATGCTTTCTAATGCTTGATCTGAAAAATATACGACAAGGTCAAACAGAGCGCTTTGGTATACTTGATCAGCCATCAGTCGCCTAGTCCTCAGTGATCCTGCATAGTAACACACTTGGGTTACCAGTTTCTGCAATTCCTGCAAACAGAAGGTAAATTGAATGAAAAAGTAGAGAAAGGCCTTCTCGCTTCATTCTCGTATCCAACCACACATCTCTAGTAAGAAGACCCAAATCACACAAACAAGTGCCATCATCCAACGGCTCACTCGAAGTCCTTTCCATGCACATTCACTTATCGATCCTTGTATGTTCTGCTCGCTATCCTGACATCTAATCCAATCAAACCTCCTTCGAATGACTCTGGCATGCTCGGCATGAGCCAATCCTAACTCCTTTAGGTCGTCGCCATTCCTACACGTCTTCTTTGCATGAAGCACTTTACTCACTGTACTTTTTTCTGGTGCATTTCCTAATGCATGTTCTTTCTCCACTCCTTCATGTCTGAAAATCTTTTCTTCACCACCATCTGGGTTCTCCTTATCTCTTGCTTTCAAGAGGTTCTCCTTTCAATCAACTAATTCCTTACTAGAATTGTCGTGATCCACACACCACTTTTCTCTCTTGGATCTACCTTTGCCCTCGTGCTCTCCTTTGCATGTACCCTTGCTCATGGCATCATGCACTCTCCTGGTGCTAGACGACAGCTTACTGTCTTGGTTCCTTGTCAACGTTTGATTATATCCTTGATCATGAGTTTCGAATGAGCATTTTCTATTTTTCAAAGAGTTTTCCCTCCTTGCATGAGGATCCACCACGTGGCTCATTTTCTTCTCCTTCTCCACCGGGTCGATGTGCATTGTATAGCACTCAGCCTCGCCTGTACCTGCCAACCATCCTAGCAGTTCCTGATCGGAATCGTCTTTATAGAGCAATGGATTTTGATATTCTCCCATCTTCATGTCTTGATTCTTGGAGAGCTGCAAGTTGAACCTGTCTTGAAGCAGGTTCTTGTAGGTGTCCGTGTTCAAAGAAAACCTAGCTCGTGCCATCTCTTGCCTTACTTTCTCCTTTTCTTTCTTTTCCATCTCATGGACTATTATTGTCTTCTTCTTGTCGATCGAGTTTGGGGATACTTGGATTTGAATCCGATCAGCCTTTGGCCCTATAGAAATGAAACCTGTGTGCCAGTCATGCACACAATTGGCTTGCATAAGCGATGGCCGTCCGAGTAAGATCGAGAAAGTGGCCTCTGAGGTCCTTGGTCTTACTATCAGATAATCAACCTTAAATTCTAGACCGCCCACAACTGTGCTTACATTCTTCAAAAGACCCGCAGGCTTCACTTGTGTTTGATCTGCCATCCTCAAGGACATTGGAGTTTCTTCCATGTGGTTGAGGCCCAAAGCTTTCATCATGTACTCAGTCATTAAGTTGACTGTGGCTCCACTATCTAACTGAGCACCGGTGACTGCATATCCTTTAATCTCGACTGTCACAGCTGGAGCATTCGAATAAATTTGTGTAGTGATACTTTGAATCATACCCTGGACCTCTTTATCTTGTCTCTTTTTATCTCGAGCTTTCCTCGACTTCTTAATATATTCGTTGTAGAATTGTTTTCTATATAGAGGTGAACATTTCAGCAATGTGCCAATGTCCAACGTGACTTCCGTGTCAGCCAACAGTTTTACGATGTCAACTTCTTCCGAACTTTGTCTTTCCTTCTTACACTTTGGAGCCCTTAATCTTTCAGGGAATGGTGCTATGCCTGGCACAAACTCCTTGGTCATTGGTGGAAGGATCTCAATCTCTTCCCCATCCTCAAGCTCTTGGTGCTCAGCAAATGCTCCAACTTGGTTTTCTACCTCTCCATGCTCAGCTATCTTCTTTGATCTTGCTTCTTCGCTTTCACCTTCTCGATGTTTCTTTGAATACTCTTGGGTCCTTGTGACTACTGCCACAATGGGCTCTTTATGAGGTTTCTTGGCCTGGTAAGCATCCACGAAGTGCATCGATGAGCTAGAGCCTTCTTGAGGGTTCGATGTCTTGAACACTACTCCGATCGTAGGAACGTGCTCTTGAGCTCTTGTTGTGGAATGCATCTGAGTATCAACATAATTCGTGGACCCTACTGGTCCCCTTATCCTTGCCAGTGGAAGCTCTTCGTTTTGGACAATCTTCATCAAAGTGGCCCTCTCCACTACAGTACCTACATAGTGGGGTATAATCAATTGGTTTGTTTTCGTTTGGACATCTAGATTGAGTATGGCCAAAGCCATGGCACCTCCAACACTGGATTGGACCGTCTCTTCTTTGATCGCGTGCGGCCCCTCTTGGGTAGTCTCCTCCCTGACCCTGAGCACCATATCCATAAGTCGTTCTGTTTTCCCAACGAGATGTAGGTGGGACACTTTGAGCGGGCAATCCTGTGTAGGATCTTTCTCTTGTATCTCCCGATTTCATAGTCCGCTCTTCATAGGCCCTCTTGTTGTAACATCGGTCTTCCGTGTGATTTGTCCTTCCACAAAAAGTACAACGCATTCTAGGTGGCGATCTATCTGAGAATACGCTCGAGACTGTAGGGCATTCTGAAGCCAAATGGCCGTAACCATGGCACTTTCCACACCATGTATTCGATCTAAACACTTGATTCAGGTTTGTAACTGCCTCTTGTTTTACTGTGTAAGTTTCCTGGGTCATTGTGACAGCTTTTATAGCTTGGGTAACCAACTCCAATATTCGTTCTTCAGTCAGCGCAGGCTTCACCTCGCCCGACGTACTAGTGGCAGCTACAAAAGCTGGGGTCATCAATGCGGGACTTCCTTGGCTAGGATCTTTCATCAGTATGGTTCCTGGGCCTCCCATTGGCTCGTATAAGAGCTCAATCTTCCTTTGTTGACATAATTGTACTTCTTCCCAAAGCCTT
This sequence comes from Ceratopteris richardii, assembly GCA_020310875.1. NCBI lineage: Eukaryota > Viridiplantae > Streptophyta > Polypodiopsida > Polypodiales > Pteridaceae > Ceratopteris > Ceratopteris richardii. The sequence goes on along the minus strand of CM035427.1, from coordinate 71,083,286 downwards.
GCTTGTTCCTTAGCATCTATTAAAGTTGCCGGTCTTGTCAGGCTCATATGCTACTGCATCGTACGATCTCTCAATCCCGCAATGAATCTTCTTTTCAATGTCTCATCGTTCGGGGCATTCGCACCCATCTTTATTACCAAGGTCTCCATTCTCTCAATGTAGTTATCGATGCTTTCATTGACTCCTTGTCGCAAATAATCCATCTGTTGGGCCAATCTATCTTGGAAGCCTTGTCGTCGAAACTTTGCCAAGAAGGCTTCCTTGAGCATCTCATAAGTTCCACACTCTTGTGGTGTCAGATTCCCATACCAATTGGCTGCCTCATCTCGGAGAATAGCGGGAAAAATCCTCAACCTTTGACCTTGGTCAACTACCTCATTGGCCTCACAAGTAACCTCAAACAGCTGGATAAAACTATCCGGATCCTCGTCCCAAGCACCTGAGAACTTGGTGAAGTCCCCCAAATGAACCGAAATCCGCTGAGCCATTTCAAACAGAGGTGTGATATCAATATCACTTCGATCCCAAAAATTTAGTGCACGTGGCCTGAGGATCCCTCCTTCAAACTTTTGCACTTGATTCGCGACTCTCCTATGGGAGTACACGTGTTTGGTAGATTTCTTCGAGCTAGTCGAGGTAGAATCACCTTGCGATTCCCACCTCTTCCTTTCTCTTTCAAGGACTCTTCTCTGAGCGCGTTCCTCTCTTTGTGTTTGTGTTGCTCCTGAGGATGAGCTCCCCTCGCTCATGTACTAGATCTTGGGTCCGCAAGCTCGGCCAACATGTGGCGCTAGGCGAACCTATGGCACTCTCTTATAAAGACGTGCCAAGCTATTCCCGGCAGATGCACCAAAATGTTTCACTCTCAGTCCAACGGAAAGTGCCTATACACAATGATGTTTTACCCAACTCTCCTGATACTAGGTCAATTTTGGTTTCCCCTAAGTCCACAATTTCACTCCAAAGTTTTGATGGAGGAGGCAAGAAAACGCATGCGCGATTGGATATCCACCTCCAGTGGTCACTTCCTGTAACCTCCCTTTCTTCACTCAACCACCTCCTTTCACTTCGGGTTCACGTTGTCGAAAGGATTTCCTCACTTTAATTGTCATATGGAAAAATAAACATATTTTGTTGATTAATTGATATTTCTCCCACATATTTATGTAATGCATTGATTTCGATTGACTAAATTCTTCTCTTGGTTACCTTCAGGAAAAAGAAGAAATCGTATTTAGAAAACAGGGATAATTGATCAATATTTTCAATCTTCATTTTATATCTTCTATGTGTTTATGAGATCATGAATGCGTTAGCATTAGCTTACCAATATCGTTATGATTAGATGTATACTCGTAATAAAATTAGTGTGAGTTATTAACTCTTTGTATGGTTTAGGAGTATGAATCACTATGAAGAATATAGGTAAAATATCATTTTCTTATTTTAACAAGTAATATCTATATTAATATAAGTTAAAAAACTTATAATCTCTCAAGTTTTACAAATCATATGTACGTGTATCTGTTTGCATGGAAATAAAAGGTAAAACTTTGCATGGAAATAAAAGGTAAAACTGACACGTGCAACTTTTAGTGCGCATGAGTTGACATGTGGCTATTGCAAAAAAGGAATGCACGCATATATGAATATGTATATATATCTCAATTCGCTGAAGAAATTTCTCTAATGATTTTTCTTTTTCAGGTATAAATCTTTTCTTTATCTTCTTCATGTCATTCTCATTTGTTTTTCATTGTTGTGTGTAACTCAGAGAGAGAGAGAGAGAGAGTGAATGAGGCGGTAAAAAATAGATACGGGGTGTTGCTAACAGAGAAAAAGAGAAGGGCATGTTCCCTCCTTCCTATTTCAGGATTCTCCATCCTCGTTCTTGCTCATGGATCTGTATGTCCTAAAGCAGCGGAACTCTCCATTCATTCTATAACGATCATGAATGACTAGAGATCGGAGGAAGAGTGTGTTTTTTATAGTTTTAAGCATTACTTAGTGATTCATCTGATCGCTGGTGTTGATATCATTGGGTTGGAGTTCTCTCATTCCTCTATTCATGCTCTTGTAAACTGCTAGAGAATTCATGTTGCTCAATAGAGGAAAGAGGAAAGGGGAATTTGAGGAGGAGATGTCACCATATCTCCTTCCTCTGCTTCTTCTTTCTTCGACAGTTTTTTTTTATAGCAACGCTTTATCTTCCTCCTCGCGCTTCGGTTCTTAACTCTTTGTTTATTATGTGTGATGTGAATCAAAGAAGGTGAAGTGCCTGGACTACGTTAGACGTTCAGAGACCTGTTTGAACTTGTGCGCGAAATCCGACAATAGTAGAGAGAGAGAGAGGAAGAGATCTACATGCCTTGCCAATATTTTATCGTATAGCATAGTAAACCGATGAATGGTGTAAGAGAGGGAGAGGACTAAAACCCCGGGCTCGCAGAGGAATATGGTTGTCAAAAAAGAGAGATTTTTTCGTATTCTACCCTTCTAATTTCCATTAGCTGTAGTTGTTAATACACACAACTCAGCTGTATTTTCATATTACTGAGTTGCATATGACCAAAAGTTTTGAGGAATCCATTCCGGACATGTTATGTTTCCAACACAGATGCACGTCAAGTTCACGTCAGGTTCACCAATGTTGTCATAGAGGGGTGTGAAGGGAGGTTGACGTTCATCTAAAAGAATCACGCTAACCTAACCGTGTGACTGCACGCAGGGTGCTTCTAAGTATGCTTAGGGTCTTGGGTGGATTTTGCAGTTTAGGAGTGATAAAGGCTATAGGTTTCTAATCTATTGGAGTATAATCTAGAAACTAAGATTCAAAAGAATTATCTAATTTTTTATTTGTCATAACAAATTTTCTTATCCTTGCTAAATGTATAGACATATGAAAGTTCAAAATAAAATCTTAATTATATCGAAAAGTGGAAGTGCTAGAAATCTTTAGGATTTAAGCCTATACAAAAGCTTATCATAAGTGCTAATACAATCTCTTATAAATAATCCTATACAAATTAATAGTTCTAGATAATCATTAAAAAAACTTCAATCTTCAAATGTCGTAATTTTGTAAACTTGAAATCTCGTATTCTCCTTTGCAATCTCTTCAATGATCTGAAAAAGAAAAATCATTAGAGAGACATAAGTATGCTTTAATAAATATAAACACTCATTTAATATTTTAACATTCAATACATAAGTTAAACCTAAACTAACATTTGTATACAAACTTTTTTAACTTCTTATCTTTAATGCTTATGTAAATATTTACTTAAATGAAAGCAAACATACATTTGTTTCCATACAAATATGCATCATACAACACTCAACATCTCTTATACATTCATGTATATCATTATATTTTCATGCATACATGCACTTCTACATCATATGCTTATATTTCACTTATGCACATGCATACACTCATTCATGTATACATGCATACTAACATGCATGCACATGCACACACATAACATACATGCATATGTACTATGCACATGCATACACATGCTAATTCTATCTTAACATGTACATGCAACACATTTACTTATGCATACACACACTTATATGGACATGTATAAACTCTAATATAGACATGCACTCTTACATGTATATATGCAAACACATTTCACATGCAACATGTATAACATGCTAACACATTCTAAATATGCATACATATACTATACATATACGAATCCTATCTACATTACATAGACATCATGCACTTATGCATACACCCTAATTTATAGGCATACATCTCTAATATTTATGCATACATTACTTATTATTGCATACATGTTCTTCACCTTCCTATCTTAATTGCATATACATACACTATATATGTAAATGTACACATGCATACTTATGTTCATATACATATGCTCACTTATGCATATGCTAGTCATGCATTCCTCATACACATGCTCACACATACAAAAACATGCACATACATATACTTCTGCATATGAATCTTTCTCTCTCTCTTTCTTTCTCTCTCACTCTCTCTTATGTGTGTGTACGTACGCATATGCATGCGTTTGTATGCATGATGTGGGTGCCCACGTTTCTATGGATAATAGAACAACGGATAGATGTATCGCTTCTGACGTAGTGGAAACATACTTTAATCTGCCAGGCATTGTAAGGAAAAATAACATGTGGACCAGGAACCATAACTAAAAAATAGCTTAAGATTCAGTGCTAAATGACCGACCGATTAAGGTAGATAAAGAAAAAGAAAGGACTCCAGTTTGTGCAGCATATCTAGTAGAAAGATCAAAGTCGTTAACAATTCCTAGACCGGTACAAATGAGCATTTAATGAATAAATAAGTAGTAAACTTTGCCACACTATTGACATGAACTTTATGAACTGGATCGTACCTCTTATACCCATAATCTCAATAATAAGGCTTTTTAATCAACAAACAAGCCAAACAAGCACGTTGGAAGTAATTCAACTGTACGTAAGTAACTTTTTCTTTCACTAACATCAATCCTTGTACAGTAGCAACATTTACATTGCAGATGCCTCACAGCAAACATGCATTATCATGCAAGAAGCATCATACTGTTCTCAGACACACGGCACTTTCCCATTGGTGACAGCACCAATGTTGTCGTAGAGGGGTGTGAAGGGAGGTTGACGTTCATCTAAAAGAATCACGCTAACCTAACCATGTGACTGCACGCAGGGTGCTTCTAAGTATGCTTAGGGTCTTGGGTTGATTTTGGAGTTTAGGAATGATAAAGGCTATAGGTTTCTAATCTATTGGAGTATAATCTAGAAACTAAGATTCAAAAGAACTATCTAATTTTTTATTTGTCATAACAAATTTTCTTATCCTTGCTAAATGTATAGACATATGAAAGTTCAAAATAAAATCTTAATTATATCGAAAAGTGGAAGTGCTAGAAATCTTTAGGATTTAAGCCTATACAATGTAGATGAAAGTATGTTTCCACTGCGTCAGAAGCGATACATCTATCCGTTGTTCTATTATCCATAGAAACGTGGGCACCCACATCATGCATACAAACACATGCATATGCGTACGTACACACACACATAAGAGAGAGTGAGAGAGAAAGAAAGAGAGAGAGAAAGATGCATATGCATAAGTATATGTATGTGCATGTTTTTGTATGTGTGAGCATGTGTATGAGGAATGCATGACTAGCATACGCATAAGTGAGCATATGTATATGAACATAAGTAGGCATGTGTACATTTACATATATAGTGTATGTATATGCAATTAAGATAGGAAGGTGAAGATGATGCATATGTTGAAGTATTGTATGATGCATATTTGTATGGAAACAAATGTAGGTTTACTTTCATTTAAGTAAATATTTACATAAGCATTAAAGATAAGAAGTTAAAAAAGTTTGTATACATTTGACTTATGTATTGAATGTTAAAATATTAAATGAGTGTTTATATTTATTAAAGCATACTTATGTCTCTCTAATGATTTTTTGTTTTCAGATCATTGAAGAGATTGCAAAGGAGAATACGACATTTCAAGTTTACAAAATTACGACATTTGAAGATTGAAGTTTTTTTTATGATCATCTAGAACTATTAATTTGGTTAGGATTATTTATAAGAGATTGTATTAGCACCTATGATAAGCTTTTGTATAGGCTTAAATCCTAAAGATTTCTAGCACTTCCACTTTTCGATATAATTAAGATTTTATTTTGAAATTTCATATGTCTATACATTTAGCAAGGATAAGAAAATTTGTTATGAAAAATAAAAAATTAGATAGTTCTTTTGAATCTTAGTTTCTAGATTATACTCCAATAGATTAGAAACCTATAGCCTTTATCAGTCCTAAACTGCAAAATCAACCCAAGACCCTAAGCATACTTAGAAGCACCCTGCGTGCAGTCACACGGTTAGGTTAGCGTGATTCTTTTATATGAACGTCAACCTCCCTTCACACCCCTCTACGACAACGTATGTGGTCGGGTTCACGTGTGCTTAGGGGTGCACACAGAGTGCCAAGAAGAATCTCAGCTTGAAAGATGATAGTAGTTAGGAGATCTTCTCTATTTGAAGTGCTAGATTTGTCAAACTAGATCGTCACCTTGATTTCTCAATTTGCTACTTCTAGGATTCACTCACCCCCTTCCTTTTACTTCAGTTTATTTTATATCACGGGGTTCTTAGAAAGGAAGGTGTGCTAAAATAAGGGGATCTTAGCTTTCGCGATTTTCCTCGAAGAAACTCTTTGTTTCAATAATTATTTTAAGTAGGCCAAGCTAAAAGACGAAGCAAATTTCAATGTGCTTAGGCTCCCAATATTCCCAATTATGTCGAGGAAATAACACTCTTACGTCAATTACTAGCAATTAATGCTATGCAATTCTGAGCAAGCTTTTGAGATGCACATAACACTCATCTCCAAGAGATGGTTAGGAGTTTGAGGATCTTTGGCGATTGATTTTTAATTGTGTCTTTTAGTTTTGCATTGAAATTGTTTCATTGGAAATAAAAGAGTTGGTGGTTACTTATTTTCCCTTGGTTTTGCTAAGTTAAAGAGGTTGAAACGTTGATTCGGAATCATACATGCATTAAATATAATGTGGAAAGTACACCTGCATACTATTCTTTTTTTTGTGACAATGGATTAATACAATCTTTCAACAGATGATTTCATTTTCCAAAATTAAGTTACGTTTTCACATCCTAATGAATATCCAAATGTATACGGCTCATCAACAGCAATCAACATTTTTTTTAACCCGTAATTTCATAGGCACAAGTCTGACTAAACATCTGTCGCTTTCTTTTGAAAAAGAAAATACTTGCAAGAAGAAAAAAATATTTTATTGTTTGCATCCGAACATTCCTTACTTTTCCAAAGAAAAATGAAATTACCTACATAGTCAGAAAGTTCAAAGTCATGTTGTAAGAACCTAAGGTTTGTCTTCTAGCATGATATGTGCAGTCGAAAAAGGAAGAAAATAGCATTCGTACACTAATATTTTCTCATAAGCATTTTTATTAGCAATTTTTCACGCAGACTAAAAAAAGTGCTTTTCATTAGCAGTAACAAAACAAAAAATTGGTTTCATATTCGCTGATGATTGGGACTCTACAAGCGTGCGCATAAATAAAGATACTTGTCATAGGTTAAAAAAAATAAGGGTTTATACTACACAATCCAGCATATCTCCTCCAACATTGTAATACCATTGTTTTCCTAAACCAAACAAATATTCCATCTTGCAGTCTTCCCGAATCAATAGTTCTGTTACAAGCGAACTGTTAAATCATATTCAAGTAACATAAACAAGTTTCAAGCATGAACTTCCATAGTTAAACTTTAAGTGCGCAAACTGCAAACAAAGGTATATAGAGTGGGGATCTTGAAAGGTATCACTTAAAAACAACACATTAGACAATTCAAATTACACATTGTTTATTCTGCCACGACAAAGGCTATGCTCATGAATTCTTTACTGAAGAACTGTTTCTGGGTGATGAATTTCATGTTCGACACGAAGTGGTAAAAAGAGTCTCATTGGATATGTGAACTGACACAAGGCAAACCATCTCATTTCATCATTATAATCATATTAGCTCCGTTCAAACTGCAAAGGCCCTAAATTATGACTCGGATGAGCAAGGATGAGCGGAACCAATTATTTGAAATTAAAGGAGACACTAACAGCATAAGTCGCAAAGGATGACATACACACTTTGAAATCAAGTAGAACAACTCAAACAAATTCAGAGCACCTGGTTCTCAACAGCAGCTTGTGTTTCCTTGCCTAGCTTTCTCCTTCCTTCATGCGCCGCACACCATCACCATACATAGCAGCATGAACAGTGATACCTCCGTCGTGTTGAATCACTTTTCATATTCATCGCCATATTTGCTTGGTTTTTGCTTAAGTATTATGTCCATCAAGCGCTGTCAAGCCATCATCTCAAGTTCTCTGCATCCGCATATTTTTCTTCCTTTCGTCAGCCATTGTAGAGCGCTTAGCGCACTTATCATCATCGTGATATCAGGCCCATGGCGATCTCTTCAAAGTTTCCCAGTAGCTTCTATCGCTACCACTAGCATTGGCATGCTCAAGCCCTCTATGTTGTTCCTAAACTCCAAAGATTGAGACTTCAGATACTTCCTCTCCGAACAACAAGCACCGTCCTTCGATGTGCTCCTCCTCAGCAGCGATAGCGGGGGAAAAAACGCTTCACTCTTTGTCCTTCATAACTCCTACAGTACTGCCCTTCCACGTGTGAAATAAAGGGGCATACCCCCACACTCTTCTGACAGACCACCTGCAAGGAGAAACGGGCTGAACGGCCTTTGGCGGATTATGTGATGCATTTGCAGATAAAAACGGAGAGAATAAAACAAAGGTGGCTTCGCCTCAAGTCACACACTTTATCAATATATATAATTTTAGTATGCAGTCACTGACAAGGATAACGACCCTTCCTTTTCTGCTGTACGTGCACACCTCTCTGATGCCTTTCCTTTTTTTCTTGTGTGGTTGTTGAGAGCAGTATGGGCACCCAAGGACTGAGGAGACAAGGAATCCAGTGGAGAGAGTCAGAGCAAGGCGAAGGATTAAGTAGACAAAGCAGTCGACGCAGATTTGGCAGATAGGCCTTCAAATTTTTCCAAATCAATATCTTTATAACAGTGATTTTTATCACTAACCATCATTGTAAATACCATTTCATATTTTTGTAGCTCCATTTTGTGCAAGCCAAGGAGTCCTTGAGCTTGAGGAGCTTTAGAAGTACCTAAATATCAATTTTCGTATTTTTTAGACTCCGATTGAGCCCTCAAATAGGCCCTGGAACCTAATTTTTAACTAGGCCAGACACTAGGTCTGGACAGGGCCAAAACCTAGTCAAAAACTATAAATAGAGCTAGAGAGCTCATTTTGGAGTTAGCTTGTGGTTGAATTGAACTTGTATGAGCTTTTTGAAAGTAATGTAAGAACTCCATTGCTTCTAACTCTTTGTCTTGACGTGTGTGCGCGTGTGTGTGTATGTGTGTGCATGTTAGTGTGCTTCTCACTCACGCACTTGTGCCTCCACTTGCTTGAGGTCTTCATACCATCCTCACGTCTTCCCGAATTGACATTAAAGGAGGTGCTACTCATCACTGAGCTGCACCAAATTTTGGCGCCGTTGCCGGGGATCGAGCTTTGAGGACGAGCGTGTGATGGTAAGACGTAGAGTTGTGACGTTGGCGTTGTAGGTAATTTCTTTACTTTTCCTTATTTTTCTCGTCCTTACTTCATCATCATCATCACCATCATCATCCCCATCATCTTCCACCTCCATCTCCATCATCGCAAAAATTTCAATTTTTTTGACTATATCTCCTTCCTCCTTTCATTTCCCTCATTTCACTTGTGAGAGAGAGAGAGAGAGCGAACCGTTGTGTACTATTTTTTGCATGTTTATTGAGTTTGCTTGCTGGTATTGGCCATCCCATCATCTCTAGCACGTCGCGCAAGTACGGAAATGTGCAGAACTATCTCTATGTCGCAAGCTTCTGTCCATCGCGATTGACAGAAAGTTTCATCTTCTGGTAAAACTGAGTGCACCACAGTAGACTAAAGACCTTGCACTTCACAAATCCACAAAAATTTCAAAAAAATTTGCATTTTCTCTGTCCATCGCGATTGATAGCATCAATCGCGATTGACACTGTCCATCGTGATGGACAGCCAGTCCATCGTGACTGACAGACCCCGACGGACACGTGTCCATCGCGACGGACACCCCTGTCCATCGCGACCGACAGAAAAATCGCGATTGACACCCCATTTCGCCGATATTCTTGTCCATCGCAACATATAGAGGCCCGATCAACACATAAACACGAAAAAAACCCGAAATTTCAGTCCATCGTGATTGATTCCTGTCCATCGCGATTGATACCTATCCATCGCGACTGATATCTGTCCATCGCGATTGATACCAGTCCATCGTGATTAATACCTGTCCATCGCGATTGATACCAGTCCATCGCGATTGATACCTGTCAATCGCGATTGATACCAGTCCATCGCGATTGATACCTGTCCATCGCGACTGATACCTGTCCATCGCGATTGATACCAGTCCATCGCGATTGGCAGCCCAATCGATCGCGATTGACAACCAATTTCGGCTAAATTTTTAGGGTTTTTTAAATTGAAGATTTTGGCTAATTTTGGACATGGATAATGGACTCTAGAGCACATAAGGAGGCTATAGGCAAATAACCCGAGGAAAACTTGTTGCCCTGTTGGCCTGTTTGAACCCTGTTTTAATCCCTGAAGCCTGAACTGACATAACTTCTTCATACGAAATCCGTTTGCTGTGATTCTTGTTTTGTTGGAAAGCTCGTGAGGAGTACAACCAAAACATCCACTGGTTATGTGAAAAATAATATTAGGATTATTAGATAGGGTTTTTTGAAGTTGACCATACCCCGAGGTAGGAAAACTGAGGGATCCTTGGGATTGTTTTCCATAAAGGCAAAGGATAATTTGTTCTGTGAGTTACATGCATGAAAGTGGTCTATTGTGTCATTTGAATCTAAGTATTGAGCTAACCGTGGGACTTTTACAGGTCCAGTAAGAGCACTTGAGGGCATTCTAAGCAAGAGTAAGTGCAAGCTTGGGAACACGCGTCCTGGGCACACCAGGGCAACAACACAAGGACAGAAACTCAAGGTTGGAAAATCCTCAACACCCTCTATCAATTCGTAGCTTAGGCTAAGTGCGAGAATTGCTAGGAGTAAGTCAGGGCAACGATAGGCATCAATCAAGTTGAAGACTACCTATGCACTCAAGTTCAAGATTAAATATAATCTCTTCGTGATGCGGTGACCTTAAAGGAAAGAATCTAACGTGGAACGATCAACTTATAGTGCAAAAATTAACTCAAATATTCCTGACAACGTGATTTCTGACAAGAGCATAAACACGGTAACCACTAAAAAGAATCAAGTAACTGATACAAAAGGACTCAGCAACGAGGTTGTACTTGGGCAAATTTGGGCTATTCAATTAGGCTTATGAACCTTAGATCAGGGCAACATCTAGGGAGAGATAGACAAAGTCTTAGGTCTTCAGAGGCTAGTGTCAACCACACGGCTAGGTCTTGGGCACAGCAGTTGAGTCACCACTCGCATTACCCTAGCTTTGAGACTAGTGAATCAGAGATGTCTCAAGGTATGGAGAGACCTATAGGAAGTTCAGGAGTGCCATACTTGCACAGGGTAGAAGGCCCGTACAAGACGCAGCTGGAATACCTTAGGACCAACCGATTAGGTGCTAGCATCTATGAGGACGGCCTAGGAAGATCCGTGGTCCAGATTAAAAATCCTTACCAATCCATTGGACTAGAACACCCAGCTGTGAAGTTTGAAAACGGAGCATACTTGGACAAAGAAGGAACCATATACGTGGTCACTAGTCACCCGAAGAGGACAGATGAATTCGGGAATGTGATCCCTGAGACGGACATAGATGACCTAGAACAAGGGAATGTAAGAGGGGAGCCCAGGACCCCTTGAGGGAAATCTGTTCTTACTAGAATCCTCAACCCCGAGTGGGTCCCCCAGGACAACAAGAGTATAAATCTGCTTCTAAACCGTGAGACTGACGAAGCCTTTTGGAGGTATAAATCTCATAGGCCAAATGATGTAGGGTCAATCATGATCTATGAGTTTAAAGATCCAGATAGCCCAGGCAGAGTGACCTACCTGGATCACGCTTCAGAGAGGATCTTTGTGGTTAGGCATGCTTACACTTGGAAAGGTGAATTCATTTTCCCCCAACCAAGATCGAATGTGTCCTTCAGTCACCCTGGAGCTGGAACATCCCAAGCTCATGGAACTCAAAGAGACAAAAATAGAGATAGGCCAGAAGTAAGCTTTGCCAACCCAGGGGGCAGAGAAAGGACGAGAACGGAAACAAATAGAGTGGCACCTGGGGGACATAGAGCCCCAGGGAACCGAAGAAATGCTGATGATTTCCTTTTGCCAAGACCTAGAGAGCACACAAGGACCTTGAGACCGACTCAGCTAGTTAAGTCCATGAAGAACTACTTCGATGGCACGGGAGATCCATATGATCATGTGGCTGAGTTCAGGCAAGTCTTGAGAGCTGAACAAGTTGAAGATCTGTTCACACAGTACAATGCCTTTGGTCTAACCCTTAGGAGCACTGCCCTGACATGGTTTCAGCCACTAAACGAGAGGCAGTTCAGGAGCATAGACCAACTTCTAGAGGCATTCATTATCGAATTCTCTAAAAGTGGCATAAGGCATAACACTTCCTCGTTGATTCACAGCTTCAAGCAAACCCCTCAAGAGACTGTGAGACTTGCAGGAAGAAGATTTAGGCAATACCTTGAAAGATGCCCTGTTTTGGAGCTACCCACACCAGCTAAGCAAGTGGATTTATTCTTGGATGGATTGCTAAGTACCAAATTGAGGTCATATGTGTATCTGAAGGACCCTAGGACTATAGAAGAGTGTGTGCGCATGTGCATGGATCTTTCATATTGTAGTAGGCGTGCTTGCAATTCTGTGAACTATTTTTGGAGATCTTTTAGGGCCTCTGAGTCCGTGAGAAGTGAAACAGTGGAGGTGATGGTTTGAGGGGTAGTTGTCGTGTCTTTCTGTCATTTCTACTTTAGTTGATCCAGTTCTTCTGATAACTGTTCTTGTGCCTCAAGTAATATAGCATAATCTTCGAGGATTATCTTTATGTTTTTTGGGGTCACTGCTTGGAATTTTGAGGGACTGATCGTTGCCCCGGGTGTGCTTTTGATGGTAGCCTCTAAGTTTTCCTGATTCTGTAGTTGGAGGCATCGATTTTCCTCATGAGTAGCTGCAAGGTGTTGCTTGAGTAGGGCCACATTTCGCTGAAACTTTGAGTTGCGTTCCAACTTTATCTGTAGATGGCTTTCTAACCCTTAGATTGATTCCTGATCTACATTTTGAAATTGTGTCTCCAAAATATCGTGAGCCTCTTGTAAGGTTTGAAATCGAGTTTGGAGACTGTCTTTGTCCTCTTCCAATGTTTTGAGGCATTGTTGTAATGCTTCAAAGTGTTCTTGTAGCCTTTGATTATGTGCCTACAACTGATTTTATTATGTCCTTAACTGTGACATACATGCAATCATGGTGTCAAATGCATTGCCTATGGATGAAGGTGTGATTTGTACAATGGAAGATACAAGGGGAGGGAATTGGGGAATGGGAAGAGTGAATTTTGTGTCTACAGGTGATGTGTGTGCCGGTGACATTGGTGGAGGGGGGATAGGGGAAGGTGGGAGTGTGGGGGGTGGTGGAGGTGTTGTGGGTGGTGAAATGTCCATGCCCTCAGGGGTGGACGTGAGTGTAGTGTCTACCTTGTATATCAGAATTGTAGGTGGTGTGTGTGTTATAGTGGTGTATAAGTGTTGTGTGGACAGTGGGAATGGGATTGACGAGGAGGGTGGGGTGGTGGCTTGAAACATTCTACAAAAGTAGTCACGGGCTGGTTAAAGGAATGGTGGTATGGGAGGTGGGAAGTGAGAGATAGGAGGCCGGAAGGTCCCAAAAGGGAGTGTGATAACTGGGAATCCAAAACATATGGATCTCGTGTCAGGATTGCATATGGCCGAGAGTGTGGGGGCTGGTTGTCCTATGGCGGGCTCTATGAAGGACTCTATTATGACGGCTGTGGTATTATATAGAGGGTTTTCAAAGGAGGAAAACAAAGTGGAAATGGAAGTGGGACTTCGGAAACTGAAGGTTTGCTCTGTGGATTGGGTAGTCGAGGTGATATTTATCACTTCTCTTTGAGGAGGGGATGGTGGAGGGATTGGTGGTAGTGGTTCGGTTGATTCATGGGTGACTGGGAGCTCTTGGCTAGAGGTTACTACTGCTTGGGAGGTTGTCTCAATGGGTTTCGATGTAATAATAGGTCCTTCCTCCATAATAATGGGAATCTGGATGTTTTTACCAGATCGTGGTCGTGTTTGGAATCTTCATGCATCATATTGAACAGGAGGCCTCTAGATTGCTGCTCAGACTGCTTCCACTACCCCATACATTTTTGCCACCAATAGCTGGCCTTCGTTGTATTCAGAGTCAACTCTAACTTCTTCCAATAGCTGATCCATAAGCACCCGACTGCTCTGTTTAGTGAGCAATTATTGCGACTGCACTCGTTCCATGATTTGATACAGCCTTCGAAGTTCTGCTGTATATGCTGGGGTTCCTGTGGTTTCTTCTGCTTCTGCTTCTTCTCCTCCCCCTTCTTCTACCTCTGAGTGTTCTAGTTGTTGAGATAAAGTTCTCTGTTGATCATCATCCCAATGTACATGTCGGGTTTCTGTGGATTTCCTCCATCTTTGGGAAGAGGTACCATGTTCTTTGGTGTCTAAAAAGAATTCTACATCAGAGAGTTTTGTATTATATAGGAATGACTCGAAGTCGAAGGTACTCATCCCTTCAACGTCTCCAGTCATAGGAAATTCAAAGTCTGGAGGGACAGGAGGAGCCGATGGGGCAGCTTGTGATGTACCTTCAGATCCAGCCCTAGGTATTCTAATGGTAAAGGGTGGTACAATGGCCTCCCCTCGTGGCGAGACTTTTGGAGTCATCAGAACTTCACGTGTCTGGACACAAGGGATTGAGCCCCTCATGCGCTTGGATTGATGTGTGGCTATTTTGAGTCTCTTAAACATTTGTAGTTGTGCCCAAGTTAAAGCATGTCCAATGGGTACATCATATGCTAAGCATCTGTAGATAATGCGCATGATTGCACAACAACCATTCACCACTAGTTTTCTGGATGACCACTTATTTGCTTCATACAATTGGTCCACAATCCATACAGGAAGCTTAATTGATAACACACCTGTCTCCGCCAAGTAAAGAGAAAACCATATTCGTTTGTGGGGTTGGGTGAATTGATCTTGCCCAAGGAACGCAAAATGTTGCATGCACATACAGAGAGGGATAGACACATTCAGTGTGAGTGCTGCCATATCTTTCAGCTTCAGTAGTTTTCGGTCCTTCATGTTAGTGGGAATGAGAGCATCCTTCTCTGAAGGTACATGTGTGCCGTGCATATTCAAAGCAGAGCTTACCAATTCCAATGTAAGTTCAAACTTCTTCAACTCGTTGTTGCCTAGCAAAGAAGGAAGAACGAACGTTCCTGGTTTGTCCTTTTCTGCATTAGCCTGTAATGTTGAGACCAAATAGTAACATCGTAGGAGATCAGGTTTGGGTAAGGGTGCCTCAAAGTACTCCGATAGCCCTGCATGTTGCCATATGGTTTGAAGGTCTTGTGTGTTCTGGAGGGTCTCAAATTCTTTGGAAAAGAACTGGAATCGGACCCATGACTTGTCATACTCACACTTGGAGTCCCATATATACTTAGCCTCTCCTAAGGGCCCTAGCATGCCATTGAACCAATGAGAATTCACATGTACTCTCTCTGTGATTCCTGTGGGAGGATCCGGTATAGGTATTTGTTGGAGGTGTTGCACCTATACAGGTCGTTCAGTTGGTGGCACATCAATAGGTAGACTGTCCACATGAATCCCTGCAGTACTTACTCCTGCCTGTGAGCTCGAGCCTGCTGCTTCTGCCATGAGACTGCTTGTAGCTGTTGATGCTTATCTTCTAGAAAAAGAGAGGCACATTAGCATTGCATAGGAAAGAGGATGATATGGGGTTCCCTCCACAATATTAACATGACATTCCAAGTGGTTAGGGGTTAGTGGGTGAAGTGTTTGTGATGTGTGTGAATATTGGTTAGTAGGTTAATGTTTATCTTAGATGCATACTTTGGATGTGCAATGTACTCAGAATGCACCTACATCAGAGGGGAAGGATTTACAAAATTGGGTCAGGCGGTTTGATACGGGGTTTAAGTCTCCAAACTTTGATTGTGGAATCGTAGCTTTTAGTGGTGTTGACATGTAAGGTTTTGTGGACTGGATTGTGTTGGATTTGGGACCTTTTGGGTACCCATTTCCTGAAATTCCTAGGTGTGACAAAAAATGTAGTGGTGTGGAGAGTAGATGTTTGCCATGGGATTTGTGCCAAGGGTGCTTGTGGGTGTTGAGTCATTCTTGTGAATGGAGGTGAAGTTATTTGAGCCCATAAGCAGGTATTGGGCACCCATATCTATCTATCATTTGGGATAGCCTTCATTGACTACTTTGGAACCCAAATAGAAATGGTTTGTCTAAATTGATGCCTAGGATACTCCTTCATTGTAATCCTCGACACCGTAGCTTGTTTGGTGCATCTTTGGGATCCTGTCTCCAAAGCTGAGGGTTGTTCACCCCTGCGTATCCAGATCTGCTTTGTGCCACAAGGTACTTTATATTGTAGAGGTTGGTGCTCATGCTTCTTGATCATCGGCCTCCCCCATGTCGTGTGTTGCCCGGCTTGTTGTCCCCAAATCCTTTTTGGAAAAGAAGGGAACTCCTTATTGACTACTACACTTTTGTCAAGGGTGACAATCAACTTTGGACAAGAATAGCATCATTATCTTCATGTGGGTTCCTAGAGGGACCAAGTTTTGGTGCCTTTTCTAGTGGCCTAAGTGCTTAATTTTCTAATTCAATCGCGATGTGGTTTTGGCCAACCCAAGCCTGAAGAAGTCCACTTGTTAGGTTGAGGTTGACTGCTTGATCATAGATCTATGCTTGGCCCAAGACAAGAGGTTCGGTAAGATCCTCATCTTCACAGACTAGCACTTTGACTGCCATTGGAACCTCTTGAATGTAGAGGGGAAGTTCCACCTCTCCTATGCAAGGGGTTTCCACACCTCCCAACTCTATGAGATATGCCTCAATAGCATTGACCTTCAATTGCAGTTCTTGGAAGTAAGAAAGTCGAACTGCACCAGTGGCTTCTCCTGAGTCAATTAAAGCTCTCACGGTCCTTGCACTCTCTCCTTGCCCTACCTCTAGGGTCATAAAAGGTCACCGATTGACTATCCTATGGGAACGTTCACATGAAACCTCGCACATGGCCATGTGATAGTCTAGAGCTTCTTGAGTGTCAGGCATAGGCTGATCTCTACCTTGTCTTCTCAATTTCATTCGTCGGATGCATTCTAAAGCTTCTGTCTATTCTTCTTC
This sequence comes from Ceratopteris richardii, assembly GCA_020310875.1. Lineage (NCBI taxonomy): Eukaryota > Viridiplantae > Streptophyta > Polypodiopsida > Polypodiales > Pteridaceae > Ceratopteris > Ceratopteris richardii. The sequence goes on along the minus strand of CM035427.1, from coordinate 71,066,141 downwards.
TCTAATTTGCTTTTCCTCTTCTTTACATTTCTTTGCAGTATTGAGTCGATTTAAAATCTCCTCTGTGAGGGGTTCTTGATATAATTTAACTCTCCATCCACTGATGTAACTCGATAGGATGTCACCTTCTAGAGTGGCTAGTTGAACTTCTCCACTTGTGGAGATCCTGTTGATAATCATTGGCCCATAGCCTCTCTTCTCTAATTTCCGTGCATGTTGCTTCAAGGTGTAGACTAGGACTGGATCTCCTGCTTTCAAGCCCTTATCCTTCACATGTGCGTCAAAATATGCTTTTCATCTCGTCTTGGCTGCATAAATTCCTCCAGCAGCTCTCAATCGTGTTTCTCCCAATCGTTCAAGATCGAAGATTCTAGAGGAGAGCTCATGGCCTGTCCAATCATGCTCTTGTGCTACTTTCAATGTAGGTATCAAAAAGTCCAATGGTAGCACTGCATTTTGGCCGAATACCATTTGAAAGGGTGTGGCTTGGAGTACCGTTTTATAGGCAACTCTATATGCCCAAACAGCATGGTGTAATTGTTTGTCCCAATCAGAGTGTTTATTATTAACCAATTTTGTCAATACATTGCATAGAATCTTATTTGTGCTCTCAGCCTGTCCATTAGCTTGTGGATGATAGGGGCAGACTTCTTATGTATCACCAAGAATTCTTGGAGAAGGTTTTCTATGACTTCATTCAAGAAGTGTGTGCCTCTATCACTCACTTATTCTATTGGTAATCCGTATCTAGTGAACACATTCTCAAATAAGAACTTTGCTGTCGTTTGAGCATGGTTCTTCATTGTGGCTTTTACTTCTACCCACTTGGTTAGATAGTCCATGGCCACAATGATGTATTCAGCATGTGAACCCTTGGTTGGGGGATTAATAGGACCAACAAAGTCTATTCCCCATTTATAAAATGCACGTCCACCCATCATAGGTTTCAATGGCATCTCATCTTTGCATATAGGATATTGAGTTCGCTGACAAACATCACACCTCTTCACATAGGTATGTGCATTCATGTGAAGGGTGGGCCACCAAAGACCTATGAAAAGTACTACCTTGATCACTCTATATGGTCCAAAGTGTCCTCCTGCTACACCTTGGTGAGCAATTTCCAAGATCTTCAGATATTTGCTCTTGTGGACACATGATCTAAGATACCCATCTTTCCCTCTTCTATATAGATTATCTCCGATGAGCGTATAGTCTAATGCTTCTTGTTCTAAGCTCCCTTGTCTAGCTAATGTCATATCTTGTGGGAATGTTTTCATCCTCAAGAAGGCTACTAAGGGTTCGCTCCAATCTCGCACTAAAGACACTTGGCATGTTCCACAGGCGGCCTAATGTTGCAGATTGGGCATTCCCTACACATCCTATGGATATCTGCTTCAATAGTTGGCCAATGCACTCCGAGTCTCTTTAGTGTTTATAAACCTTTTTGTCTCGAGTAGTGTTGCTCTAATGCACCAACATGTGATAATTGCAACCATTTCACATACTCATCCTCTTCCACACAACAAGATAATATTCCCTGATCCGTGTACTTGTACATACTTCTTGCCATGATATGGTACTTTTGGGCCTTTACTACCTCCCTATCTTGAGTGTTGACTACTGACTGTTTAGGCCCATATGTCAATACTGGCACTAAGGTCTTTGCCCACTGTGCTACAACTTCCAAAGTAAACAAGTAAGCATCAGGAAGGTCATCTGACACTCCTTGTGGGGCCTCTCCAGATGTGAGCCTTGAGAGATTATCTGCTCTTAAATGAGTCTTGCCTTTTCTCACCACTACCTCAAAGTCATATTCCATTAGCAAGGTAAACCATCTTACTAATCTACTTGTATTTCATGGCTTGTTTACCAAGTACAACAGTGCTTGATGATCAGTAAAAAATTTAAACTTATTTGCAAGCAAATAGTGTCTAAATTTTTTAACCGCACATACCATCCCTAATCCTTCTCTCTCCGTAGTGATATAATTTCGTTCAGCTGCATTTAGCTGTCTACTAACATAGGCAATTTGAAGGTCCATATTACCTTCACCCATAGGTTGTGCAAGTACACACCCAATAGCATAATTGGATGCATCCACATGGACATGGAATGGCTTGTTCTAATCCGGTGTAGTCAAGATTGGTGCTGAAAACAATCGTCATTTAAGATCATTGAAAGATTTCTCACATTCATCCGTCCACTCAAAACTAGTCAAAAGACCGTACAAAGGCTTTGCAATGATGGCATACATGTGTATGAAACATGGGTAATAACCACAATGCCCCATGAAAGCTTGCACTTCCTTGACATTCCTTGGTCTAGGTAGTTCTGCAATAGCTCTCACTTTCTCTTCATCAGTGGATATGCCGTTCTTTGACACTATGTGTCCTAGAATCTTGCCTTGCCTGACCATGAAAACACACTTTTCTGGGTTCAAGCAGACTTGATATTCTCTACATTTGTCAAAGATTTTCCTGAGTTCAGGTATATGAGTTTGTCTAATGTTGGAATGAGCACAGAGATCATCCACATGGACTTCCAAATTCTTCCTTAGGAACTCTTTAAACACATGGCACATCAGTCTTTGGAAGGTTGCAGGAGCATTGGTAAGCCCAAATGGCATTACTCGAAAAGCAAATATGCCCCACTCTGTGGCAATAGCCATCTTATGCCGATCTTCTGGTGCAGTGGCTACTTGATTGTAACCAAAGAGCCCATCCAGGAAGCAGTACACTTCCTTGCCTACTACCCTTTCTAATAGATGATCAGTGATAGGAAGCGGATAAGTATCTCTGATAGTGGCTGCATTAACCTTCTTCAAGTTAATGCATACACGTAACTTGCCGTTCTTTTTGGGCACCACGACAATGGGGGATACCCATTCTGTGTGCTCAATTTCATAGATAAATCCAGCTTCAACCAAGCGGTCTATCTCTTCTTTGATCTTGGCAGCATAATTGTCATTGTATGTGTATGGCTTTTGTTTAGAGGGTCTGGCCTTTGAGGTCATGGGATCGTATGGGAGCATATGTCCGGGTCTATGCCTTTCAAGTTCTTGTATCTCCAAGCGAATACATCTCTGTATTCTCTCAACAAGGCTACCAATTCGTGATCCTCATCCTCACTTAGGTTGTATCCTATGTATGTGCATCTCTCTTCACCTTCTTCTATGGCTACCACTATTTTCTTGGTGGTTTCTTTGTTATCATAGGCCTCTCCTGCTTGTGCATCGCATTTTGGCATTCTTATCATGACTCTCCTGTCTTCAACTTCATACTTCTTGAAATTTTCAAGGACTTCAAACAAAGATTCTTCTTCCTCTGGTGTGACTTCTCTCTTGTTCCTCTTCTTGCCTTTGTTATTAGTGATCACTTGTGTGGTTAATATCACCTCATTGGTAGTTTCTTCGTATCTCTGAGGGTGAGCTTCTACTTCATAAAAGTATTCCTCATCTGATGCAAAGTGTGGGTCCATAATGATTGAATCTAGATCAGAGTCACTTGCATCCTCGAATGCATCAGTGCGAGGTTCATATTCTTCAATGATTGGATCACACATGATTGGCTCTATTGTGAAGACTGAAATGTCATAGCCATCCTCGTCACAATGGGGTGTCCATTGCTCTTCATTGATGGCTACATCCATAGTTGCTAAGATTTCTACCCAACCATGAGGTTCAAACTCTTCATCAGGAAACACTACGGGTGCATAGGCTGGGTCTTGTATTGGTCTATGCATTTCCTTCACACCTACCTCTCTAGCCTTTTCCCTTTTCTCTTCCTCTTCGGCCACTTTACACATCCATAAGTGAGTGTCTTCATGCATCCAAGATGATCTTGATCCTATGGAATGCATTGACTCTGTATCATCTGTGGCTCTATGGATAGGATTCCATTGAATGGGGGGCACGTCTCTATGAGAGAAATCTTTGAGATTCACTTTGGTTGTGACACCCAAGTGTTGTAAATATAAAGAATTGGTCCCCCAATCTTGTACTACTGGCAATTGTCTCAAGAATGGTCTTCCCAGAATCATCTCGTAGGCTTGATTCTTGCTAAAGTCACATATAGCAAAAGTATGTTCAAACTCTACACTACAAGTGGTGAGAGTTATTCCTTCTAGTAGTCCTAGGGGTCTCTCAATGTGAACATCAGCCATTTGTAATATTGCCTTGGTGGTGTAACCCTAATGAGTGATAGGGAGATATGTGTTTCCTTCTTCTCCTTTGCTCATGTCTCCTATCTTGTCCAAGGGTATTTCTGGCACTGTTCTATGAGATCCCACCTGGGAACGAGGCTTTGCTATGTCTGGAACTTGCTTGGCTACATGTTTCCACAATTCAGGCTTAACCTTGAGTAGCTCCTCTAAAGTGAGATTGCACTGCACTTTAGTATTCTTCACTACCTCTGTGTTCCTAGGTATAATTGAATCTTCGTTTCTTATCATGACTGTGGGTGCTCTCATGCAAGTAGACTTAGCTTCCCATGGACCTGTGAAATGGGGTAGTTCCTGTAAGGAATTAGACTCAAAATCTAATCTCTCCTGAGAGGGGGCACTCTCCTGCTCTCCATAAAGGGAAGGAATGTCTTGTGGGAATTGGTCGTGCGCGTCATCCACAAGTTCAATTGGAGGAGGATCTTCACTTTCTTTAGCTCATTTCTCTTCTTGAATCTCTTGTAGGAATTCTGGTGAATACCGATTCATAGAAGAAGAGATGTCTGGTTCAGTGGAGTTAGGCACATAAGCTTCCTTGGGAGGAATGCTTATTCTATCACTTGCCCTCTCCTTGGCCTAGGAGTTATCTCCTTCTCCAGAATTTGCAAATATCGTCTCCAATCTATCCAATAGAACATCAAAATGCAATGGTGTTCTAGTGGAGTTAGAGCAATTGAAGAGGCGACTGGCCTCAAACATGGCCTGAGCCGATTCCACCATCTTGGCACACAAGTTGGTTTGTTCAAGCTCTAGGTCAGCTCTAGGGTAACATCTTTCATGATCCGTTACATTTGGCCCTTCCTAGATCCTGGCCTAATATGCTCTAAGCATCATATTTATGTCCTCGGGAGTGGGATTTGCTAAGACTGATCCTACTCGGGGTGGTGGGTGGGTTACGTGTGGTGGATTAGAAGGTTGAGGAAAGGAAGGTGATGGGGATGGTAGTGGGGGTGATGTGTGAGAGTGTGTTTGAGATGTGATTTATATTATTTTGGCTTTTGTTTCTCTCAAACTTTCCTCGAGTTTGCTCATCTTCTTTGCCCATTGCCTTTTCATGCGTTCACGGCTATCTCTCCAAGCTCTTGTCCTCTTCTTATTCTGGCTCTCCGTCTCGCTAAGCTCCGCATTCTTTTCCTGGCCTAAGTCTTGGTTTGGCTTAAGTGTCTGAGCTCTCGTGATGACTTGCACTAGGGCCGTGGAAGTCACACTTCCTGTGGACTCTACCACTAGCCCAATAACATTGATAGGGGCAATTTTTGGCATATTGTTGGGGTTCTTGGGACACTCTCATAACAAATGCTCCTTCCCACAATCGGGAAAAAAGCCTTGAATTGTCATAGATTGGTTTTGTGTAGGTGCAAGTAGAGGGAAATCATGAATGAGGTGATCTCCGTGACATTGGTAGCATGGCCCTCTAGGAAATGGAGGTCTCATCGGCCTAGGCTAGGATCTCGAGTTGGGGTTTGCATTCATGACATTTGCATATTCTAGCTCCCAACTAGATTCACTCGGTTCTTCATAATGGTATGACTCACTATGCTCCGGTGACTGCATGTATTAAGCCTGTGGACTCTTAATATGGTTAGAGTCAAAATTATGATCACTTGGGTCACTTTCTGAAAGTGATGGTGTCACTGGCACTAAAGTTCTATTTAGATTTTCTTCTGCAGCTGCATACTTCACTGGAATCACATTGGCGGGAGGAGGGGGTTGTTGCACTAGGACTGGTTGAGGTCTTTGCTGCCCTTGATAGGGTGATTGATAGGATTGCTGGGGCCTTGTTGAGAGCACTATGGGCACCCAAGGACTGACTAGACAAGGAAGCCAGCGGAGAGAGTCAGAGCGAGGTGAAGGATTAAGTAGACAGAGCAGTCGACGCAAATCTGGCAGATAGGCCCTTCAAATTTTTCCAAATCAACATCTTTACAACAATGATTCTCATCACTAACAATCATTGTAAATACCATTTCATAATTTTGTAGCTCCATTTTGTGCAAGCCAAGGAGTCCTTGAGCTTGAGGAGCTTTAGAAGTACCTACCTGTCAATTTTCACATTTTTTAGACTTCGTTTGAACCTCCAAATAGGGTAGAGAACCTAATTTTTAACTAGGCCGGACACTAGGTCTAGACACGGCCAAAACCTAGTCAAAAACTATAAATAGAGCTAGAGAGCTCATTTTTGAGGTTAGCTTGTAACTGAATTGGACTTCTATGAGCTTTTTGGAAGTAATCTAAGAACTCCATTGCTTCTCACTCTTTGTCTTACCGTGTGTGCGTGTGTGCGTGTATGTGTGTGCATGCTAGTGTGCTTCTCACTCACGCACTTGTGCCTTCACTTGCTCGAGGTCATCATACCATCCTCACGTCTTCCCGGATTGACATTAAAGGAGGTGCTACTCATCACTAAGCTACACCAAATTTTGGCGCCGTTGCCGAGGATCAAACTTTGAGGACGAGCGTGTGATGGTAAGATGTAGATTTGAGACGTTGGTGTTGTAGGTAATTTCTTCACTCTTCTTATTTTTCTCCTTCTTACCTCACCACCATCATCACCATCTCCCACCTCCATCTCCATCATCGCAAAAATTTCAGTTTTTTGACTATATCTCCTTCCTCCTTTCATTTCCCTCATTTCACTTGTGAGAGAGAGCGAGAGAGCGAACTGTTGTGTGCTATTTTTGCATGTTTCTTGAGTTTGCTTGTAGGTATTGACTATCCCATCATCCCCAGCACGCTGCGCAAGTCCAGTAAGAGCACTTGAGGGCATTCTAAGCAAGAGTAAGTGCAAGCTTGGGAACACGCGTCCTGGGCACACCTGGGCAACAACACAAGGAAAGAAACTCAAGGTTGGAAAATCCTCAACACCCTCTATCAATTCGTAGCTTAGGCTAAGTGCGGGCAGTGCTAGGAGTAAGTCAGGGCAACGATAGGCATCAATCAAGTTGAAGACTACCTATGCACTCAAGTTCAAGATTAAACATAATCTCTTCGTGATGCGATAACCTTAAAGGAAAGAATCTAACGTGGAACGATCAACTTACAGTGCAAAAATTAACTCAAATATTCCTGACGACGTGATTTCTGACAAGAGCATAAACACGGTAACCACTAAAAAGAATCAAGTAACTGATACAAAAGAACTCAGCAACGAGGTTGTACTTGGGCAAATTTGGGCTATTCAATTAGGCTTATGAACCTTAGATCAGGGTGACATCTAGGGAGAGATAGACAAAGTCTTAGGTCTTTAGAGGCTAGTGTCAACTACACTGCTAGGTCTTGGGCCCAGCAGTTGAGCCACCACTCATACTACCCTAGCTCTGAGACCAGTGAATCAGAGATGTCTCAAGGCATGGACCGACCTACGGGAAGTTCAGGAGTGCCATATTTACACAGGGTAGAAGGCCTGTACAAGATGCAGCTCGAATACCTTAGGACCAACCGATTAGGTGCTAGCATCTATGAGGACGGCCTAGGAAGATCCGTGGTCCAGATTAAAAACCCCAACCAATCCATTGGACTAGAGCACCCAGCTGTCAAGTTTGAAAATGGTGCATACCTTGATAAAGAGGGAACCATATACGTGGTCACTAGTCACCCGGAGAGGACAGATGAATTCCGGAATGTGATCCCTGAGACAGACATAGATGACCTAGAACAAGGAAACGTAGGAGGGGAGCCCAGGACCCCTCGAGGGAAATCTATTCTTACTAGAATCCTCAATTCCGAGTGGGTTCCCCGGGACAACAAGAGCATAGATTTGCTTCTGAACCGAGAGACTGATGAAGCCTTTTGGAGGTATAAATCTGATCGGCCAATTGATATAGGAACAATCATGATCTATGAGTTTAAAGATCCGGATAGCCCAAGCAGAATGACCTATCTAGATCACGCTTCAGAAAGGATCTTTGTGGTTACAAAACATGATAGACATGCTTACACTAGGATGGGTGAGTTTATTTTCCCCCAACCAAAATCTAACGTGTCCTCTGGCCACCCGGGAGCTAGAACGTCCCATGCTCATGGAGTTCAGAGAGAGATAAAGAGAGACAGACCTGAGGTAAGCTTTGCCAACTCCTTGGGAAGAGGAAGAACGAGAACGGAAACAAATAGAATGGAACCTGAGGGTCATAGAGCCCTAGGAAACCGAAGAAATGCCGAGGACTTTCCTTTGCCAAGACCGAGAGAGCACACGAGGACCCTGAGACCAACCCAGCTAGTTAAGTCCATGAAAAACTACTTCGATGGCACTGGAGATCCCTACGATCATGTGGTTGAGTTCAGGCAAGTCTTAAGAGCTGAACAAGTGGAGGATCTATTCACGCAGTACAATGCCTTTGGTCTAACCCTTAGGAACACAGCCCTTACGTGGTTTCAACCATTGAATGAGAGACAATTCAGGAGTATAGACCAACTCCTAGAGGCTTTCATTATTGAATTCTCTAAGAGTGGCATAAGACATAATACCTCCTCATTGATTCACAGCTTCAAGCAAACCCCTCAAGAGACTGTGAGACTTGCAGGAAGAAGATTTAGGCAATACCTTGAAAGATGCCCTGTTTTGGAGCTACCCACACCAGCTAAGCAAGTGGCTTTATTCTTGGATGGATTGCTAAGTACCAAATTGAGGTCATATGTGTATCTGAAGGACCCTAGGACTATAGAAGAGTGTGTACGCATGTGCATTGACATCGACGATAACCTAGGGGAGGAGTTAGAGCTTTCCAAAATATACAAAGATTCAGATAGTGCCTCTAGCCTCTCTTCCATGCAATCCACATCAATTGAGGAACTCGCTGAGAAAGTGGCACAAAAACTAGGTGTCTCTAGCAAACAAATCCCAAGGTTTGCCCCAGTAAAGAGGTGCTATACTTGCGGTGGTGACCATATGGCGAACGTGTGTCCCATTACGGCTCAATCCCAAGTAAATTCGAGTAGCCAATACTGTACCATAAAACGGAGATACACAAATCACACAGCACAAAACTGTCCATACAATAAGCAAGCGGTTAGGAAAACCTACCCTCAGCCATATCAACAGGGAAGATATCAGAACCAATATCCACCACAACAGTATGCTAGGCCCCAACAAACCTACCAACCACAATATCAAGCCCAACAAAGGCCTCAGCCTGTGTTAGCCCAACAACCTCCAGCCCCATCCAACGTGATCCCTGTAAAGTATGCAGCTGCAGAAGAAAACCTGAATAGGGCCATAGTGCTAGTAACCCCATTACTATCAGAAAGTGACCCCAGTGACCATAGTTTCGATTCTATACACGTTGATAGCCCCCAGGCCTACTACATGCAGTCTCCTGAACATGGTGAGTCCTACTATAGTGAAGAGCCAGATGAACCTAGTTGGGAGTCAGATTACACAAATGTCATGTATGCAAACCCCAACCCTAGACCTCAACCTAGACAAGTAAGACCCCCATTCCCTAGAGGACCATGCTACAGATGTCAGGGAGATCACCTCATTCGTGATTGCCCCTTACCTCCACCTACACAACCCCAGTCAGTGACAATGCAAGTCTATTGTCAGGAGTGTGGAAAGGAGCATCTTTTACGAGACTGCCCTAAGAATACTAATAATATGCTGAAGATCACTCCTATCAATGTCGTTGGGTTAGTTGTAGACTCCACAGGAAGTGTAACGTCCACTGCACCAATACAGGTGGTCACTAGAGCCCAAGCCTTACAGCAGAACCCAGGCGTAGGCCAGGAAAAGAGCCCAGATGTTAGTGAAACGGAGAGTACCACAAAGAAGAGGACTAGAGCTTGGAGAGATAGTCGTGAAAGAATGAAAAGACAATGGGCAAAGAAGATGAGTGAACTCGAGGAAAGCCTCAGAGAAACAAAGGCCAGGATAACTGAACTCACATCTCAAACTCCCTCTCACACTGCCCCACCTCCATCACCTCCACCATTCCCATCTCCATCCAACCGGCCTCACCTAAGCCCACCACCCCCTAGAGTAGGATCAGTCCTAGCAGATCCCACTCCCGAGGACCTTAATATGATGCTTAAAGCCTATCAGGCCAGAATCCAAGAAGGGCCAAACGTAACTGATCATGAAAAGTGTTACCCTAGAGCAGAACTAGAGCTAGAACGAACCAAAATTTGTGCTAAGATGGTGGAATTGGCTCAGACCATGTTTGAAGCCAGTCGCCTATTTAACATCTCTAGTTCAGCAAAGACACAGTTGCACTTTGATGGATTGTTAGAAAGAATAGAGAAGCTAATTGCACAATCAGAAAAGGAACCCGCCTCTCAACACAAGGACAAGGCAAGTGAAAGGACAGGTGTTCCTGCCCAGGAAGCCTATGTGCCTAACTCTACGGAGCCAGACACATAATCTTCTATGAATCGGTTCACACCAGAATTCCTACGAGAGATTCAAGAAGACAAATGGGCTAAGGAAAGTGAGGTCCTCCTCCCATTGAACTTGTGGATGATGCACATGACCAATTCCCACAAGACATCCCATCCATTTATGAGGAGCAGGAGAGCACCCACTCTCAGGAAAGATTAGACTTTGAGTCTAACTCTCTACAAGAATTACCCCACTTCACAGGCCCATGGGAAGCTAAGTCTACTTATATGAGAGCACCCACGGTCATGGTACGAAATGAGGACTCAGTCATACCTAGGAACACAAAGGTAGTGAAAAACACTAAAGTACAATGTAACCTCACCTTAGAAGAGATACTCAAAGTAAGGCCAGAGCTATGGAAACATGTAGCCAAACAAGTACCCGAGATAGCAAAACCTCGTTCCTAGGTAGGATCCCAGAGAACAGTGCCAGAAATACCATTGGACAAGATAAGAGACATGAGTGAGGGCAAAGAGGGAAACACATATCTTCCTATCACCCATCAAGGATACACCACCAAGGCCATTCTAGACTCAGGTGCAGGTGTTGCAATTGCTACCACTTCCCTATGGAAGCGTTGGGGCAAGCCAGCACTCAGGCCCACAAGGATGAAATTGCAAATGGCCGATTGTCAAATAGAGAGACCCTTAGGGTTGTTAGAAGGAATAACTCTCACCACCTATGGTGTTGAGTTCGAGCACACATTTGCTATATGTGATTTTAGCAAAAATCATGCCTATGAGATGATTTTGGGAAGACCCTTTATGCGACAGTTGCAAGTGGTACAGGATTGGGGAACCAATTCTTTGTACCTGCAACACTTAGGTGTTACGACCAAAGTGAATCTCAAAGATTACTCTCATAGAGATGTCCCTCCTATCCAATGGAATCCCATCCATAGAGCCAAAGATGATACAGAATCGGTGCATTCCATAGGGTCAGGATCCTCATGGATGCATGAAGACACTCACTTATGGATGTGTAAGGTAGCAGTAGAAGAAGAGAAGAGAGAGAAAGCCAGAGAGGTAGGTGCAAAAGAAACCCATAGATCAATTCAAGACCCAGCCTATGCACCTGTAGTTTTTCGTGACGAAGAGTTCGAACCCCACGGCTGGGCAGAAATCTTAGCAACAATGGATGTAGCCATCAATGAGGAACAATGGACACCCCACTGTGATGAGGATGGCTATGACATTTCAGTTTTCTCCATAGAGCCAATCATGGGAGAGGCAGTGTTAGAAGAATGCAAACCTAGCCCTGATGCAATTGAGGATGCGAGTGACTCCGATCTAGAGTCAATCATTATGGACCCACCTTTTGCATCAGATGAAGAATACTTCTATGAAGTAGAATTTCAACCCCAGAGGCACGGAGAGCTTACAAATGATATACGGCTAGCCACACATGTAACCCCTAAGGAAGAAGGAAAGAAGTCACACCAGAAGAGGAAGAATCTTTGTTTGAGGTCCCAGAAAATTTTAAGAAGTATGAGATAGATGACAGGAGAGTCATGATTAGAATGCCTAAACGAGAGGCGCAATCGGGGGAGGCATATGATAACAAAGAAACCACGAAGAAAGTAGTTGTAGCCATCGAGGAAGGAGAAGAAAGATGCACGTACATAGGCCATGACCTGACAGAAGAGGAAGAACAAGAGGTAATAGCCTTGCTAAGAGAATACAGAGATGTATTCGCATGGAGTTACAAGGACTTGAAAGGTGTGGACCCTGACATATGCTCACACACTATCCCCATGACCTCAGATGCCAAACCCTCTAAGCAAAAGCCATATACATATAATGATAACTATGCTGCTAAGATCAAAGAGGAGATAGATAGACTGGTAGAAGCTGGATTCATCTATGAAATTGAGCACACTGAGTGGGTATCCCCCATCGTAGTGGTGCCCAAGAAAAATGGGAAGCTGCGTGTATGCATTAACTTGAAGAAGGTCAATGCAGCCACCATTCGAGATAACTATCCGCTTCCTATCACAGAACATCTCTTAGAAAGAGTAGCAGGCAAGGAAGTGTACAGCTTCCTTGATGGATTTTCAGGCTACAATCAAGTAGCCATAGCTCCAAAAGATCAGCACAAGACGGATTTTGCCACTGAATGGGGCATTTTTTCCTTTAGAGTAATGCCATTTGGGCTTATCAACGCACCAGCTACCTTTCAAAGATTGATGTGTCACGTGTTTAAAGAGTTCTTGAGGAAGAATTTGGAAGTCTATGTTGATGATGTTTGCGCTCATTCCAACATTAGACAGACCCATATACCTGAACTCAGACAAATCTTTGATAAATGCAGAGAATATCAAGTCTGCCTGAACCCAGAAAAGTGTGTGTTCATGGTCAGGCAAGGCAAAATTCTAGGACACATAGTGTCTAAGAATGGCATATCCACTAACGAAGAGAAAGTGAGAGCCATCGCAGAACTACCTAGGCCAAAGAACGTCAAGGAAGTATAGGCTTTCATGGGGCATTGTGGTTACTACCGCCGGTTCATTCACATGTATGTTGTCATTGCAAAGCCCATGTACGGACTTTTGACTAACTTTGAGTGGACTGATGAATGTGAGAATTCCTTCAATGAGCTTAAACGAAGATTATGTTCAGCACCAATCTTGACTACACCAGATTGGAACAAGCCATTCCATGTTCATGTGGATGCCTCCAATTATGCTATTGGATGTGTACTTGCACAACCTACGGGTGAAGGTAATATGGATCTTCCAATTGCCTATGCTAGTAGACAATTGAATGCAGCTAAACAAAATTATACAATCACCGAACGAGAAGGATTAGGCATGGTATATGCAGTTAAAAAGTTTAGAAATTATTTGCTTGCAAATAAGTTTAAATTTTTTGCTAACCATCAGGCATTGCTATATCTCGTGAACAAGCCATGCAATACAGGTAGATTAGTAAGATGGTTTTTCTTACTAATGGAATACGACTTCGAGGTTGTGGTAAGGAAAGGTAGGACTCACTTGAGAGCAGACCATCTCTCTAGACTCACATCTGGAGAAGCTCCACAAGGAGTGTTAGATGACCTTCCTGATGCTTACTTGTTTAATTTGGAAGTGGTGCCACAGTGGGCTAAGCCACTAGTGCCAGTATTGACATACGGGCCTAACCATCCAGTAATAAACACACAGGATAGAGAGGTAGTAAAAGCCCAAAAGTATCACATCATGGCAGGAAGTATGTACAAGCACACAGATCAAGGGATCTTGGCTTGTTGTGTGGAAGAGGATGAGTACGCTAAGTGGTTGCAATTAGCACATGTAGGTGCATTAGAGCAACACTACTCAAAACAACGAACCCTACAGACCCTGAGGAGACTAGGAGTGCATTGGCCGACTATGGAAGCTGATGTCCAGAAGTTGTGCAAGGAATGCCCAATCTGCTGCACTAAACCACCTGTGGAACATGCCACTCTTTATCAGGTGTCCATAGTGCCAGATTGGAGTGAACCCCTAGTATCCTTCCTGAAGATGAAAACATTCCCTCCAGACATGAGTATGACGAGGCAAGGAAGTCTAGAACAAGAAGCCCTGGATTACTCACTCATTGGTGACAATCTATACAAACGTGGTAAAGATGGTTACCTCAGACTATGTGTCCATGAGAGTGAATATCTCAAGATCTTGGAAACTACTCACCAAGGTGTAGAAGGAGGACACTTTGGACCAGACAGAGTGGTTTAAGCGATCCTATTCGCAGGCTTGTGGTGGCTGACCCTTCACATGGACGCACATACCTATGTGAAGAGGTGTGATGTGTGTCCGAGAACTCAGTGTCCTATTCGTAAAGATGAGATGCCACTGAAACCCATGATGGGTGGACGAGCATTCTCTAAGTGGGGAATAGACTTTGTAGGCCTTATTAATCCCCCAGCTAAGGGTTCCCATGCAGAATATATCATCGTTGCTATAGATTATCTAACCAAGTGGGTAGAGGTAAAAGCCACAACGAAGAATGATGCTCAAACAACAGCTAAGTTTTTATTTGAGAATGTGTTCACCAGATACGGGTTACCTATAGAGCTAGTCAGTGACAGAGGCACTCACTTCTTGAATGAAGTTATTGAAAATCTGCTCCAAGAATTCTTGGTAGTACATAAGGAGTCTGCCCCCTATCACCCTCAAGCAAATGGCCAGGTTGAGAGCACCAATAAGATCCTATGCAATGTACTAACGAAATTAGTGAACAATAAACGCTCTGATTGGGACAAACAGCTACACCATGCTGTTTGGGCATACCGAGTTGCCTACAAAACGGTACTCCAAGCCACTCCCTTTCAAATGGTGTTTGGTTAAAATGTTGTGCTACCTTTAGACTTTTTGATACCTACATTGAAAGTGGCACAAGAGCATGAATGGATGGGTCATGAACTCTCTTCTAGACTTTTTGACCTTGAACGATTAGGAGAAACAAGACTGAGAGCGGCTGCAGGGATATATGCTGCTAAGAAACGACAAAAGGCATACTTTGATGCCCACGTTAAGGATAAAGGTTTGAAGGCAGGTGACCTAGTACTAGTATACACGTTGAAACAACATGCCAGGAAACTGGAGAAGAGAGGCTACGGACCCATGATCATTAATAGAATCTCAACAAGTGGAGCAGTGCAACTAGCCACATTAGAAGGCGATGTTCTCCCAAGCTACATAAGCGGATGCAGGGTCAAGTTATATCAGGAACCTCTCACAGAGGAAATGCTAAGACGACTCAACACTGCTAAGAAATGCAAAGAAGAAGAAAAACGAATTCGCGAAGAAGCTCAAGCAGAAGCATTGGAACGCATCCGGAGAATGAAGATGAGAAGACAAGGTAGAGAGCAACCTAGGATAGATGCATATGCAGATCAAGGATATCATGTGGCTATGTGTGAAGTTTCAGGTATCAGTTCTCATATGATAATTGATCGACGTCCTTTTATAACCTTAGAGATAGGACAAGGAAAGGGTGCAAGGACTGTAAGAGCCTTGATTGACTCAGGTGCAGCCACTAGTGCTGTTAAATTTGCATACTGTTAAAAGTTGAAATTAACCGTCAATCCTATAGAAGCATATCTCATAGGATTGGGAGGTGTGGAAACCCCTTGCATGGGCGAGGTGGAACTTCCCCTCTATATTCAAGACAAAGCAATGACAGTCAAAGTACTAGTGTGTCAAGATGAGGACCTCACTGAGCCTCTTGTCTTGGGTTAGGACTGGATCTATGATCATGCAGTCAACCTAAACCTAAGAAGTGGACTTCTTCAGGTATGGGTAAATCATAGCCGAATTACAGTTGAATTGGAAAATGAGGCACTCAAGGAACTAGGTAAAGCACGAAATCATGGTCCTTCCAGGGGCACACATGAAGTTGACAATGCTATTCTTGTCCAAAACTGTATGATGCAGAAAGAGGATTGTTTCAACAACGAAGTCAAGGATAAGACGGCACTCCCTTCTTTTCCAAAGGCCAGAAGGATGCAGCAACCAACGGCAGATCAAATACAGAGAAAGCAGAGCACTACCTATACTAGAAGCCAAAAAAAGGAGCAAAGCAGATTGTTTCAGCCGTTGAAACAAGTATGGATGCGGAAAGGCGAACACCCTGTTGCGACCAGGCCAATTCCACGGCCAAAACCTCTTATTAGTAGTCAACAACACGATACTAATAAGAAGTCTTTCATAAATTCTTCTGCGAAAGTAAAGTCTATTTGGATACCCAAGAAGTCGATGAAGGCCTGGTGCCTAAGGCTTGCTTGCGGGCTCAAATAGCTACACCAAGGCCACACCCTCTACAACATGTTTCACTCACTCGAACATCTGATGCCCAGTCTTACACATCACGCACGGCCACATATTCTTCCATGCGCACAAGTAGAATCACTCATAAATGGGTCCCTAAAAAGCCTCATTTTCAAGCAGATACTCCTATCAAACCTTCCAGAGTCTCCACAAAATTAAGATCAAAACCCATCCATTGCATTTGGCAACCTAAAACTTGTAATAAACCCCCGGACCCCAGTTGTAAATCCATGTCCACCTACTAACTACATCACTCTCACACTACATCTTTCCACTTAGCTCCTAGGTCTACCCAACTCCTAACTACACACACAAGCACCGCGCACTCACTGACTGACTGACTTATCACTAAAAGCTCATGTTAATGTTGTAACGAGGACACAGTGTCATTTTTGTGTTCATTGCAATGTTAACATTTATTCATATATTTTCATAGAACCGGTTGCGAATTTTTCAACATGGCTGAGGCGGCAGGAACTAGCTCTCAAACAGAAACGAGCCAGCAAGTGGTGGACTTAGACAGTTTACCCGTTTTGCCTGAGACAAATGAAAGACCAGAAGAATTGCAGGCCATCAAAATCATACCTATAGCGGACCCTCCCAGTGGCCATACCATGCCCGTAGGAAAAACTTCCCACTGGTTTAGTGAAGTTGCAGGACCCTTGGGAGAGGGATCATACCTATGGGAATCAGAGTTGGAATTCAATGGGAAGCAAGGTAAATACCATTTCTTTACGAGGGAATTCGAGAAGTTACAAAATGCAGAAGGCCTACGTCCGGTATGGGAGAAGGCAGGATTGGGTGCATACTTCAGTGCCCGACTCCCAAAGCCTGACTTCATGCGATGCTACTATCTCATCAACACCTTGACTCCAAACAAGAACCCAAAAGGCGCAAGCTCATTTGTGCTTCCATCTCAGACAAAGGGAAATGAGCTCAAGAGGTTTAGGCTATCAAACAACTTGGTGAGAGAGGCCCTAGATATGCACGGAATGCATATTCCAACAGAGAAGGAGACCCTCGTGCCTGATTACATGAAGAATCGAAGCCTCACCAAGCTCAAGGACATGGTGGCCATGACGCCTAATGTTGCAATCCACCTTCGCATGTGCATGCAACACTTTGCTTTTCCTGCCCAAGATAGATTCACCATGCCACCCAAAAAGATATGGTTTAGTTTGTATCTGGCAGAGACACAGAGCCTCACCATCAACTTACCCCACTGGATAATTGATCAGATACACCTAGCTCACAAACGATGGCCGCGGAAGCATGTGTTATATGGATGTTGTGCTCTGACTAGAATCATTTATAGATGTCTGGCTTATGACATCCCTATTCAACGGGCCCTGATGTGGAATCGAGTAGAGCAGTTTAGAGGCAGGACGTCCACTGGACCCCCTTCTAAGAAGATGAGAGGAACTGTCCAAGTCCCTTGTCCTCAACCACGTGGAGCCACCCTAACATCGGATGTTACCCCTCCACCCCGAAGAGTCTGACCATTCACACTCCGACTTCCAAGACGCAGCACCGATGGTCCTAACTTGATATTCCCTCCCATCCCAACCGATCTTGAATTTCTCGGAGGTGCACCTTTGGAAGAACTCACGAATGAAGATTTCGAACAATTATTACAAGATGTATAGCTGGAGGCAGAAGAGGCACAACAAGGGGAGAATGTGCAAACGCAGGCAAGAACCTCCCAAGTACCTGTCACCATAGTTGAAGTGGATGATGAAGATGAAGAACAGGAGGAAGATGAGGAGGATTATGATCAAGAGCATCAAGATGAGCAACAAGAAGTGCCAGAACTTGTAGGTGCACCTGCATATACAGCTCAACTACAAAGGTTATACGACACAATCAAAGCAGTACAAGAAAGACATCAACTCTCTCTTGTGTCAGGTCAAGCTTTGATGCAAGAAATGTTATCAGATGATGGGGTGGATCAACATTTCATTGACACCCTCAAATTAGTGTCAGAATCTTTAGGAGTTTCGGAGGCTGTCCACACAGCAGTTCGCCAGTCCGTGAGGTATGACAAACGCAGAGTTGACATACTACCACGAGCAGGTAAGACTATCAGGATACCCGTCACAGAACAAGAAGCAACCATTGAAACCACAACTACCCCCACCACCACCATTGACCTCTCTGTTGAGACCTTCGTTCAGACATCACCCAACTCACCCCTGCACCCCCCATCACCACCTTCTCCACCCCCACCACCACCTCCCACCATGGAAGAAACGGCAGCCATCACCTCTACCTTCACTTATAACCCAACCTCATTCACATCATTCTCATTTCAAGAAACCACCTCACAAGACACCCTCTTCTCTTCCATCACCAATCCCTTGTACACTTCAACCCTTCTGTCCTCCGAACCCATAATTGGCCATCCCATAATTCCAAGTGTGGTTGGAAACCCTGCACCCAGAGAAGGCACCCTGTGTTTCCCAGCCTATCCCCCAATACGGATACCTCCATTCCACGACCCTCACTTTCCATCTGTCCCCTACACCTCATTCACCCTAACTGCACCATCCCAACAACCATCCTTCGTGGCGCAGTCCATCAGCACTCCAATGTTTCAGAGGCACATTTCTCCGATGTTCGCAACGACATCAATCTACACGAACACCACACTCACTTCACCTACCATACCAACCTACATGGTAGCCCCTGTACACACCACTCTGTCTGACCCAACGGACATTTCTCCCACAACAGCACCTCTCCCCACAATTCCACCCTCTCCCCCTCCACTACCCCCCACCTCACCACTCAACACATCATTGACCGACACAGCATTCACTACCTCCCTTCCCATTCCCACTTCCCCTGCATTCCAAACTTTCCCCCCTTGCATCTCATAATGTAAATATCACATTTAATACATTACTTCAGTGTGCACATCAACTACAAAAAGAATACCATCAATTGGAAGCACGCAATGCTGCCCTCCAGGCAGAATCTCGGCGCCTATAGGCTAGAGTTACCACTTTAGTGCCTACAGGCTAGAGTTACCACTTTAGAGTTACCACTTTACCGCTCCTAACCGAACATACCACTTTACAGCAAGCCCACTCAGAATTGGAATCAAAAACGTCGACGGTGGATGATACAGAAGTCAAGGAACTAGAAACTATGCTCCAGGCACATATGATATCTAATGCTACACTTAGACGAAACCTGGGGCTATTAAGGAAGCATATGGCAGCAGCACTAGAAGAGAACAAGAGGCTTCAGTAACAAAGTCAAGACAACTTTGAAGCCGCTATGAAAGGAACTGCAGGAGCAACCATTAGCCCTACCAAGTATAGAGCAGTCCCATCAGAAGACATTCGCATCTTACTCGAAGAGCATGCAAATTTCTTGGAGTCATATGAAAAGTTAGAGGTTGAATGTGCGGATCTAAAGAAGCAGATAGCCAGTGCCCCCACAACTCAACAGGAGCCAATAATCTTGCAACACTCTACAGAAGAATTAGAGACCCTCCGGAAACAGGTGGCAGACCTCCAAGCACGCCTCTTACCATATGAAAGGCCACCCTCGCCAACTGAAGAACCAGAACCTGAAACAGTGGTGGAAATTCCCGTCGATGATAGCTATGAAGAGCCGTACGAGCCGATGCCAACACCCGGCGGTCGGGTAACAGAGGAAGGACAGGACACGTTAGAAATTGGAGTTCCAGATTGGGTTAAAAGGATCGAGAAAGTGGGAAAGACACATGATGATCGTGTTGCTGTGCAAATTCAATCTCTCATAAATCTGGAAGAAACTGTCCTTCGATCTTCTTACTTTCAGAACCTATCCCACCAATGGTTGATCACAACATCAGAGCAGCAATACATGCCTTACTTTGTTTTGCTACATGATTATAATGCAGAAGTTAAAAGGCATACTGGGAAGGAGCCCACATTCGCCACTCAATTTGAGCTAGAGGATTTACCGGCAGATGCACGTGCTGGCTCTATCTTCCAACCTAATTGGTGTGCACGTCTACTAACCGATTACCCTGAGATGATGAGCACTTGGGCAACCATGCCACTGTATATCAAGTATAATCCATGTTATTGCCCAGTGGTACGTCGCAGATCATGGCAAGCATTTGCGATCAAGGTACGCAAGAATAATGAATGCTTGACATGGGTCAACTATCCATATTTTGCTCCACCCCGAGGGACCCCCACTGTAGCCTACATGATATCAACAATTCGACACTGGTCTACACGTCTAAATAATGTACCTGACATAGCAGCGAAAATGTGTATGAAAATATTCGAGCTCATGACCATTGTCTTCAAAACCTTTCGGAAGGTACAAGCTCCATACATCTCTGCTCCTAGATTCTCTCAAGGTAACAAGGATTTAGTCTACGACATGAGCCAGACTCCCTCGGTCACTATAATCTTTGCCTGGCATGCACGAATAAAGTACTTACCCGCATGCTTCAAGTAGACATTTGAGGAAATGTTCTCTACGGGATTCTGGGAATATCATTCGGAAATTTTCATTCCCAGACCAACACATTTGCTACATCTATTCGCAGTAGAACAAGCCATCCATGCAGATCAGCTACGTCTGCCACATCCGGACATTCCAGGACCAATTGATTGGGATCGCATGATGACAGATTTGGCTAGAGGACTACGCATACAAGAACATCAACTTGCCACTCATGTGGTGGACTATTACATCCAGCACTCCCAGCAACAAGATTCTATTAGAGACGACAGACGCGAGAGGGGGGGCTGTTGAGAGCAGTATGGGCACCCAAGGACTGACTAGACAAGGAAGCCAGCGGAGAGAGTCAGAGCGAGGTGAAGGATTAAGTAGACAGAGCAGTCGACGCAAATCTGGCAGATAGGCTCTTCAAATTTTTCCAAATCAACATCTTTACAACAGTGATTCTCATCACTAACAATCATTGTAAATACCATTTCATAATTTTGTAGCTCCATTTTGTGCAAGCCAAGGAGTCCTTGAGCTTGAGGATCTTTAGAAGTACCTACCTGTCAGTTTTCACATATTTTAGACTTCGTTTGAACCTCCAAATAGGGTAGAGAGCCTAATTTTTAACTAGGCCGGACACTAGGTCTGGACACGGCCAAAACCTAGTCAAAAACTATAAATAGAGCTAGAGAGCTCATTTTTGAGGTTAGCTTGTAACTGAATTGGACTTCTATGAGCTTTTTGAAAGTAATCTAAGAACTCCATTGCTTCTCACTCTTTGTCTTACCGTGTGTGCGCGTGTGCATGTATGTGTGTGCATGCTAGTATGCTTCTCACTCACGCACTTGTGCCTTCACTTGCTCGAGGTCATCATACCATCCTCATGTCTTCCCGGATTGACATTAAAGGAGGTGCTACTCATCACTGAGCTACATGCCTACCATACTATTGTTGCGAGTATAGATTCTGGTATTTTCCTTGTTGTGGATATGGCTACGGATAATTTTGTCTAACAGCTTGTTTGTTGTATGGGCAGTCTTGTGCACTGTGATTGGTGTATCTACTTTCTATGGTGCATTATTTGCTATTAGGGTTCACTTTGGGTTGAGCCATGATAGGGCACACACTAGCCATATGGTCTCCTCCACAGGTGTAGCATAGTTTTCCTGGGGCAAATCTAGGAATCTGCTTGCTAGAGACGCCTAATTTCTTAGCTACCTTTTCTGCGAGATCCTTAATTGATGTGGATTGTGAGGAAGTGAGGCCAGTAGAACTATCTGAATCTTTATAGATCTTTGTGAGTTCTAATTCCTCCCCTAGATTATCCTCAATGTCTATGCACATGCATACACATTCTTCTATGGATGTAGGGTCCTTCAAGTACACATATGATCTCAGTTTAATGCTTAACAATCCATCTAGAAATAAGGCCACTTGTTTGGCTGGAGTGGGTAACTCTGGGGCAGGGCATCTCTCTAGGTATTGCCTAGATCTTCTTCCCGCAAGTCTCACTATCTCTTGGGTTGTTTGCTTGAAGCTGTATATCAAGGAAGATCTGTTATGCCTAATGCTACTCTTAGAAAACTCAGTGATGAATGCTTCAAGAAGTTGGTCTATATTTCTGTACTGATCTTGTTGAAGTGGTTGAAACCAAGTCAATGCAGTGTTCTTGAGGGTTAGGCCAAAAGCATTGTATTGAGTGAATAAGTCTTCAACTTGTTCAGCTCTCAAAACTTGTCTAAACTCTGCTACATCGTCATACGGTTCTCCTATGCCATCGAAGCAATTCTTCATGGACTTAACCAATTGTGTGGGTCTTAAGGTTCTAGCATGTTCTCTAGGCCTTGGTAGAGGGAATTTGTCTATATTTCTTGGATTCCTTGGATCCCTATGTCTCTCCCTGTCCATCCTATTAGTCTTTATCCTTGTTCTCTCTCTTCCAAGTGGATTAGAAAAGCTCATCTTGGGTCTATCTCTACTCCTCTCTCTTTGTGTTCCATGAGCCTGAGATGTTCCAGCTCCTTGGTGACTGTAAGACACAATGGATCGAGGTTGGGGAAAAACAAATTCACCCTTCCAAGTGTATGCGTGTCTTCCATGCTCTAAGACCACAAAGATCCTCTTTGAAGCATCCTCTAAGTAGGTCACTTTGCCTGGGCTATCAAGATCTTTGAATTCATAGATGGTGAGGGCTCCTACTTCATTAGGCTTCTCAGGCTTATACCTCCAAAAAGCCTCATCTGTCTCTTGATTCACGAGCAAATCTATGCTCCTATTGTCCTGGGGAACCCACTCTGGCGTGATTATTCTCGTCAGAACCGACTTGCCTCGAGGGGTTTTTGGTTCCTTTCCTAAGTTCCCTTGCTCTATGTCTCCTATTTCGACCTCTGCGATTATGTTGCCAAATTCATCTGTTCTTTCTAGTTGGCTAGTGACCACATACATTGTTCCTTCTTTATCAATGTAGGAACCATTTTCGAACTTGACTACAGGGTGTTCTAGTCCAATGGGCTGATTCGGGTTTTTAATTAGGACAACAGATCTTCTAAGGCCATCCTCATAGATGCGTGCACCCAAGCGGTTGGTCCGGATATACTCCAATTGAGTCCTGTAGGGACCCTATGGTCTTTCTAGGTATGCCACTCTTGAGCTACCTACAGGTCTTTCCATGTTATAAGACATCTCAGAGTCACTAGTTTCTGAGTCTAAAGTGTAGGGGTAATCGCTCAACTGCTAGGCCCAAGATCTCGCTATATGGTTGACATGTTGATATATTTAGGTAGTGATGTGTGTGAACACTCTAGGACCGTCGGGGCACTTTTTTCCCTCTTTAGGAGGTTTTTTTCCCCCGGCTTGTATATACGCCTATTGCCCTAATGGGCTACTTATCTTTGTACATTCTCTAGTCATACATTCAGTATTGTGTGTTGTGCTCCAAGCTTCTTTTCCTTCCTTGTGTTGTTCGCGTGCTTTCGTAGACGTCTATCTCCAACAATTGGTATCAGAGCAGGTTGTCGCTTCATCTAGGGTGCCGTCGACACTCCTTTGTTTGTAGTCTCAGAATCGCACGCATTTTGGTGAGCATACTCAACGTGATTCTGAGATCAAAACATCTTTGCTCTATGGTGCCAAAATCGCGATCTGAGCTCGTTTCAACCTCCGAACGCACTATCGCAGTGCTTGTGCAGGCTATTTTGTCTTTTTGTGCCAAAGGTATATACTAGTTTCTGTTCGCCAGTATAAGTGTCTCAAAATCTGCTACAGGTCTAGTGGAATTTGTCTGGGTAGTTCACTTCAACTTTTTGAGATACAGTCAATTTTCTGCATCAAGGTATTTTAGTTACCGGCCATGGTTGAAAGCAGTGATGCATTCCGTATGTTGGCTGTTGAGGATAAGTTAGATGGTACCAACTACCCCTTATGGGCTTACATGATGCGACATGTGTTGGTTGCAAAAGGACTGTGGAACATTGTGAAGGGTGTCGAAAAACGTCCTATCACACCTGCAACTGTTATAACTGCAGGTACTGAAGCTGATGCAGAAGGTGTCGAAGATGATGATATTTTGCATATTCTTGTTCGTATTACGGTTTTTGCTGCACCTACTGCAGAGCAGATTCGTTGGGATGGTAGAGATTCTCAGGCACATACACTGATAGCTTTGTCTGTCAAAGGTGCCATTATTCCTCACATACGCTCTTGCAGAACAACTAAGGATGCTTGGGATACACTTACCACATTGTACCAAGATAGGAATGAGGCTCGTGTTGCTTACCTCCGAAAACAATTGGAGAGTGATCACATGAATGAGGGTGATTCTATGGACAGATTCCTAACGAAGATCAAAGACTTGAAGGAACAGTTGATTTCTACTGATGAGGTTATACCAGATAGCTCACTTGTGCAGACCGTTCTGAATGGTCTTCCTGATTCATATCAGAGTTTTGCTTCTACTCTTTTCTTGATGATGAAAGGCAATCCAAATGCCTTATCATTTGAGGAGTTAGTCTATGTTCTATTGCAGGAAGATCAGTCCAGGCAGAACACGTCCATTATGCGTGTTGCAGATCAAGCTTTCCTGGCTAGTCAGAAGGGCAAAGGAAAATGGAGTTCTTCTACTAGTAAGCAGAAATCTGCAAATGCTGCACATTCAAAGAACCAAGACAAAGATGAGAAAAAATCAAAAAAGCAGAAATTATTTTGTAAGTACTATAAAGGGAATGATCATATCATAAAGAACTGTCCAAAACTGGCTGCAAAAGAGGCAAAGAAGAAAGAGGCTAGAATGGTTGTTGCAGAAGCCTCTACACCAAAAACGAAGTCTACTAATCTTGTGCAGGAAGAAGAATGGGCATTTACTATTGTTTGCAATTTTGACCCATCTTCTCAAGAGCAGTGCATGTCTGCAGTAGACTCAGATGCTTGGTATTTTGATAGTGGGGAACCAAACATATTACCTCGTCGTGTAGTTTCTTCTCTTCACTCGAGCTTGCCCCTACCGGGAATACTCTTACATGCACCAACAACTCCTCTTATCCTGTCATGGGAGTTGATAAGATCATTTTGACTACTCTTGATGGTAGTTCTTTCACTTTGTCAGATGCTTTATTTGTGCCAGGGATCAAGAAGAACCTGTTATCAGTTTCTGCATTAGCCAAGATTGGCTTGGTTGTGAAATTTGTTGATGACAGGTGTACAGTTCATGATCTGTCGAATGACGATGTGATTATTGCTTCTGGCATTTTATGTCGTGGGTTGTATAAGCTCATAGACTATGAAAGATCAGTAAATGATTTGGCATGTGCAATAAATGATTCTCAGGCTATGTCAGATGCAAAGCTTTGGCATGCACGCTTTGGTCATCTAAATTTTGCTAGTTGCTATGCCTGTAGAAATTTGAAATGGTGTCCTCTTTGCCCAAACTTGAGGCACCTGGAAAACATGTTTGTGAAGGCTGTATTTTGGGCAAAATGAAGCATTCGTCCTTTCCAAAAGATGGTTCAGTTCGAGCTACTCAGAAATTGCAGCTTGTACATAGTGATGTCTGTGGTCCTATGTAGACACCTTCTTTTGGGAATTATCTCTACTTCGTGACTTTCATCGATGATTTTTCTAGGCATGCATGGGTATATCCATTGAAGGCAAAGTCTGAAGTGTTCATGTGCTTCAAACAGTTTTTGGTTTTGGCTGAAAATTTTTCAGCATGTAAAATGGGCACTCTCCATTCTGATCGAGGGGGGGAATATATGTCTTCTGATTTTAATGCATTTCTGACTAAACGTGGGATAAAACACCAGTGTACAGTGTCGTATACACCTCAACAAAATGGAGTTGCTGCACAGAAGAACATGTCTCTCATGGAGATGGCAAGGTATATGGTCAAGGGTCAGGCTTTACCACATAGTTTCTGGCTTGAGGTTGTCATGTGTGCAACATATGTACTGAACATGTGTCCCACTAAAGCGCTGCAGTCTATCACTCCACATGAGGCTTGGCATGATCGCAAGCCATCTGTTGCTCGTCTGCGTGTTTTTGGTTGTTTGGCATATGCATTAGTGCCTGAACAACATTGCAGAAAATTGGATGATAAAGCAGTATAATGTATTTTTGTTGGGTAGAGTTCTGAAAGTAAAGGCTATCGTCTGTATCATCCACAGACTAAACGCATTCTAGTTAGCCGTGATGTTGTTTTTGTGGAAGATGCTATTCAGCCATTGCTTTCATGTACTAAGGAGACATCTGTTAGCTCCAAAGACATGTATGATACTTTGCTGCCTCTTTTTACAGGTGGACATTCTAGTGCTGGTCCTAATGAGGCAACTTCTCAACCTTTACAGGTTTCATGTGATGATGCAAATAATTCCATTTCTGATGCAAATTTACGTGATGCACTTATTTATGAGAGAGCTGATATTGAGTAGGCAAGAACTATGCCAAAATGGCTGGTGCAGACCTTGTGTGACAACAAATTAGATGGACCTCTATCATATCGTACTCGATCAGGATCTCATAGTGCCTCTTTTGCATCAGATTGCTATGCTATGGCTGCATCTAGTCTCTGTGATGAGACTGAGCCTGTTTCCCTTGATGAAGCACAAAATTCAGAAAATTGGATGGCTGCTATGCAATCTGAATATGATGCAATAATGAAGAATGGTACTTGGTCTTTATGTGACTTGCCTCCTGGCAAGAAGGCCATTGGCACTAAGTGTGTATACAAGCTGAAGCGTAAACCTGATGGTACAGTTGATAGGTATAAAGCTAAGCTTGTTGCAAAGGGTTATGCACAGGAAAGAGGCATTGATTTTTATGAGACCTTTGCACCTACATGCCGTATGACTACTGTTCCGAGCATCTGTGTGCTTGCAGCCCATCATGGTTGGAATGTACATCATTTGGACATTAAAACAGCATTTTTGAATGGTGACTTGCATGAAGAAGTGTATGTTTTTCAGCCTCGTGGCTTTGTGCAGAAAGGGCATGAGAACCAGGTGTGCAGGTTAAAGAAGGCATTATATGGTTTAAAGCAAGCACCACGTGCTTGGTATGAAAAGATACATGCCTATCTGATTGCACATGGTTTTGAGAACACTCCAACTGAAAGCACCTTATATGTTAAGCGTGCTAATGATGTACTTCTGATCATTGTGGTTTATGTTGATGACATGCTGCTCACTGGTCCTCATGAGAGGCATATTGCTGATTCTAAGGCTGATTTGCATGCCTCATTTGAGATGTCAGATTTGGGGCATTTGCATCATTATTTGGGCATTCAGTTTATGCACCTTGATGGTGGAATGGCTTTGTGTCAAACAAAATATATTGACACATTATTGCAGCATTTTGGCCTTGAAAACTGTAAGCCTATTGCCACTCCTATGGACACAGGTTTACGATTGAGTCTTCATGATGCTGGAGATGCATTTGATGTTGTTCTCTATCAACAGGCTGTTGGATGGTTGATTTACTTATGCATTACTCGGCCAGATATTCAATTTTTTGTCTCACAGATGAGCAGGTTTATGCATTGCCAGGCGTCAAGCGTTGGCAGGCGGTTAAGCGTATCTTTCACTACTTGAGTGGTACTCGGCCACTTGGGTTGTTTTATCCCAAGGGGGGATCACTACCGCCAGATTTTCATGCTTTTTCTAACTCTGATTGGTTTGGTTGCTATGACACTCGTGTGTCCACTAGTGGCTTTTGCTTCATGCTTGGTATCTCATGTATATCTTGGTTGAGCAAGAAGCAGCCTACTGTGGCCACTTCCAGTTGTGAGGCTGAGTATAGGGCAGCTTTCACAGCGACTGTTGAGTGTGTGTGGCTCAGACTCCTTATGGCTAATTTGGGTGTTGGTCAATCTTCTGCCACCACCATCTTCACTGACAGTCAGAGCGCATTGGCAGTTGCGAGGAACCTTGTGTTCCATGCTCGCGCTAAGCACATTGAGGTGCATTATTATTATGTGAGGGAGAGGTTCTCTGCTGGGGAGATCAGCTTGGCATATGTGCCCACGTAGGAGAACATTGTAGGCCTTTTCACAAAGGCTCTGCCTAGGGAGAAGTTTGAAGCTTTCCGCAAAGCTTTGGGCTTACTTCCTTTTGTGGAGTGATTTCCACATAGCTTGGCACTTCCTTATACATGAGTGCAAGCTACTTGTTCACTGCATCACTCCGAGGGGGGATTTGTTGATATATTTAGGTAGTGATGTGTGTGAACACTCTAGGACTGCCGGGGCACTTTTTTCCCTCTTTAGGAGGTTTTTTTCCCCTGGCTTGTATATATGCCTATTGCCCTAATGGGCTACTTATCTTTGTACATTCTCTAGTAATACATTCAGTATTGTGTGTTGTGCTCCAAGCTTCTTTTCCTTCCTTGTGCTATTCGTGTGCTTCCGCAGACGTCTATCTCCAACATGACACTAGCCTTGGATGATCTAATACGTTGACGGTCTCTCCCTAGGTGTCTTCTAGATCTAAGGTTCATTTGCCCTTTGTACGTTGCCGATTCTTTGATACCAATCACTTGTTCCTTTTGAGTGCCTTTGTAAGTTTTTTCTTGTCTTTAATCAAGCATCGTCAGGAGAACTTAAGTGTGTCGTACTTGATGTTCTTCGTCCCCTTAGTTTAAGTTCTTTCCCCTTAGGTTGTCCCTTGACTGCAGTTTAACCTATTCTTGCCTTGAGAAATTAGAGGCTCTTAGAACTTGTGTATTCCTATCGTACCCCTAGTCAATCAAAAAACTACTCTCACTTAGCCTAAGCTAAGAATGGACTGAGGGAGTTGAGATATGTTCCAACCTCAAGTTGTTTCTCCTTGCTACACTTGTCTACCCAGGAAGCACCTTCCCAAGCTTGCACACAATGGCACTTGCTTTGCTTTCTCCAATAGCTCTCGATGATCCTGTAAAAAATTCCAATTTTACCTTAAGTTCTTACCTTCAATTGACAGACAATTTATTTGAGAAACTTTGAATGACCCTTGTTCCCCCTTTTGTATTACCAAAAAATTTTCTCTAGATCCGCTTGGTGTACCTACCCCTTAGAGGGTCAACTTCAAAATATCCTAGAGCCACGACCTTTCTCTAGAGCCCCTTGGTGTAATATATGCCACAAGATTTCCGATAAGCCCTAGAGCTCAAAAAATGGATTTCATATGAAAACGTTATGATAGTTCAGGGTTTAGAGGGTTAAACAGACAAACAGACCCTTTCAGGAGTTTAGTGCATTTTTCTAAGGCCTTCGTAATGGCATAGGTGATTGAATATGCAAATATGCCCCATTTTTAGCCCAAATTTTCAAAAAATTACCCCTCTACTTTTTGCTGAAAAATGTCTGTCTATCACAATAGATGGTGTCTGTCGTGATAGACACTAGCTGTCGTGCGGGCTGTCTGTCGCAATAGACGATGTCTGTTGCGATAGATGGGGTCTATCGTGGGGTCCTGTCTGTCACGATAGACGGGTGTCTGTTGCAATAGACACTGCCTGTCGTCTGTTGTGGGTCTGTCTGTCGTGATAGACGGTGTCTATCGCGATGGATGAGGTCTATCATTCGTTGTGGTTTGGTCTGTCACGATAGATGGTGTCTGTCACGATAGACGGGTCTATCGTGGTTCTGTGTCTATCGCGATAGACGGGTGTCTGTTGTCTATCGTGGGCTCTGTCTGTCGTGATATACGGTCTCTATCGTGGGTCTCTGTCTGTCGCGATAGACAATGTCTGCGGCGATAGACGAAGTCTGTCATCTGTCGTGGTTTTGGTTTGTTGCGATAGACGGTGTCTATCGCGGGATGCTGTCTGTCGAGATAGATGGTGTCTGTCATGATAGACTGAAAAAACACAATTTTTTTAGAAACTTCTAGTGATTTGGAGTGCTCTAATGGTGTAGGTTATCGTGCCAAAGCATGCATTAAAAAAATATTAATTTTTCCTGTCTGTCGCGATAGACAGAGGTCATCGTGTCGGGACCTCTGCAGAGTTCTGTCGTACCTGCGTAAGCTGCTGGAGATGGTGGTACAGCTAGAACCTGCAGCAAAAGCTCAAAAAACACACACAAATAGCTAGCATGCACACCCTCTCTTGCTCTCTCTCACAAGTCAAATGAGGGAAATGAGGTGGGGAGTGGAATATGACCAAAAACTGAATTTTTTTGTGAAGATGGAGATGGAGGTGGGTCCCTAGCAACGACGCCAAATTTGGTCCCTCTAGCACAATTGCAAGTACCAATGTGAGGAGATCCACCTCATAATTGTCAATCTGTGGAGACGTGAGGACTAGTATGAAGACTATGAGCAAGTGATGGCACAAGTGTGTGAGTGAGAAGCACACAAACATGCACACACATACACACACATGCGTGCACAAGGAAAGAACAAGGAGAGGAACAGTGGAGTTCTTTGCATTAGTCAAAAATTCTCTTACATAAACTCAATTCACAAACAATCCAACCTCAAAAATGAGCTCTCTAGATCTTTTTATAGTTTTTTGACTAGCTTTGGTTTTGTCCAGACCTAGTGTCCGGCCTAGTTAAAAATTACGTTCTAGAGCTTATTTGAGGGCTCAAACGGAATCTAAAAATTATGAAAATTGGTATGTAGCTAATTCTAACACTCCTCAAGCTTGAGGACTCCTCGGCTTGAACAAAATGGAGTATATTCTACCAAAAACGGAATTTACAATGTTTGTGTAGTGATTAAAATCACTTTGAGTTGGGAATTGTTTATGAAAAAAATGATTGGGCCTTGTTGCCGTATTGTGCATGACTGCTCCGTTGTGCCTGTATGCTCTTCTTATGACTTGTATGCCAACAACCCCGCAAGACGGTGATGAGAGGGTGATCAACTTTCTTTGTAATGCTATCTAAACTCTTTAAATGCTACCCATGTTTTGTGGGATTCGGGGGATTCCATGGGCACTTGTCCCCTTCACTTGTACTTTTCTTTTCTTTTAATTAATTCAAGTCCGTGAGAGTAGGCCAATGCCGAACTTGCTTTATTTAAAAAAAAACATATTTTTCTCACTCGTGTTGACTAAATCTATAAAAGGAAAATTTTTAACTTAGTTCGAGAGGCCGGCTATACTTCCACAACTCCCCTCCTCTCTCTCTCTCTCTGTCTCTCGTGAGGAAATTGTAAGAGGAGGTTTAGATCAAAGATTTATCTCCTTTTATATGCATTGGAATTCACATCTTGCAAAACCCCTTGGAAACCTTTGCTCCGTTTGGCAAATTCAACGTATTTTTGTAAGGAAGGTCTTGACAAATTCAAAGCATTTTCCGGCAAGTTTAACGCATTTTCGTAGGGACGATCTTGACGAATTCAAAGCATTTTTTGTAGTAAACATGGCATAAGAAATGTGGAACT
Organism: Ceratopteris richardii; assembly: GCA_020310875.1. Lineage (NCBI taxonomy): Eukaryota > Viridiplantae > Streptophyta > Polypodiopsida > Polypodiales > Pteridaceae > Ceratopteris > Ceratopteris richardii. The sequence goes on along the minus strand of CM035427.1, from coordinate 71,034,424 downwards.
CCTTAGCCAAGTCCTAGACAATGAAGAAATCGAGTAGTTTCCGGTCAGCATCATCGTCCACAAGTGATGTTCCGGTTGCAGCACAAGGCTCCCTCAAAACAATTCTGATATGGTCACTGAATAAGAGTTGAAGTGATGCAAGTCTACAATGTAACATACTTGAAAAAAAAAAAAGAGATAGTTAGTAGACGAGGCCAAGCAACAAGTCTAAGTTGACAGGGCAGTCAAAGGGAAGGTAGCCAAAGAGAGCGCCAAGGAGCAAGTGCAAGTATGAGCAGGAAAGTCAAAGAAGAAGAGGAGGTAAATGAAGCGATTCCAAGGTGCTTCCAAAATTTTCCAAAAGCACACGTTTGAAAACCAATGATCCTTCCTTATCACTCCAAAACTTTGCAAATAATCACTTTTGTATTTCCAACTCCATTTTTTCACAAGACGATGAGTGCTCAAGCTTGAGTAGCACAAGTAGAACCTCCCTTTCAATTTTCATGATTTTTGGAGCTCATTTGAACCTTCCAAATAGCTTAGGAACCTATTTAGCTAGGCCAAAGAGCTTATAAAATTGACCAAATCTAGTAAGAAAACTATAAAAGGAGCTAGAGAGCTCATGTTTGGGTGTCTAGTTTGGGATTGGACATTTTGAGGCTTGTACGAGTTTTAAGAGCATCTTAAAGCAATAGAAGATTTCACTGCTCCACTCTTTATTCTAACTTGCGTGTGCTTTTGCGTGTATGTGTGTGCATGTCATTGTGCTTCTTAGTCACTCACTTGTGCCGTCCTCTCACTCATGATCATCATATGATCATGATGTCTCCATGGATTAACATATATGAGGTGGATCTTCACCACGGTGGTACTTCCATTATGCTAGAGTGACATCAAATTTGGCATCATTGTTGGGGAGCACAATTCAAGGATGAGTGTGTGATGGTAAGACATAGAATATTGACATCGAAATCATTGGGAAGTAGGTGTTTTTGTTATTTCCTTTGCTTTTCCCATCATCATCATCATCACCACCATCTCCGCTTTTTCCATCATCATCATCATCCTCTTGAGGGGTCAATCAGCCCCCTAGCATTTAACAAGATGATGGTTATTGCCATAAGTTACACTCTTTGTGGGAAGGGGCCTTATCCTTTCTCTTCTTGGTTTCTTCTTTCGTTTTCACGGCAAGGGGGTCCCGATGAAGTAATTTGTTCTTATAGGGGCTTTTCCAGGGTAACTCAATAGGCTGTTTTCCCGTGTGGGAGGCCTACTATTGGAATGAAGAGCAAACTGTTTCCAGAATAGTCGATCCAATGATGGAACTTTCACTATCTATGTTGTCTTTGTTACTAGTGGTAAAGCCATCTTCTTTGCTTGTAATAAGCCCTCCTAATTGGTTTCTTTGTTGTCACATACCTCTAGGGTCTTTTTGTTGGTGTCCACCTCAAACTGGTTCCAACCTGGGTAATCAACCTCATTGATCTCCTTTTCCAGATTGCAAAACAAGTTGTTGGGGGAGGGGGGGGTGTCAGGCATACGGTTTCTCTCAAAGCTCGCCCTAGGGCTTCTTTTTCTTCTTCTTATGCCTTCTATGAACCCGTTTGAGTTTTTTTTTTAATATAAAGGAAGTTCGGCATTAGCCTACTCTCCGGACTTGAATTAAATAAAGAAAAGTACAAGAGAAGGGGACTACTGCCCACGGGACCCCCCAAATCCCACAAAGCAGGGGAAGCTTTTACAGAGCTTAGATGGCGTTACAAAGAAGGTTAATCACTCTCTCATCACCCTCATGTGGGGCCCACTTGGGTTTAAGCTTGTTATTGATCAAACGGAGTACTTGATGATGCCTGAAGGGGGGGGGGGGACTTCTTACAGTTAACAATCCTTTTGCCAAGGAGGAACAACGATTTCTCAATTGACAACTCTTTGGGGGAGTCACCGAAGTTGAAAGCACATCTTTCCCGCCAGATTTTCCATAGGACCTCCACTCTTTGGGGGAGTCACCATTTGAGTTGGCTTCTGGGTTTCAGCAGTCATTCACTTCCTCTTCGTTCGCCAGGGGATCCAGTCTCCCATTGTTATCTTTAGTTTTTCTTGATGCTTCTTGATTTTATTTGCTTGTTTGCCTTAGTGGGCAATCTTTAATCCTGTGGCCTTGTTGGCCACATCAAAACATTAGGGGAAAAAATGAACCTTGCATGGGCCTTGTAAGGATTCCTAATTTTAAGGGATTAAGCCTAATCTTGTTCTTGCTTGAGGGAACAAAGTGCATTTAATAGAGCACTTTTTAGTAGGCTGGAATAGGCTTTTTTTAGGCCCAAGTAGGGTCATCTCTCTCTTCTGTAAAAGAAAGAGAGAGAGAGAGACTCCACTTTACACATCATCAAGTCCGTCCATATTTGTGAATAAAAAATGACTTTTTTTTGAAAAGTCACATATTTAGTTATTGCTTACTAAAAAGGGTCCATTTCTTAATATACATGTCAGAAGTTACTTTTTTTCATGTACTTTTTAATAAAATCACTGAAAATATTCTTCTTTCAAACTCCCTCCAAAAGTAAAGTGCCACATCATCAAACTCGTAACTTTCCTTACCGCAAAAAATGAGTTTTTCAGCTTTGTATCATTTTCACTCACATAGAACAGAAAACCTCACCCTGACCCATGCACATATCAAAAAAATACTTTTCTCTATGTACATGTACTTCTTAGTCCATTATACATGTTATTTTGATTCTCTTCTCTCTTTCTCTCTCTTACCATATGAAATCTTGCAGCCATGGGGTACTCGAACAATTTTCTCCAAGGAGATGCAACAATAATGGAGTCGCTCACAAAGAATAATTTTTTGCCATAAGATGACAATATTCATGTCCAATTAGGTGGTTCATTCTTTCCTTGTAATCCAAGATCTACTATTCATTTTACTTTTGAGTATTCATCTACTATTTTTCAGAAGGAAAAACACACAATATCAACATTGGAAGCTGTTTCATGTGCAGTGGGAGAACACATACATCATATTCTTCCAATGAGGTATATATTTTTCTTAATTCTCATATTTGCAAAAGAATTAAACCAATATTGCCCTTGCATAGGTAATTCATCTAAGAAATAAGTGCTTCATGAACACCAAAGAAGCACTCTAAATTTTTAAATAGTTTCTCTTACTTCTCCTTCTTTTCAAAAGAAGGACACCAATATTACACAGTATGGATAGGCAAATGTGTGTGAAAGAATTTCTCCATGCTTATAGAAGTTATTCATTAGGAGGATGAATTATAAAGAGGACATGATTGATATTGCTACAAAATACTTGCACATAAAAGAAAATATGCCTAAGCATGTTTATCATGCAACCATGACTAAGGAGTCAATGAAGAAATAATATCCTTAGTTTATTAAGAACTCATATACATATGCTTCTATTTGTACAAAACAAACAAAATATATCTATAGAGGCTTCAAACATCAATGTTTTTCTTCTAGAGTAAAAGCTACCTCTTCTAATTTTCTTTTCACATCCCTTTTTAATTTGATTTTATATATGTTTATCTTTTTGGTACATGTTGTGGTGATAGAATCAAATTCATATTAAAGATATTAATCATCAATGACTTGGAATAGTGAAAGGTAAAATACAGTCTACATTTAGATGTTGTTTGTTTCTTTAGGTTTTTCTATTTTATTCATTGAAATATTACATGTTGTATTGTCATATGGAGAATTTTGATGTATGGATTTTTATTAGTCAAGATTCTAGTACAATAGTAATGGAAGAGTCCCACTATAGATCTGTTGGAGTTAGACGTCTGCGGAAGCACGCGAACAGCACAAGGAAGAAGAAGAAGCTTGGAGCACAACACACAAGACTGAATGTATTACTAGAGAATGTACAAAGATAAGTAGCCCATTAGGGCAATAGGCGTATATACAAGCCGGGGGAAAAAAACCTCCTAAAGAGGGAAAAAAGTGCCCCGGCAGTCCTAGAGTGTTCACACACATCACTACCTAAATATATCAACAAATCCCCCCTGGGAGTGATGCGGTGAACAAGGAGCTGGCACTCATGTATAAGGAAGTGCCAAGCTATGTGGAAATCACTCCACAAAAGGAAGTAAGCCCAAAGCTTTGCGGAAAGCTTCAAACTTCTCCCTAGGCAGAGCCTTCGTAAAAAGGTCTGCAATGTTCTCCTGCGTGGGCACATATGCCAAGCTGATCTCCCCAGCAGAGAACCTCTCCCTGACATAGTGATAATGCACCTCAATGTGCTTAGTGCGAGCATGGAACACACGGTTCCTCGCAACTGCCAATGCGCTCTGACTGTCAGTGAAGATGGTGGTGGCAGAAGACTGGCCAACACCCAAATCAGCCATAAGGCGTCTGAGCCACACACACTCAACAGTCGCTGTGAAAGCTGCCCTATACTCAGCCTCACAACTGGAAGTGGCCACAGTAGGCTGCTTCTTGCTCAACCAAGATATACATGAGCTACCAAGCATGAAGCAAAAACCACTGGTGGACACACGAGTGTCATAGCAACCAGCCCAATCTGAGTCAGAAAAAGCATGCAAATCTGGCGGTAGTGATCCCCCCTTGGGATAAAACAACCCAAGTAGCCGAGTACCACTCAAGTAGCGAAAGATGCGCTTAACCGCTTTCCAATGCGTGACTCCTGGGCAATGCATGAACCTGCTCATCTGTGAGACAGCAAACTGAATATCTGGCCGAGTAATGCATAAGTAAATCAAGCATCCAACAGCCTGCTGATAGAGAACAGCATCAAATGCATCTCCAGCATCATGAAGACTCAATCGTAAACCTGTCTCCATAGGAGTGGCAATAGGCTTACAGTCTTCAAGGCCAAAACGCTGCAATAATGTGTCAATATATTTCGTTTGACACAAAGCCATTCCACCATCAACATGCATAAACTGAATGCCCAAATAGTGATGCAAATGCCCCAAATCAGACATCTCAAATGAGGCATGCAAATTAGCCTTAAAATCAGCAATATGTGTCTCAATAGGACCAGTGAGCAGCATGTCATCAACATAGACAACAATGATCAGAAGCACATCATTAGCACGCTTAACATATAAGGTGCTTTCAGTTGGACTGTTCTCAAAACCATGTGCAATGAGATAGGCATGTATCTTCTCATACCAAGCACGTGGTGCTTGCTTTAAACCATATAACGCCTTCTTTAACCTGCACACCTGGTTTTCATGCCCTTTTTGCACAAAGCCACGGGGCTGAAAAACATACACTTCTTCATGCAAGTCACCATTCAGAAATGCTGTTTTAATGTCCAACTGATGTACATTCCAACCATGATGGGCTGCAAGTGCACAAATGCTCCGAACAGTAGTCATACGGCATGTAGGTGCAAAGGTCTCATCAAAATCAATGCCTCTTTCCTGCGCATAACCCTTTGCAACAAGCCTAGCCTTATACCTGTCAACTGTACCATCAGGTTTACGCTTCAGCTTGTATACCCACTTAGTGCCAATGGCCTTCTTGCCAGGAGGCAAGTCACATAAAGACCATGTACCATTCTTCATTATAGCATCATATTCAGATTGCATAGCAGCCATCCAATTTTCTGAATTTTGTGCTTCATCAAAAGAAACAGGCTCATTCTCATCACAGAGACTAGAGGCAGCCATAGCATAGCAATCTGATGCAAAGGAGGCACTATGAGAGCCTGAACGAGTACGATATGACAAAGGTGCATCTAATTTGCTGTCACGCAAAGTCTGCACCAGCCATTTTGGCATAGTTTTTGCCTGCTTAATATCAGCTCTCTCATCAACAAGTGCATCATGTAAATCTGCATCAGAAATGGAATGATCTGCATCATCATATGAAACCTGCAAAGGCTGAGAAGTTGCCTCATTAGGACCACCACTAGCCTGTCCACCTGTAAAAAGAGGCATCAAAGTATCATACATGTCTTTGGAGCTAACAGATGTCTCCTTAGTACATGAAAGCAATGGCTGAATAGCATCTTCCACAAAGACAACATCACGGCTAACCAGAATGCGTTTAGTCTGTGGATGATACAGACGATAGCCTTTACTTTCAGAACTGTACCCAACAAAAATACATTTTACTGCCTTATCATCCAATTTTCTGCGATGTTGTTCAGGCACTAATGCATATGCCAAACAACCAAAAACACGCAGATGAGCAACAGATGGCTTGCGGTCATGCCAAGCCTCATATGGAGTGATAGACTGCAATGCTTTAGTGGGACACCTGTTCAGTACATATGCTGCACACATGACAGCCTCAAGCCAGAAACTATGTGGTAAAGCCTGACTTTTGACCATGCACCTCGCCATCTCCATGAGTGACCTGTTCTTTCGTTCAGCAACTCCATTCTGTTGAGGTGTATATGGCACTGTACATTGGTGTTTTATCCCACGTTCAGCCAGAAATGCATTAAAATCTGAAGACATATATTTCCCCCCTCGATCAGAACGGAGGGTGCCCATTTTACATGCTGACAGATTTTCAGCCAAAACCAAAAACTGTTTGAAGCACATGAACACTTCGGACTTTGCTTTGAGTGGATATACCCATGCATGCCTGGAAAAATCATCAATGAAAGTCACGAAGTAAAGGTAATTTCCAAAAGAGGGTGTCTGCATAGGACCACAGACATCACTATGTACAAGCTGTAATTTCTGCGTAGCCCGAACTGAACCATCTTTTGGAAAGGAAGAACGCTGCATTTTGCCCAAAATACAGCCTTCACAAACATGTTTTCCAGGTGCCTCAAGTTTGGGCAAAGAGGACACCATTTCAGATTTCTGTAGGCGTAACAAACTAGCAAAATTCAGATGACCAAAGCGTGCATGCCAAAGCTTTGCATCTGACATAACCTGAGAATCATGAACTGCACATGCCGAATCATTCACAAATTTTTCATAGTCTATGAGCTTATACAGCCCACGACATAAAATGCCAGAAGCAATAATCACATCGCCATTTGAGAGATCATGGACTGTACACCTGTCATCAACAAATTTCACAACCAAGCCAATCTTGGCTAATGCAGAAACTGATAACAGATTCTTTTTGATCCCTGGCACAAATAAAGCATCTGACAAAGTGAAAGAACTACCATCAGCAGTAGTCAGAATGATCTTACCAACTCCCATAACAGGATAAGAGGAGTTATTGGCGCATGTGACAGTATTCCCTGTAGGAGCAGGCTCAAGTGAAGAGAAGAAACTGCGCTGCGAGGTAATATGTTTGGTCGCCCCACTGTCAAAGTACCAAACATCTGAGTCTACTGCAGACATGCACTGATCATGAGAAGATGGGTCAAAACTGCAGACAGTAGTAAACGCCCATTCTTCTTCCTGCACAAGATTTGCAGACTCTGTTTTTGGTGTAGAGGCCTCTGCAACAACCATTCCAGCCTCTTTCTTCTTTGCCTCTTTAGCAGCCAGTTTTGGACAGTTCTTTATGATATGATCATTGCCTTTACAGTACTTACAAAACAATTTCTGCTTTTCTGATTTTTTCTCATCTTTGTCTTGATTCTTTGAATGTGCAGCATTTGCAGATTTCTGCTTACTAGTAGAAGAGCTCCATTTTCCTTTGCCCTTCTGACTAGCCAGGAAAGCTTGATCTGCAACACGCATAATGGACCTGTTCTGCCTGGACTGATCTTCCTGCAACAGAACAGAGACTAATTCCTCAAATGACAAGGCATTCGGATTGCCTTTCATCATCAACCGAAGAGTAGAGGCAAAACTCTGATATGAATCAGGAAGACCATTCAGAACGGTCTGCACAAGTGAGCTATCTGGTATAACCTCATCAGCAGAAATCAATTGTTCCTTCAGGTCTTTGATCTTTGTAAGAAAACTGTCCATAGAATCACCTTCATTCATGTGCTCACTCTCCAACTGTTTTCGGAGGTAAGCAACACGAGCCTCATTCCTAGCCTGGTACAAAGTGGTAAGTGTATCCCAAGCATCCTTTGCTGTTCTGCAAGAGCGAATGTGAGGAATAATGGCACGTTTGACAGACAAAGCTATCAATGCATGTGCCTGGGCATCTCTGCCATCCCAACGAATCTGCTCTGCAGTAGGTGCAACAGAAACAGCAGCACGAACAGGAATCTGCGGAATATCATCTTCGACACCATCTTCATCAGCTCCAACACCTGTATTTGCAGTACCTGTCGTTACAGGTGTAACAGGACGTCTTTCAACACCCTGCACAATGTTCCACAATCCTTTTGCAACCAGTACATGTCGCATCATATAAGCCCATAATGGGTAGTTGGTACCATCCAACTTATCCTCAACAGCCAACATACGGAATACATCACTGCTTTCAGCCATGGCCGGTGACTAAAATACCTTGATGCAGAAAATTGACTGTATCTAAAAAAGTTGAACGGAACTGCCCAAACGAGTTCTGCTAGACCTGTAGCAGACTTCGAGACGCTTAAACTAGCGAAAAGAAACTGGTATATACCTTTGGCACAAAAGGACGAAATAGCCTGCACAAGCGCTGCGATAGTGTGTTCGGAGGCCGAAACGAGCTCAGATCGCGATTTTGGCACCACATAGCAAAGCTGTTTTGATCTCGGAAACACCTTGAGTATGCTCACCAAATTTCGTGCGAATCTGAGACTGCAAACGGAGGAGTGTCGACGGCGCCCTAGAAGAAGCGACGACCTGCTCTGATACCAATTGTTGGAGTTAGACGTCTGCGGAAGCACGCGAACAGCACAAGGAAGAAGAAGAAGCTTGGAGCACAACACACAAGACTGAATGTATTACTAGAGAATGTACAAAGATAAGTAGCCCATTAGGGCAATAGGCGTATATACAAGCCGGGGGAAAAAAACCTCCTAAAGAGGGAAAAAAGTGCCCCGGCAGTCCTAGAGTGTTCACACACATCACTACCTAAATATATCAACAAGATCTAATAATAATTTCTTAAAATGTACATGTCATATTAGTGGTTCTATGCATGTTGACTAGTTTTCACAAGAGTTTGACAATTATAAATGTTTTCATGAAATTACAACACAACATTGCAAATGAAAATTGGAAGCTATCAACAAGTCCCTTGCATCATGATCAATGTCATGCACAAAAAGTTTTTGAGGGTTCAACTTGGAAATGAAGTTATATAAGAGGCATCATTTGATTATTTTATACTAACAAGATTTTGTGGTATATCCTATCCATGTTCAAGGTACATAATGACCACCTTGGATGAAGTGCCATCAGAAAGGATGAAGTGGTCTACATGCAACAGAGGTCACCATATAGCCATAGAGTGGTTACATATGATAGAGTGAAGTCGATTAAAATATCAAATTAGTTCATAGCCTCGTCCATAGAATCATTCTTGAGAGCATGATGAAGATCAACTGCCATAGATGTGACCATTCAAAAAAAAAGATTCTAAGGACACACACAAAGGAAGAATAGATGCACTACTTATTGGTGATGAACCATTTGAACTCAATATACCTCCAAATAGAACATAGCTAATGAAACATGAAGTAGCCATTCAAACTCATCCAAAATGGAGAGCTTCAAGGAACCATCATGAAACATAATCATATTCCAACATCACATCAAGTAGAGGCTATAAAGTCACTACTATAAGGTCAAAGTACACTACTCACATATGAGAAAAGAAACATATGCAATAAATTGTGTCATAATGTCAATCAAGGCATACGTGTAAAATGAATAAGAACTACCAACCACATCATAGATCATATGTACCACAACCTGAAAAGTTTCTCCTAATGCAAAAGCAACAAAAAAAGTGAGCAAACATTATAGATTCTTTGCGCGTCAAATTTAATGCACTAGACTATGGATATAACCAATAACACTTCAAGCCATCCAAGAGGAAGGAGATGCATTCCTTACTTCTATTTTGAAAGATATTAACTTGTGTGTAGCTCATGTGAAGATGACGACCATAGAACCAAAGAACAAGATGGGACCATACATGATTATGTAATCATTCTTGTTGAAGAGATACATTTTGTAAAATGAAATTTTCATTATGATAATGTACTTTTTCATCATCTTTCTTACACATGCTCAAGTGCACATTGATCTATATCATATGTTCATAATTGTATCCTCTTGCTTAAAGATGGTATGTGTGCAAAACAAATCACTTAAGATTCAAAAATCATATTTCCATTGTTCAACTAAGTTGTTCACATAATAAGTTTCATGAACATAAAATTTGAAAGAAAGGAGTTGTATTGTCAGTGACCACATGGTATTCAAATGTCCTAGGAAGAAGATACAAGTTGGGTTTAAGACTTCCAGGATTACCATTCCACAACAAAAGGATCATCATCAGAGACAAAAGAGGAGTACTATCCATCATGAGAATCATGCACTTGATTCTTTACCTAGATATACTACAAACCCTTTCTAGTTCCATCATGGATATCCATTATCATTGTGTTCCAGTACAACATATAAAGAACTCTAAGAATACCAATAGCTATGAAGATTCAATTTCTATAAAATCTCTCAATTACATAACTCCTTCGCGTGGAAGTTATGACTTTGAGAGGGAGGTGATGCCATAGACACAAAGGAAACCATCGTAAAACCTTAAGTTCTATGTAAATTTTTATATCTCATGATTCCTTTAGAATTTGGAGAAATTGATGCTAATTCTGACATTTGGAGCCCTGATAACCTCAAAAAGCACAAAAAAAAGGGCAGCCACAGAAACGTGGGATAGGCCTCTGCAAAACTTTTGCAGAAGCCTATCCCGTGTTTCTGTGGCTGCCCCTTTTTTTGGTGCTTTGAGGTCATGTAAGTCATTAATGGTAGAAATAACTATTACTTCTTGCAAATTTTAGGGAAATTGATGAACTATACAACCCAATAAACTAGATAGGACCATATATGACTATGTGATCATTCTTCTTGAAGAGATGTTTTGTAATGTGAAATTATCTTATTGGTAATATACTTTTTCATAAGCTTTCTTACAAATAATCAAGTCCACATTGATCTATATCATATGTTCACAATCATATGCACTCAATTCAACATGCTATGTGTGCAAAGCAAATCCTTTATGGTTATAAACTCATTTTTCCATTGGTAAATTGAGTTGAGCACATAATGAGTTTCATGGACCTTAAATTTGTAATAATAAAGTTTCATATCCACTAGAAATAAACTTGCATGAACTCAAAAGCACCAAAAAGGGTCATCCATAGAAACACACAATAGGCCTCTACAAAAATTTTGCATAGGCCTATCCCATGTTTCTGTGGCTCCTCTTTTTTGTTACTTTTGAGGCCATGCAAGGTTATTTTTAGCGGATATGAAACTTTATTCTTTAAAGTTTTAGGGCCATGGAACTTATTTCTAACAAGTCACTTACTCTTTAGTGATTCATGCATATACAGCTTCTACAATGGGAGCGAGTATAAACAAACATAGTCACAGGAGATAGAATAGTTTATAAAATATAATTTATGATAATATCCTCATGTCTAGAAGTCTTGTTGTGCCTCTATACCCCACGTAAGGTGGAAATCCCCCTTTGAATGCCTCCCATTAAGGTTCTATGGGGAATTTCCATGGCACGAGAGAGCCTTTATTTTCAGCTTGAATGGCATTGAAATTGGAAAAACGTTTATGCCCCACGTACCTCATGGCCTCAATTACAAAGACCATCTATTACCATAAATGTCCACATATAAAACTCATCTAGCTGAGAGTGGTTTATTACCATAATGTACTCTCAAAGTGGTTTCTCCTCACAATGGGGGCCTTATAACTTAGAGCACCATGGATCATTTGTGGTTACTTGAGGAGTAAGTATTGAGTATATCTAACATGAATGATGTTTTTGACTTATATCCTTTGTAATTTCAAACTTCATAAATGATCATCCATTGAGAAAATTAACCAATAAAATGTCAATTAATGTGAACATGAACATAATCTATCTAAAAGTGAAAATTGAATAATCACCAAGAGAAATTACAAATGAACAGTTGTAGACTAAAAGATGTGAAAGTCTTACAAAATTTACAAATGATCGGTATCAATGATTGTACAACTTGAAGTGCTTGCAAATGCAAGAAATCATCACAAAATTTGTGATGCTCATCCATGGTCTAAAGCATTTCTAGACCAATTCTAGATCAAAAGGATTTTTAGATATCTTAGTAGGAGAGAAGGCATCAGAGACATTTTTTTCTCTTGTCCATACTTAGTTTGGAAGAATGTGAAAAGAGCCCTCATGCTAAATGAACTGGTCAGCTAGAAACAAGACATACTTGGCGATGCCCTTGAATGTAACCAAAAGCAAAGGCCTCTAGAAAATTTGAAGGAAAGATGTGCTATTAACTCAAATTGCTCTTCCAAAGAATAATCCATTGAGAGATTTGTAGATTTCTTGGGTAGAAGAATAAGAAATTTGGGAGAAATCCATCGGTCAACGAGTCGAGGTTGTTTATCTTCCACAATAACAAGATGAAAGAGAGTGGATCTTGCATGAAAGTGACATCAGGCTACTCAACGTCCTTCGAAATTCCCTTCGAATTTCTTCTATTTCTCTCATCTTCTTGAAGTTAAACCTGGTTAAAGAAAACCAGAAAATCATCACATAGAAAAAGATATATGAAAAAAAATTACCAACCTCATTTATAGTTGAATTTTGAAGGAATTTTACTATATTATCTAGTATCTTCACAACCTATGAACACTACAAAATAAAACATAGGTATTAAAGAAAGAATTATTATAACATGTATAATACAAAAATTTGTAGATTCCTAACCTTATGCCCTTGTCAATATAGCTTATATTCAAATATATCATCAAAAATATCTTTTCTCCTAGAAAACCTTGTTAATCTTGAGTTGGATATCTTCAGCTAAAAAATTGTTTCAATCTACATAAAGGGGAAAAAAACTCCATCATTAAGAAATTATAAATGTTATGGAATGAGTAATGCTTTCAAAATTCATGCAATGTTTAGAATGTACTTGTAAGGCTATGGAATGGTTGTTCTTCTAACTACATAGAAAAAAATGTGGCCAAACCACAAACAAAACATATGTAGATAGATCAAAAACATATTAGATGCCATCAACAACTCAGAATTTCACAAAACTACTGAGATCTTCATTCAATTCTTGGAAAGCACATGTAAAGGTATGAAGTGGTTGTTCATCCACCAAAGTAGAAGGAATATGTCTGCAGCAAATAAAAGCATATCTAGATAAGTCAAAGATATATTCAACACTATAAACCATGCAATATTGAAGATTAATACTTAAAATTGATAGAATATCTCATTCTAGTAGAGTTTTCAAGTGTCATAGTTGCCATTTGAAGACGTCGTACAATAGCAACCACCCCATTGTCTTTGTGGCCACAATGAAGAACCAAGTTTCCAAGATGTCTAACTTAATGAGGCCCATATCTAGAGGGTTGCATGTACACCCATGCACCTTTGGAGTACTCATGTGGCATTATTGTCCATCTGTAGCTTTGATATTGTCACATCTTAATGTTAGAACTTCGTCTTTTGGTTGCCTACAGTCTTTAGATGTTGCCATTGAAGTTCAAGGTCTTCAATCTACAACAACATTTCAATATGGGAGATGCCAATAGCTTGGAATACACACACAAGAGCTTCAATGGTGTGCTATAGAAAGAAACTAGTGGAAAAGCGATGTCCTTTTGGGAACTAGTATGAAAATATGAGGTTTAGGAGGGAAACACCTCTTTTCTAAGTATTTTTTTAAAAAGTCATTTTTTCTAGCTCAAATCATGCACGGATTTCAAATTTGTGGTCAAAAAGAGCACTTTTGACCCTAAAAAGTAATGGGGGATCCATTGTGAGGTGCTATGATGAGCTTTTAAACTTTTTAAAAAAATTGGGGAAACTTTTCCCCTCTCTCCCCCTCAGCCTAGTATTTTATAGGGTATAGACTGTGGCCACCACCCTCTTCTGATTGGCCGATCACTTATCACTCCTTAATCTAAAAGGCCCATGCAGGGTTCATTTTTTCCCCTAATGAGCACACGTCAGGTAGGTGTTTGTAATTGATGTCTTGTTCCCAGACATCCCCTTCGCCCAGGTCCACTTTGATCTTTGATGGAAGCGGAGTGGTGAGCTCAGCCTTGACACAATTTTGAGGGTGCCACTGAGTGTTGAAAGAGTGCCTTGCACCTTCATAAATGAGAACACTAACATCCTCCCGCAAAGCTAATGGCTTGCTTGATTGAAGATATAATGTCGCATACGAAGTTGTACAAGAAGTACGACAAGTTAGTGAGCTCAACCTAGAGAGAGTAGCAAAGAGATTTCGATCTGTCAGGAATAAAATCGGGGGACCATCTAAACAGGCAAAGGGTCACTCGCCCGAGTTGCTAGGTTCCGCCACTAAGACTCCGAAATGCCATATCTTCATTCTCAAAGACTAGCAACTTTATAGCCATAAACTTAAATTATTTTAATGTGATTTGCTTTAATCGCCTCATAGCTAAAGGATTAAATTATTTTAATGCTAACGTCTTTAATTTCCATAAACATATCTCTTCGCGGGGGTGGATTTGATATCCCTTGAGATCTTTGGATAATTCCTTAAAAAGTAGCAGCATGCAATGTATCGTGTTGTGCTAGAGGCCGGCTATAATCATCATCACCAGCATCTCCACTCTCCTCCACCTTCCATCTCCACCTTCACAAAAAGAAGACTTTGGGCATATAACCACCTCTCCTATTCATACCCTCATTGTATTTGCGAGAGAGAGAGAGAGAGATAAATGAGTGCTTGTTGTGCATGCAAGGACCAGATGCATCACAAAAAATTGTGTTTTTACTATCTGACACGTTATCTGCAATAGACACCATCTACTAGGATAGGCAAAATCCAAGATAGATACCTTCTATCAAGAGGTACAGAATCTACAAAAGACACCATCTATCATGATAGAAAGACTATATTCTATTGTGATAGACATATCCCATGATAGAAGCTAGACATTATCTATCACAATAGACAAACCAACTGTTGTGAGAGATGCATTCCATGACAGATGATAGACGTGATGGAGACCATCTATCACGACATACATAATCTATGATAGACATCATCTGTCGTGACATACAACCAAATAAAAAAATATTGTTGACAATTTTTTTTTAGGCAATTTTGGGACTAATTTTGTGGATTTTGCAGGTCTACTTAAGATCACGTGACTCGAGATTTGAAAATTATGCAACCCTCTCAGTCAACTCTGGCTTAGGATAAGTGCGCATAGGTTAAATTTATTAATTAGGGTGACAATAGGAATGTATTAAGTTTAAAAGGCCTGAATTAACTCAAATCAAGAGCCATATGTAGAGTATAAATGCGATAATCTTAAGGGAACAAAAAATCCCGAAGCATTGAAGAATTTTTTGGTGGTAAGCATTGAAGAATTTGATAGACTAAGTCAAGCTTGAGTTCTAAGCCCTAGCTAACTATTGTGAAAACAAATTTGAGGATGGTGCTTTTAATTAGTTGTGTTGCTTGAATATTGAGGGCCATTCATTGTATTTTTTGTATGGATTTGATATCAACCATAAGGATGGAGGTCAACCGCAGGACACCCACGGAGGAAGATACTATGTCAGCTGTGAGGGAGAGCAAAAGGTGATGATGAAGAACTTAAATTAATCAAGCTATGCAAGTTGATGGGCTCGAAAGGCTAAAAGAAACAAAAAATGCAAAGTCAAGATGTAATCAGCGAGAGGTAAGCTTTCACAATCATTCCAGTTATCGTCCATCAGCATATACTCACACAGAACAAAGAGATGCCACACACACACACAGATTCTCAATCTCATAGAACAAAAAGATGCGAGAGAGAGAGAAAGAGAGAAGAAGAAGAAAAACAAGAGTGGTATATGTATAAAACAAAGAAGAAGAGGAAAGAAGCAGAAAAAAACAAAAACAAGAGGTGATATGTGTATAAAACAAAGAAATAAAAGAATATCTTACAATAAGTCAACTTATGAAGAACAAGGAATGCCCAAGAAAAGTGCACGATTGAAACTTATGAAGTAAAGACATGATTGAAGAAAGTGTAAGATTTCTCATAAAGTGAAGGCATGATTGAAGCTTAGAAATTGAAGCAACAAAAAAAAAGTAAGATATGAATGAAGACGAAAACAAAAATAAGTAAGACAAAAGAGGTATTGCATCGCACAAAAAGAGGTTATATGTGGTAAAAAGATGCAAGAATCTCACGTGAAACATTTAAGACCTAGTTTCATTTCATTTTATCATGCATGTCTATTTTATAAAGTTTTAGAGGCCGGTTTTGATCTATCGCTTTTCTTGTTTCTTTTGATTTAGGAGCTTGGATTCATTTTTTCTTAGTATAGCTTCCCTTTGTGCCTCTTGGCTTCAACAAAGTTGGAGTTAGAGAAAAAAAAGGAAAAAGAAAACTATGATTTCATTTAGAAGCTTTTCTTTGACCATTATGGGGTCTTCCAAAATGTGCATTGATTTCCTTCACATCAGTTTGGGTTTCGGTGGTCGCTTCTCTCTTCCTAGTCCCTCTTGCATTCCATCTTTCTCCTCTTCTCTCTCTCTCCCTGTGCTCTCATTTGCTCGCCCATGGCCACCATGTGTTGTCTATCTGGCACCCTCTCATTGAAAACAAAAAGTCGGTTCTCCTATGGCAAATCCTACATCGTGGAATGTGGATCAATGCAAAAGCTAACAAGATCTGTGGGGTTCCACCCTGGTGCAAGCGATGTTGCCATAGCAAAGAGGATATAGGTCACCTATTCTTTGCTTGCCCTAAATCCCTTCGGTTATGGAGGGTCCTTGGTCGTTATTTGGGACTCCAAGAACAAATCAACTGGAAGCAAGCCCTCATTGGTGAAGCGATCGGTTGCTCTGCCGCGTTGTGGAATGCGATTAGGGGAGAGATCCTGTGGAAGATTTGGCGAGAAAGATGTGCTCAAAACTTTGGCGATACCCCCAAGGAGTGGTCGATCGAGAAGTCCCTTTTCCTTCTTGGTAGAAGAATTGCTAACAGTAAGAAACCCCCCCCCCCCAGACATCACAAAGAGCTACAATATGTCAACAACAAGCGTAAAACCAAGTGGGCTCCACATGATGGGATGCGAGGTTTATCAACCTCCTCTATAATGCCAGGTAAGCCTTGCAAGGGCTTCCACAAAGGCTATGGAAGACCATCGGAATGAAAATAAGTCATCAAAAATATATCCTTTGGAAGCTTGCTCTTCTAGGAGAAGCGAGTGGTCGCTCCGCGACTCTCCAAGATGCTCGAAACTCTGGTCGATTGAGTATTCACTATCCCCCCTTTGCAAGAGGACCGCTAATTGTAAGAAACCCCCTTTTTAGGAGTCATCAAGTATTCCTTTTGATCAAGAATGCACTTTACCCACGTGGGCCCTGCGTGAGGGTGATGAGTGAGTGATTAACCTTTTTTCTTGTAAAGACATCTACACTTTGTAAAAGCTTCCCCCGCTCTGTGGGATTTGGGGGATCCCGTGGGCACTAGTCCCCTTCTTTTGTATTTTTCCTTTATTTAATTCAAGTCCGGGAGAGTAGGCTAAGGCCGAACTTCCTTTATATATATATATATATATATATATATATATATATATATATATATATATATATATATATATATATATATATATATATATATATATATATATATATATATATATATATAAACCATTGTTGTCTATCCTCACAATCAAGTAAGCACTGGAATTTTTTTAAGATCTCAAGAAGAACTAGTGATTAAAATGATCTTTGACATCCTCTAGTGGAACACAATAAGTCAACCCTTCTACCCACTCAAAATTGTGAGTGCAGAGAAAAACGTTATGGGCTATTTACAAACCAATGATTATTTTTGTAGGCTTTTATGGAAAAGATGGCTACTTTTCTTAGTGCTTAGAGGACCACAAACATGATCATGATTCAGTAGTCGATAGGGTCCCTATAAAAAAAAATTAATGATATTGTTTGACTTGATTTTTATAATGAAAGACTATTCAATGGTAAACATTTGCTCGCATTTCTATACATCTAACATCAAACCATATGATTAATGTCACCTAATAGTTTATCCTTTTGTATAATCTTGTGCAAAATAATATCTGGCGTTTGCTCTATGATAAGAGAGAATCACTAAACATTGTTTTCCATATAAAACCAGGCATTCTCTTCTCAAATATCAGGGCTTTATTTATTGTTATGATATGAGTGTTGTTGCATTCCGCAATAGCATCTCATTGTGGGTATATGTATATGAAAATTACCATTAAAGAACATGATTTCGGAAGGGTTTTCTCAAGTCATTTAAGTGGTATATTATTTTTCCGTTTGATATTCTTGTATTTGTATGCTTCCTATTTATCTTACACCCCATGAGTTTCAAGTTATAGAAGTTCATGGGAACGTAAAACTTCCCATTTTTGAAGTAGAACAACATTCTCCTAATATGTTCATCACTGAATGGGATAAGAAGTAAAAAAAAACAAGATAAAAAAGATGGAGTTCGGTTGAGGCCTATTCTTCCTTGTTTGAATTAATTAAAACACACACAGAAGTTAAAAAAAACAAGATAAAAAAGATGGAGTTCGGTTTAGGCCTATTCTTCCTTGTTTGAATTAATTAAAACACACACAGAAGTTAAAAAAAACAAGATAAAAAAGATGGAGTTTGGTTTAGGCCTATTCTTCCTTGTTTGAATTAATAAAAACACAAACTAGTATAGTACAGTGAAGGGGCACAATGCCCTTTGGATCCTTCGAATCCCACAAAGTAGGGGAAGGTACATAAGTGGCCTATGTTCGGCGGATAATCTATGTTTTAACAAAAGCTACAGAGAACATAAAATGAGTTTTTTGTCACCCTTATGAGTGGCCCATTTACTTTTGATCTTATTATTTTCCATGATGAAGATCCTATGGTGCTTAAAGGGTGGGACTTTTTATGACTACATATTCTTCTATCTAACAAGGCAAGAGATTTTGCAATCGACCATTCTTTTGGAATTTTGTTGAAGTTGGTTGCACATCTTTCTTTCCAAATCTTCCAAAGCGCTTCTCCTCTAATGGCATTCCACAAGGCAGAGGATAAACCAATTGCTTTACCCAAGAACACTTGCTTCCAGTTGATTTGACTTTGTAACTTCAAAACCCTAGCACTAATTTGCTAGCCCGAGTGGCTCCTAAGGCACAAAATGGAAAGATGAACAATGTCCTCTCTACCACTAGGACAAAGTTTACACCATTGGGAGGTCCTGCACATTTATTAACTTTGACATTGGTCCAACTTCCTCGATGGAGAATTTCCCACAATAGAACCACCTTTTTGCTCTTTAATTCCCCCTAAGGGAAACCAAATAGAATCATTTTGTCTAATCTTGACTACCCATTCAAGTCCTCATTGACCTTTATGTATGGCTTCATCTTGTTCAAACTCTTCCACAAGGAACAGAGCAAGTCTGAACATCTCAGAATCAATGGAAAGAGAGAAAACAACAAAGTGAGCAATTCATGCCCCTTCCATCTTGGAAGCCCCACAACATAAGAGAATCTTTGTTTATGAGAATTGATTTAGCCCCGAAAGATTTCAAGTCTCACCGTGATTTGATCGTCCATTTATCAACCAAGTTATCTGCCATCTCCACAATGTTTAGAATGTCCAAACTACAAGAATCAGTTTTGTTTGTGAAAATCCTTGTGATCTTGGGCATACCTCTCCTAGTGGGATCTCCTTTCCAAAGGAAACTTCTACAAGTGCTTTTCAATTTTGCTAAATCTTTGCCTTTTAGCATCTCTTTCACAGAGAGCCTTTGTAGCATATAGATATACCACCAATTGGAGGAGGTTCTATCAAGACTAGTCCCAACCCACCTATATTGGAATCCGAATGGAGGCAACAATAGAAGAAGATCACCTCTCATTTTATCCCATAATTGCACCATCGCTACCCCTAGAATGGATAGTAGAGAACCTATTGGAGCAGAACAATCAACGATTAGTGATTACATAAAATCCAGAAGTGGAAAGATGAATGAAAGATTGAAGATTAGTTTCAAGGAAAAGAGGAGATTCAGAAAAAAGTATTGCAAATATTTCAATATATTTGGAAAAATGACGAGTTAGATTTGTATATTTATATATAGAGATATGTGCTCATTGTGGGAGATAGATATAGAAGAGATAGAGAAGACAAAGAGATGTGAAGAATAGAAGAATAGGAGAGAATGAGATGAACATTATGTATGCCATCCATCAGATGTATGAAATCTTATGAGAAGAAAAAGTTTTCAGAGAATTGTGCGTCGATCTTTTCTCTGATTCTCTGTCTGTGTTTTGTACATGTCTAAATCCATAGTTAATCTATCTATGGTTAAAGTTTGAGAGTCCAATTGCAAACAAGCTGAGAGAATTTTGAATAGGAACATTCATATGTAAGAAAGTTCTGAGTGTCTTCTGAAACATGCGCAGATTCGATGGTCAAAGAAATGGACAGTGCTCAGTGTATAGTGTAAAGTTTTACACAAATGAGGATTCAAAATTTAAGTTGAGAGGTAAGCCATCTATGGCTGAAAGCATTTGCTTAAACGGGTTCTAGTTTTGGAGAACCATGTCTTAGAAGTTGCAGGTGTCAAAGTCGACATTACAGAGAGACAGTTTCAGACATAGGTAAATTGTTTGAGTCATTTCTCACAATCTACTCAAGCATTTGAAGTATTTTAACTTGGAGAAGGTGCGCAAGCTTTAGGCGACACATTTTACAAAGTTTCATCAGAAACTTTACACAAATGATTATTCAATGGTTGATTAATGTGCAACACACTTTCCTGAGAAACAAGTTTCTTCACAATTAGCTACTTTCTTGATAGTTTGGTACTTGTCTTCCAAAATTGGTTGGAGTTTATAGTTGTTCTTGATATAGAGGTGGTCTAACATCAAGAATAGCTTGTTCGTTTGGAGATTAACACTCTCCATCAGTGCTATCAGAGCAGGTTGTATCAAAATTGAGGAAAGGAAGACCCGCACTGCTGCAGACATACAGATTTCACATCTTTGAGGTACAAAAGGATAAAGTGTGAAAGAAAGATTGAAGGAAGACACATAAAGGTTATCAAAAGGATCAGAAGGAGTAATACTCTAAGTCAAGGTATATTCATTCCTTATAAAGATTAAAGATTTGAGATTACAGGTGAAGCAAGGATGGGAGATAGTCTCCAAATTGAAAAGTTGGATAGAGAGAACTATCCAGCTTGGTCTATGAGAATGGAAGCTCATCTTATGAGAAAAGATCTGATGGGATACATAATAGGAGATGAAGAAAAGCCAGAGTTGAGAGATCCTAGTGTTCCAACTAGGGAGGAGCTTGCAGATATAAAGATTTGGATGAAGAAGGATGCTCAAGCAAGGAGCATAATCTACATGGCAGTAAATGATTACTTGCTTCCTCATATCAGAGGTCTTGAAAGTGCAAGTGACATTTGGAATGCTTTGGAAGAGCATTTTCAGAATACAACCAAATCAAGGAAAGCTTCATTATGGGCAGAGTTCACTACCTTCAAGAAGAAGGCTTCACAATCAATATTTGATTATGTGACAAAGATGAAAGACATTGCTGATTCTTTAGGTGCAGTTGATGAAGATATTGAAGAAGATAAATTGGTAAGACAAATTCTCACAGGACTGAGATGAGATGAGAAGTGCAAGCCTTTTATTTTATCTACAGAACTTTCATTAGATCATTTCACTCCTGATTTGAATCAATTGTTAGGACATATGCTAACTTTTGAGAATGATATCAAAGGAGATGTTGATAAGAGTGCAGGACATGCAATGTATTCTAAAGACAAGAAGAAAGCTAGCAAAGGAAAGCAACAATCAGTTGAAGATGAAGGTACTCCAAGCCAAGCAAACTTCCTAAGAGGAAGAGGAAGTGGCAGAAGTAGAGGAAGGGGCAGAAATAACAAAGATAATGTCAAAGCTTGTTGGATATGTGGTAAGACCAATCATCTATCTCATGATCGTTGGCACAATAATCAAAGCAATGGTAATTTTAATCAGAATTTTAATCAAAGAGGTAGAGGTGGAAGATATCAGAGAGGAAACTTTAGAGGTAGAGGTGGTAGGAATTATTTTGGAAGAGGTGGAGGAAGAAGCTTCCAAAATCAATCCTATAATAACACCTACTACAATTATGCATCAGATCAGAAAGAAGATTCGACTCTTATTATGAATGCAACATGTGAAGCCTCACATGAAGACATGAGAGTGTTTTATATTGACTCAGGATGTAGTAATCACTTGAGTGGAAATATTGCTTTGATGACTGATTTAGATCATAATGCAATTAATCATACAGTTCAGACAGGTGATAATACAAAGCACAAAGTAAAGTCAATTGGTTCAATCAAAGCCAAAGATGGAAGCACTTTTTTGAGTAAGGTTCTGTATGTTCCTACAATTCCTAAAAATCTGATAAGTGTAGGACAAATTGTGGAAAAAGGATATGAGGTAAGGTTCACTAATGATGGAGTTTATGTTGAAGACCCTAGTGAAGGGTATAAACAGATTGTTACAGGAAAAAAGGAAGGAAGGCTCTTCACATTAAAGATACAAGGTAATGTTGGACATGCTATGTTTACATATGGAGAGCAAAAGGTGTTTGAATTGGATCTTTGGCATAAAAGACTTGGACACTTTAATGAAAGAGGTATAAAAGAAATGATTACCAATGGTTCAGTGCTTGGATTGCCTAATGTTGCAGGTCAACACATGACATACAGATGTGAAGCATGTCAATTAGGTAAGGCTCATAAGAAATCATACAATAAGCATGGTTTTATGTATTCAAAAAGACTTGAATTGGTACATGCAGATGTGTGGGGTCCTTCAAAAGATTTCAGTATAAATGGTTCAAGATATTATGTCATATATGTTGATGATGCTACCAGGTGGATCACAATCTATGTGATCAAAGACAAGTCAGAAGTGTTTAATACATTTAAACACTATCATGCATATGCAGAAAGAATTACAGGTCAAAGATTGAAGAGGTTAAGGTCAGATGGAGGGGGAGAGTATTTATCTAATGAATTCAGTGATTACTTGTGGAATGCAGGTATAAAGAGAGAGGTTACTTGCAGGTACTCTCCTCAACAAAATGGGATAGCAGAAAGAAGAAATAGAACTCCTGTTGAGTTTGCAAGATCTATGATGAAGGAGAAAAATTGTCCTAATTATTTGTGGGTTGAGGCTGTAAATACAGCCACATACTTGGTTAATAGGTTACCATGTAAAGCCTTGCAGGGTATGACATCATATGAAGCTTGGTGGGGTAAGAGACCTACCTTGGATCATTGTAGAATATTTGGATGCTTGGCATATGCATATGTGCCATCTCAATTGAGGCATAAATTGGAACCTAAAGCAGAAAAATATGTATTCATTGGTTATGATGACAAGCAGATGGGTTATAGGCTGTGGAATCCATCCACAAAGCAATTTCTTGTGTCTAAGGATGTTACATTTGATGAGCAAGGTACTTGGTATGCAGGTACACTTAATAATCATGCAGATGTTGAAGAAATTGTGAATCAAAGGAAAGGTAAATCAAAATTTCAGATAATTGATGAAGGTGAGAATAGTGAAGTACAGGTTAAAGTTGAAGAAATGCCAAGATTTGATCCAGAATGTGATGAACCAGAAACTTCAAGAAGTGGAGAAGTCAGAAGGTCATCTAGGCACAAATGGCAACCTAGTAGGTATAGCTATGATACTTCATTCTTGACTACTAAAGACTATTCTTATATGTTAAAAGCAGATGAAGATCCATCCACATATGATGAAACCAAAGGGAAGAAGAATTGGGAAAAAGCTATGCAAGAGGAATATGATGCATTGATGGAAAATGAGACTTGGGATTTGGTTCCTAAGCCAAATAGTCAGAAGATCATTGGATGTAAATGGGTATACAAAACAAAAAGGTTTGCAGATGGAAGTGTGTCTAGGTACAAAGCTAGACTTGTTGTGAAGGGATATGCACAAACTTATGGTGTGGACTATGATGAAACTTATAGTCCTGTTGCAAAGATGACAACCATAAGGACTCTCATAGCAATTGCTACTTGCAAAGGTTAGAAATTATCTCAATTAGATGTTAAAAATGCATTTTTGAATGGTTATATTTCAGATGAAGTTTACATGGAGCAACCAGATGGTTTCAGAGATCAATTGTATCCAAATTATGTGTGTAAGCTCAAGAGAGCTTTGTATGGGTTGAAGCAGGCCCCAAGGGCTTGGAATTACAGGCTTGTAAAGTTCTTAAAAGAACTTGGATTTCAAGCATCAAAGGCAGATAGTAGCTTGTTAGTCAAAGCAAGTGAGAATGGATTTATTTATGTTGATGACATAATACTTACAGGAACAGATGACAAGGGCATACACATGATTAAGAAACAGATGGAGAAAGAATTTAAAATCAATGATTTGGGAAATTTGTCATTCTTCTTGGGAATGGAGATTTCATATACTCAACATGGAGTATATGTAACTCAAGAAAGGTATCTGAAAAATTTGTTAACCAAATTTAAAATGGAAGATTGCAGGATAGCACCAACTCCAATGGAAGTAAATCACAAGTTGACTAGATATGGAGGAGAAGAATTCAAAGATATGAAACTTATCAGATTTTGGTGGGTAGCTTGATTTATGCTACATTAACAAGGCTTGATTTATCTTATGCAGTTGGAGTTCTATCTCAATTCATGCATTGTCCTAGAAAGGAACATTGGATTGCAGGTCAAAGAGTACTTAGGTACATCAAGGGCACACTTAAAGAAGGTCTGTATTATGGATATACTTTAGATACAAGAGTCAAAATATACAGTGATGCAGATTGGGCAGGTAATTCTGATGATAGAAGATCAACACATGGATATTTGTGTTATATGGGAGACAAGCTAATTTCATGGTGCTCTAAGAAGCAACATACAGTTGCTCTATCATCTACAGAAGCAGAATACAAAGGCATGGTGGAAGCTGCAAAGGAAGTAATATGGCTAAAGACACTTATGAAGAGTTTTGATGTTGTTCATAGTACTCCTATTATTTGTGGAGACAATATGAGTTCTTTATACTTGGTAGCAAATCCTGTGTTTCATGCTAGAACTAAACATATTGAAATTCAGTATCATTTTTTGAGAGAGAAGGTTATTGATAAAGAAATTGAAGTCATGCATACTCCTACAAAAGATCAACTTGCAGATACGATGACAAAAAGTTTGGATGGACCAAAGTTGCAGAGATTTAAAGATATGGCAAGGATAAAGAAGATGCAGGTAATCACAATTGATGATTGAGGGGGAGCTGTTGGAGCAGAACAATCAACAATTAGTGATTACATAAAATCCAGAAGTGGAAAGATGAATGAAAGATTGAAGATTAGTTTCAAGGAAAAGAGGAGATTCAGGAAAAAGTTCTTTTGTATATTAGTATTGTAAATATTTCAATATATTTGGAAAAATGACGAGTTAGATATATATATATATATATATATATATATAGAGAGAGAGAGAGAGAGAGAGAGAGAGAGAGAGAGATACGTGCTCATTGTGGGAGATAGATATAGAAGATATAGAGAAGACAAATAGATGTGAAGAATAGAAGAATAGGAGAGAATGAGATGAACATTATGTATGTCATCCATCAGATGTATGAAATCTTATGAGAAGAAAAAGTTTTCAGAGAATTGTGCGTCGATCTTTTCTCTGATTCTCTGTCTGTGTTAAATCTTTTGAGAAATCCTTTTATACATGTCTAAATCCATAGTTAATCTATCTATGGTTAAAGTTTGAGAGTCCAATTGCAAACAGGCTAAGAGAATTTTGAATAGGAACATTCATATGTAAGAAAGTTCTGAGTGTCTTCTGAAACACGCGCAGATTCGATGGTCAAAGAAATGGACAGTGCTCTGTGTATAGTGTAATTTTTTACACAAATGAGGATTCAAAATTTAAGTTGAGAGGTAAGCCATCTATGGCTAAAAGCATTTGCTTAAATGGGTTCTAGTTTTGGAGAACCATGTCTTAAAAGTTGCAGGTGTCAAAGTCAACATTACAGAGAGTGAGTTTCAAACATAGGTAAACTGTTTGAGTCATTTCTCACAATCTACTCAAGCATTTGAATTATTTTAACTTGGAGAAGGTGCGCAAGCTTTAGGCGACACATTCTGCAAAGTTTCATCAGAAACTTTACACAAATGATTAGTCAATGGTTGATTAATGTGCAGCAGACTTTCCTGAGAAACAAGTTTCTTCACAGTTAGCTACTTTCTTGATAGTTTGGTACTTGTCTTCCAAAATTGGTTGGAGTTTACAGTTGTTCTTGATATAGAGGTGGTCTAACATCAAGAATAGCTTGTTCTTTTGGAGATTAACACTCTCCATCAGAACCAACATTGAAAAGGAGAGATTGCCCTACGTCTTTTCATAAGGTCATCACCTCCAATGTAGATCTCTTGGAGGCTGATGAAATCGGGGTTGAGCTTATTGTGCTTCAACCACTGGCCTATAGACATTGCTATAGAAGGGTCTCGATGTCATGTAAGGTTGAATGAAAGAACTAACATTGTCAAATTGAGAGGCGTTTCTAAGAGGTCTTTTATCTCTATTCTTCTTGATATGTCTTTTGCCAATTTTTCTCTTTGTTGAGACTCCAACATGAGAAAGCCTACTAGTAATGTTGCTCTTCTATGGGCAGTCAAGGATCATCCTAGTCTTCTCTTCAAAGTTGCATACCTCGCTAGCATAGGTATCTGGAATAGTGGAACCGATAATGGAGCCTTCAACTTTTGGTTTTTCTCCTTTACTTATGGTTTGATCCTGTTATTACTTTTGCCGTTCGAAAGGTTCAGATTCATCACTCTCACTCATGCCTCTCGATAAATCATACATGTTGACCTCTTTCTCGAGAATTAAGGATTCTTGCACATGGAAAAATTCAGCATTTTGCATCTTCCTTGGGCTACTTTTGTTCATCCTTTTCACTTCTCTAAATTTCTATGCCTTCTCTTTGTCTTTTCCTTCTATAGTCTCTTCCTTCTATATCACGACAAAGGCCGGGATGGCAAGGTCATGTGGCCTAAGAGAAGAGATTGGAAACCTATAGTGATAGATGCTTAGTGTGTCATATTAAACCCCATGGTAGACCTAATAGAGCACAAGTCCCAATGTATAATAGAGCACAAGTCCCAATGTATGATGATTCCCCATTTCCTACGATCTGTTGAACTCTCCAAACTCCAATAGATTCCGAATCCGACAATCTAGCGATTATGCAAACTCTTAGAGTGACCACTCCGCTGACCTCTTCAAACTCACACATTGACGCACTGCTTACACCAGAGAGGGTCCCATAAATTTTGTTTGCTTTAACATTAGTCCAAATTCATAAATGGAGAAATTTCCTCATTAGAATAGCTTTTTTATTTTCACTAAGGGGATGCCATAGGGTAAGTAACTTGAAACTTCATCTAATGTTTGAACAATTAAGACATCATTTCCTATTCAATAGATGTTAAAATCTAGATTCTTCTTGAAACTAGGAATGTTTTCTAAGTTGTTATCATTGTGCCATTTTATAACTTGTATCTGAGGGGGATCATGTTTGAGAAGCATGCCACACTTCTAAACTTCAAAAATATTGATTATGTTTTTCAATAGTCACAAATGTTTTTTTTTAATGTAAAGGAAGTTCGGCATTAGCCTACTCTCCCGGACTTGAATTAAATAAAGAAAGAAAGGTACAAGAGAAGGGGACTAGTGCCCACGGGACCCCCCAAATCCCACAAAGTAGGGGAAGCTTTTATAGAGCTTAGATGGCATTACAAAGAAGGTTAATCACCCTCTTATCACCTTCATGAGGGGCCCACTTGGGTTTAAGCTTGTTATTGATCAAAAGGAGAACTTGATGATGCCTGAAGGGGGGGGGGGATTTCTTACAGTTAACAATCCTTTTGCCAAGGAGGAACAACGATTTCTCAATTGACCACTCCTTGGGGGAGTCACCGAAGTTGAGAGCACATCTTTCCCACTAGATTTTCCAAAGGCCCTCCCCTCTGATGGCGTTCCAGAGAGTCGCGGAGCAGCAAGCCCTGCTGGGAGAAGCGAATAGTCACAAATGTTCATAGTCCACTCTTGAAGTTGGTTTAATGGCCTCAAATTTGGTCCTTTGTCTTCTATTGTGATTCGAGAGATTCTTCCATAAACGAAACCCCTTATTCCATTATCTCTTTGCTCTTTGGAGGTTATCAGAATCGACAACCGTGATTCCCTTGATCCCGAACCAGATCAAATCTTTACACACCAATTTTGATCTCTTGAAGACTAATGAAATCTAGGTTGATGCTTTCATCTCAAAGCCATTAGCCAATAATAGCACAGCTTTTCTGTGTGAGTATACGCTGACGGACGATAACTGTGAAAGTTTTCTTGCGGAACTGGTTACATTTTGACTTTGGGTTTCTAATTTCTTTCGGCTTTTGGATAGCTTGATTAATTTAAGTTCTTTGTCATCATCATCATCAGCTTCTTCAGCTGGCATAGTATGTTCCTCCCTGCCCGTCCTTATGTTTGATATCAAATCCACACGATGGCGCTCAATATTCAAGCAACACAACTCATTAAAACCACCATCTAGGGCTTTGTCTTCACAATAGTAATCTACGGCTTTTCTTAGTCTCTCAAATTCGACAAGTACTAGTACTAAGAGCTTGCAACGCCATTTCCTCAATTTCAACCAATAAAATGTATTTCGCCAAAAGGAATTAACACATTTGTTGATAATCAACCCCATAGGGAACTAATCTCTTCATTGCCATCCTCTAAAGCTTTTGATCAGGGGCCCGAGGGCGAAACGTTGACCTCTCAGTTAGTTTTTTTTTTTTTTTTTTTTTTTTTTTTTTTTTTATAAGTTTATTTGAACCTTTTTGACATCGACTTTGAGGAGATAAAGAAAGCAAAGGAGATTTGACCCTGAAAATGGGAAGAGACTCTCCCAAATAAAACACAAGGGAGATAGAAGCCACATGTGAGCATCGTGGTGACCATGGACGAGCAAACGAGAGCAATGCGAGAGAGGGGGGGGATATGTAAGCTCCTGTAGAGCTCGCACGGCTATGGCGATATTTTCAGACACACAACGATGGCGAGAGTGAGACAGAGAGAGAAAAGTATCTCTGCACGGTGAGGCAGCGGTAGCATCGTTTTTTTTTTATTAGTTTTGTATATACATACATTAGGCATGCCATGTCATCAATTCTCCCCCTCAAGCTCAGAATGAGCTTGAATACAAACTGAAAGAAATACATATGTCCATACAAGATGAAATAACATGAAATGAAATCTAAATAAAAACTAAATTTTTCTAACTCCTAAAGCTTCTCTAAAGTAGATGAACTTGTCTTTGGGAAGAGCTTTCGTGAAGATATCTGGAACTTGTTATCCAGTGTTGATGTGAATCAACTCCACTTCTCCTTCGATGACCTTCTCACGAACAAAGTGATAATGAACTTCTATGTGCTTTGATCTCGCATGATAAACTGGATTCTTCGATAGCATAATGCTGCTCACATTGTCACAATAGATGACCACCTTCCATCGATGTAGACTCCCATGTCTTCGAGTAGATACTTAATCCATGTTGCTTCACAAACGGCTTGCGTAATGCCTCTATATTCAGCTTTGGTACTTGACAAAGCGACATTTGGTTGCTTCTTGCTACTCCAAGAAATGATTGCACTTCCAAGCGAAAATGAAATTCCACTTGTTGACCTTTGATCCATGACATTTCTTGCCCAATCCGCATCCGTGTATGCATATATACATGGCTGAACTTTTCTCTCATAAAACAAGCCAAAATTACATGTTCCTTTCACATATCGCAATATGCGTCGCACTGCATCCAAGTGCACTCTACATGGTTTATGCATAAATTGACTCACCAAACCAACTGCAAAACTCAAATCCGGTCTTGTCTTTGTTACATAAATCAAACTTCCAACCATCTTTCTATACATATTGGCATCATGCAAGTACTTTCCATCATCCATAAGCTTAACATTCGCATCAAGTGGCGTATCAGCAGGTTTGCAAGCACTCATACCAAATCTCTCAAGCATTTCCAACATATAATTGCGTTGTATCATCCAAATTCCCTCTTTCATTGAAATTACTTCAATTCCCAAAAAGTATTTTAGCTCTCCCAAATCCGACATCAAAAATTCAGATTTTCGTTGCCTTTTCAAATCATCAATCCTCTTCTCATCATTGCCAGTAATGATCAAATCATCAACATAGATCACTAATAGAATCGTTTCACTTCCTTGATTCCATAAAAACAGTGAATAATCAGCTTTCGATTGCATAAATTTCAGATCCAACAACTTCTTAGTGAATCATTCACACCATGCTCGTGGTGCTTGTTTCAAACCATAAAGCGCTTTCTTTAACTTGCATACATAGTCAGGATGTTTTGAATGCACATAACCTTCTGGTTGCTGCATATAGACTTCCTCATGCAATTTTTCAAAAACGTATTCTTAACATCCATTTGATACAATTTCCAATTGTTCATAGCAGCCCATGCAATCACGCTTCTCACTGTTGTCATTTTTACCACTGGACTAAACGTTTCATCATAATCCAATCCATATACTTGTGCATATCCTTTTGCAACTAAATGCGCTTTAAATCTTTCCAATGAACCATCACTTTTGCACTTCACTTTATATACCCATTTACATCCAATAGCTTTCTTATTCGGTGGCAATTTCACTAATTCCCATGTATCATTCTTCTTCAATGCATTCATCTCGTCATCCATTGCTTTGCACCAATCTTCACTTTGTGACGCATCATGAAAATTCTTTGGTTCTTCATGCTTAATTCTCTCTATCATGTATGCATAATGAAGCTTCATAGACTTATTGTATAGATTCAATCTATCCACAGGATGTTTTACTCTCGTAGATAGTCTCGAAGGTGTTTCTTCATGTGTCTCTTTCCTTGCGTGTGGGGGAACATATTTCTCCTTCATATTTTTCAATGTGCCAAGTGTAACTATCTCATCTTCAATATCTGAATCAGACATGTATGTATCTTTTCCTTTCTCCTTTCTTCTTGCATAGTCCTTTGCATTTTCACTCCATGACGTTTCAGGTGTAGGAAACTCATATGAGCCATAGTCTTGACTCTCTTCATGGTCAAATTCCTACGACTTGTTCCTGGCTCATCATGAACATTATGCATAGAATCATCCATATCGTTCTCTATCACAACCATGTCTTTGGGTGCGTACCATGATGCTTTTTCATCGAATATAACATCTCTACTCGCTATACATTCTTTTGCAATAGGATTATAACATCGATATCCTTTCTTTTCTTCTGAGTATCCAACAAATATGCACTTTTCAGATTTTGCCTCAAACTTGTGTCTCAATTGACTAAGCACATGTGCATAACAAATACTTCCAAAAACTCGTAAATAGCTAACATGAGGCTTATGCTTCCATAGCCTCTCATAAGGTGTGAGATCATGAACCATGCCTGTGGGAGCTCTATTTATAACATGGACAGCCGTATGACAAGCTTCTGCCCAAAACATATCTGGCATGTTCTTTTCATTCAACATGGCTCTAGCAACTTCCTCAATCACACAATTTTTACGTTCTGCAACACCATTTTGCTGTGGTGTGTATCTACAAGACAATTGCCTTCTGATTCCATGATCACTTAGGTATTGATCAAATTATTTTGAGATATATTCTCCCCATGAATCTGATCGTAGGCACTTTATATACATTCGCAATTGCTTTTCAATCATATTTTTGAATCTCACAAAGCACTCAAAGACTTCACTCTTATGCTTCAGGAAATAAATCCATGTATATCGGCTATAATCATCAACGAATATCAAAAAATATAATGAGCCACTAACTGATTTTGTTCTTGCAGGTCCAACCACATCACTATGTATTAGTTCTAGTGGTCTCCTCCTGTGCATTTCTCTTCTTGGAAATTTCACACGTTGATGTTTTCCAAATGCGCATGCTTCACAAATTCTTTCAAAGTTTAAATGACCAAATCTTGGTAGTCCACACACTAACATTTGCTTTTCCATGGACTTCAATTTTCTCAAATTGATATGACCAATTCGTTTATGCCATAATTCAGCTATATCTGAATATGCACTATTCTTGGCATACATGTTCTCATAAAGGGGTGTACCCATGTCAAACGTGAACAATCTACCCATCTTCTTTCCTTGTCCAAGTAATTTTCCTCTTCTTCCATACTTAAAATCATGTATAAAACAGCCATGTTTGCTGAAAATAACTTCCATGTCTTGATCCGCTAGCTGACCAACTGAAATTAGGTTCTTGGTAATGCTAGGTACATGTAATCCATCACTTAATGTGTTTCGAACACCATTTCTTTGTACTAACGGCACATTCCCAACATCGTTAATCACATATAAGGTATCGTCACCAGTTGCTACATACTCTTTAGTCTTCAAAGCTTCTTTTGACTCAAACTAATTTCCAATGCTCGTCATGTGGTTTGTGCAACCAGAGTCTATGTACCAGTTCATATCGTTTCCAGGTTTTGACATACTATTCAACACATGCTCCATCGCAAGTATATTATCTCTACCATAGTCTCTATATACTTTCAGCAACAAAATTTCCATGTGCCACCATAATGGCTTCTACCTCTTCCTCTTTGACTATTTTGCTTATAATAACAATCTTTCTCAAAATGGCCATACTTGCCACAATGGTAACAATTCCCAGGTGCCTATGATCTTCCTCTACCTCTAGAGTATGATCTTGCTCTACCTCTTGACATATCCACTGTATTTGCATTTCTAGAAGATGATCGTCCACGACTAAAACCTCTTCCTCTATTATGAAAGAATGCATGATCTCTCGAATTGCCACTTCCCGGTGCATTCAAACCAAGTTTTACTTCTTCTGTCATGCAAAGAGCTACTAGCTCGTCAAAATTTGGCATAGTGCCTCTCACTGAGATAGAAGTATCTAAGATCTTGTATTGCGGTCCTAGACCATTTAGCATAACTGAAACCATATCATCATCTTCGACTTTGCAACTTATGGAAGCTAAATCATCAGTGATCTTCCTAATTTCGGCCACATAATCCGTTATGGATCTATTTCCATGCCATATACTATGCAACTTTTGCTTTAAGTGAATTTTTCTAGCTTCAGTAGATGTACCATATATATTATGGATTATATCCCAAGCTTCCTTCGGTGTGCTAGCTTTCATAATATGTGGAATCAGACTCTCTGATGTACATATAGAAATCCAATGGAGAACCTTTCTAGATTTTTCAATCCACATTTTATATTCTTTTTGCTCTTCTGCATTTGGATTCTCTGGAAACTCAGGACACTCGTCCTCTCCATTCACTAGTCCCCATAGAGCTTTTCCCATCAAGTAATTTTCCATCCTATACGACCATATGTGATAATTATCTTTATTCAGCGTATCACCAACTATTTGTGCAATATTATCATCCATCTTTGCAATTTAAGCACTTCTCTATGCTATGGCAATTTTATGATGAGGCCTAGAAAAATTTCAGTAGCATTTGGGCTGTATTTCTAGATATATGCACCAAAAAGTCAATCTTCACAAGTAATCTCAATGATTTCCCTCTTTTCTAAGCACTCCCTGTGTCTCTATGCACTTATATGCTCAATTTTTACCTCTCCGGAAAAAATTCGGCAGAGTCTCCTTTCTCCAAACTATATATGAACCAAGTCAACTATAGTCACTCCACTCCAAAAAACCCAAAATCTGGGTAAAAGCATCAATAATAGTCTGTAACGTAAGCAAATATACTATGACAGGAGGCCTCAAAAATATACATTCATCCCGTGATCGATACACGAGGTCTTTGGACTGTCTTCTCTTTGGTCTTCCACCTATATCACCAGAGTATCTCCAAGCATGAGAATACCCCAGTTAAAAACCTCACCACGTCCCTCAGTTTTTGTTTAAATTCAAGGTTTTGAGCAGGGTAATATAAAACCTCACAAGGCACGTGAGTTGTCCAATTAAAGACTTGCAATATCATACATTCGTCTCACAACGTGTGAGTAGTGTCCATTCACGGACCCGCAAGAAAATACATGACGTCGCCTGCCACATGCACTCCAAATAAAAATCTGAAATCAAATCTGTACCTTAAAGTATAAACGACGTCGCACAAATCTCAGAATTCAGTACTCCTCAATTACTAGATAATTTTCCTCCCAAAAAAGACTTCCTGTTCAACGATCTCGTGTTGTAGCATTTCTTCTTGTTCTCTGTTCCCTCTTTATATCTTCCTGTTCTCTGTTCCCTCTGTTCAACGATCTCAGTTGTAGCATTTCCTTTATCGTATTATTAAAGCATTTCACTCTTATCTTTCTCGCTAGGCAGACGGTTGGAGTTTCTTCAGCTAAACAGCATCAATAGCAGTTTCAATTGGTGGGTTTTGAACGTCAACGACAGGTTCAATTGTTGAGCTATAGCTATGACGATGGCTGTGCCAAGTTCTGAACGCTTGATATGGCGCAGGTCATTTAGCTCTGATACCAACTGTAAGCTCCTGTAGAGCTCGTGCGGCTATGGCGACGTTTTCAGACACACGACGATGGTGAGAGTGAGACAGAGAGAGAAAAGTATCTCCGTGTGGTGAGGCAGTGGTAGCGTCGTTTTTTTTTTCATTAGTTTTGTATATACATACATTAGGCATGCCACATCATCAGGATAGACGGAAGAGGAGAAAGAGGGAGTGCAAGAAGGAGGGAGAGAGAAGAGACCACCAAAACCCTAACCCCCACACCCAACCAGCCTCCCAGCCCAAAACCGAAAACAATGCAAAGGAACCAAAAAGAAAACTGAAGTGAAGGAAATCAATGCACATCTTGGAAGACCCCAGCATGGTCAAAGAAAAGCTTCTAAATGATAGAATATTTTTCTTTCTCCTTTTTTCTCTAACTCTAATGCTTTTAAAGCCAACTTTTTTCTCTAACTCTAATGCTTTTAAAGCCAACAGGCACAAAGGGAAGCTATACCAAGCAAAAATGAAGCCAAGTTCCTAAATAAAAAAAACTAAGGCGATAGATCAAAACTCTATGGGACAGGCTGGATATCAAAGATACCATTGCATCGCTTTATAAATATTTTCTTAACTCGCCTCTAAAACTCAATGTCACAAAACTAGTCCTCGAAAAAAGCAAAACAAGGGTAACGCACGATAGATAGGAATTGGGCTCCTTGTGAGGACAAAGGTGGTGACCATGGGATGACAAGGGCCATGTGGCCTAAGACAAGTGATTGGGAACTCATAATGATAGATGCGCAGAGGGGCTAATAGAGCACAAGTCCCAATGGATTATGATACATGATGGCGAGGACCACATTCCCCATTTGCTACGACAACTAATAGTTTACGATGATCTGCTGACCTCTGTAAACTCCAATAGATGCGGAATCCAACAATCTAGCAATTATGCAAACTTCCCCTCAACTCCAATAGATGCGGAATCCAACAATCTAGCAATTATGCAAACTTCCCCCACTCTCTGGGACTTGGGGGGTCCCATGGGCACTAGTCCCCTTCATTTGTACTTTTCTTTTTTTTAATTTAATACAAGTCCGAGAGAGTAGGCTAAGGCCGAACTTCCTTTTATTAAAAAAAAATTATGCAAACTCTTAGAGTGGCCTATCTGCTAACCTCTCCAAACTCCCACATTGAGGCAATGCTTACACCATGGAGGAGCCCCATAAATTTTGTTGTCTTTAACATTCGTCCAAATTCCTACATGGTGAATTTGCCACATTAAAATAGCTTTTATATTTTCACCTCGGATGCCATAGGGTAAGTAACTTGAAATTCCATCTAATGTTTGACCAATTAAGACACCAGTTCCTATTCAACAAGATATAATGATCAAGATTCTTCTTGAAAATATGAAACTTTTATAAGTTGTTGACATTGTGCCATTTTGTATCTTGTATTTGAGTGAGTTCATGTTTGAGAAGGATGCCAAACTTCAAGTTATACCAAGTATTGATTGTGCTTCTTAATAGCCACCAATGTTTTTTTTTAATAAAAGAAGTTTGGCCTTAGCCTACTCTCTCGGACTTATATTAAATAAAAGAAGTACAAGTGAAGGGGACTAGTGCCCACGGGATCCCACAAGCTCCACAAGTCCCACAAAGCAGGGGAAGATCTTAGAGAGTTTAGATGGCATTACAAAGAAGGTTAATCATCCTCTCATCGCCCTCATGCGGGGCCCACTTGGGTTTGAGCTTGTTGTTGATTAGAAATAGCACTTTATGATGCCTGAAAGGGGGGGTTTCGTACAGTTGGCAATTCTTTTACCAATAAGGAACAACCATTTCTTGATCAACCACCCTTTAGGAGAGTCATCAAGGTTATAAGCACATCTTTCCCACCACATCTTCCAGAGGACCTCCCCTTTGATGGCATTCCAGAGAGTCGTCGAGGCACCCATCCCTTCTCCAAGAAGACCTTGTTTCTAGCTGATATGCTTTTGAAGTCTAATTTTCTTTTCAACAATCTGCTAGAGCTTGTTGGAGTTGGAACAAGTAAAGAAGATGTGACCAACATCTTCAAAGGACCGGCAATTCCATAAGTTCTTCGATTTTTGGAGGTGACCAAAATCAACAACCCTGATTCCCTTGATCGAGAACTAAATAAAATAATTACACACCAAATTTGATCTCTTGAAGAGAGATGAAATCTAGGTTGATGTTTTCATTGGCCAATAATGATGGCTCCTAAGGGGTCAAATAACCCTTAAACTTTAAAAGAAATGAATATCATTTTTTATGGTTTTGAGCTTTTTCGGGACTAGGTCTTGTCCCTCTTTTTTTTCTTTCACTTTATCTCTACTTCTTGAGGTAGAGGGGTCCTAACATAGGACTCTACCCTTAAGAGGGCTCTTCAAAGGCTTTCAGCTAGAATTTTCCCTTTTGGAGAAGCCTTTCTAGTGAAAGAATTTGGTACCCGATCGGGAATCATAGACCCAATTATCTGAATTTCACTATTGAAATTGTCGTCTTTGCTCAGGGTGAATCCATCGTCTTTGCTTGTCATGTATCCCTTTAGATTGTCTTCTTTACTAGAGGTTTTCTCGTTGTTGGAAGTCAAAAATGGATTCATTGCCCTTACGTAGTCCAAGAAATTGATCTCGTTTTTTTGTAAAGTAAAGAAAATATTGATTTCTTGGACCAAGGGAGAGGGACTTGCCTCAATCTTACCTTATGGGCTTCTTCAATCTTACCTTATGGGCTTCTTCTCCTTCTATCTCTCACTTCAATGAAACCTTTTGAGTTAATTATGGTCAATGAATTGCGATTCTTAGACCTTTTCTGATTCCAATTAAGGATCTCCATGCACGCAAAGTCCATTTCTTTAGGCCATGCTTTCAACTTCCATGGTTTAAACACGAGAGAGTAATATCCTTCATTAAGTCTGAACGTGTATCATGGCATGATGAAATGAAACTAAGATCTTCAATGTTTCACGTGAGATTCTTGCATCTTTTTACCACATATAATCTCTTTTAGTGCGATGCAACACTTCTTTTTTCTTACATGTGCCTTTGCATGAGATATCCTACTTGTTTTTGCCTTCATTCATATCTTACATTTTCTTTTCTTGCTCCAATTTCTTATAAGCTTCAATCATGTCTTCACTTTATCAGAAATCTTACACTGTTCTTCAATCATATCTTCCTTGTTCTTTTATATCTTTATGCATCCCTTTGACACATACCACCTCGTCTTTTTGTTTTTTTTTGTTTTTTCCTCTTCTTCTTATTCTCTCTCTCTCTTTCTCTCTCTCTCCACTTGTCGCATCCTTTTGTTCTATGAGCATGAGAATCTCTCTCTCTCTCCAATGTGAGTATATGCTGACGGACGATAACTCGAGTGATTGTGAAAACTTTACTGCTGAATTGGTTACATTTTGACTTTGCGTTTTTTTATTTCTTTTGGCTTTCGGAGCCCAGCAATTCGCATGGCTTGAAATCAAATCCATACAAAAAATACAATGAACGGCACTCATTCAAGCAACACAAGTAATTAAAAGCACCATCCTCAGATCTTGCTTATCCTTTGTCTTCAAAATAGTAAGCTAGGCTTTACTTAGTCTATCAAACTCTTCAATGCTTACCACAAAAAAATTATTCAATACTTCGAGATTTTTCGCTCCCTTAAGGTTATCATATTTATACATTACATATGGCTCTTGATTTGAGCCAATTCGGGGTGAAAACATTGCCATGTGATCCTCATGTAATCGTTATTGAATGTTTTTAAAATGGAGTTTTGACAAGCACCTACCTATTTGAAAAGATTGCCATGTGATCTTCATGTATTCGTTATTGAATGTTTTTAAATTGGAGTTTCAACAAGCACCTACTCTCCCTAGCTTTAACTTTGAAAGAACAATTGTGTAGGTGAATAGGCATAGTACTCGTGGGATCCATTGTATCCCACAAAGCAGGGGTCAAACAACATTAGAACTGGTTTCAGCTGATTTAGACTAGACAAAGCCATTATATGTCCAACCCGAGGATTGAACTTTAGACCTCCGCCTCAAGAGACCAAAGACTCAACCACTAGAACAATAGGACATGGATTTGTTATTGAATGTCAATGCTAAAGGATAAAGAAATCATTGTCTGTTGCAACTAAGCGGCTCAAACAATTATCTCCAACGGTAAGTCTACCTATGCAATCATGTATGACATCGCCATGGCCTAAATCCCACGTGCATCACAGTAGATTCATAGCTATATTCTTTTTAGGAAAAGGCATAGTTTAATTTATTAATAGATAAAACAATACACCAAAATTAGAGAGAGTTACAAACAAGGTTTGAAACCTTTTCATCCACTTCGTGGGGGACCCATTTTGTTCTCAAATTGTTGTTTTATAAAGTGAACACTTTCTAGTGTCTAAAAGTGGGAGGGGGTATTTTTTTTTAATATAAAGGAAGTTCGGCATTAGCCTACTCTCCCGGAATTGAATTAAATAAAGAAAAGTACAAGAGAAGGGGACTAGTGCCCACGGGACCCCCCAAATCCCACAAAGCAGGGGAAGCTTTTACACACCTTAGATGGCATTACAAAGAAGGTTAGTCACCCTCTCATCACCCTCATGTGGGGCCCACTTGGGTTTAATCTTGTTATTGATCAAAAGGAGTACTTGATGATGCCTGAAGGGGTGGGATTTCTTACAGTTAACAATCCTTTTGCCGAGGAACAACAATTTCTCAATTGACCACTCTTTGGGGGAGTCACCGAAGTTGAAAGCACATCTTTCCCGCCAGATTTTCCATAGGGCCTCCCCTCTGATGGTGTTCCAGAGAGTCGCGAAGCAGCCGATCGCTTCTCCTAGTAGGGCTTGCTGCCAACTGAGATGTTTCTGAAGTCTAATTTTCTTTCCAACCGTCTGCCAGAGTCTGTTGAAGTTGGGGCAGGTAAAGAAGATGTGTGAAACATCTTCGATAGACCGGTACCAGCGTTTGCACTAGGGAGGAATCCCATAAAATTTGCTAGCCTTAAGGTTGGTCCAGATTCCATGATGAAGAATTTGCCATAAGAGGACAAACTTTTTGATTTCTATGAGGGGGTGCCAGATAGCCATGAAATTCATGTCCCACCGAAGCTGCATCCATGATAGGCACCACTTCTTGTTGAGGTTAACCTGATAGTCAATTGTTTCTTTGATGTTCGCGATTTTTGAAAGGCTATTCCCATTGTGCCATTTGAGACCAAGCGAGCTCGACGTGTCGTGTCCCATGAGAAGGCGAACTTTATGTCGGTCCCAGGCGAGACATCTGCTTTGCAAAGTGTTCCATTCTTTGTACGAAATGTTGACGCAAGGGTCAATATCCTCGAAGTTGATCCAGCAGTTGGTGTCTTGTTTCCAGAGATGTTTCCATTTTTTGAAGCCTTTGTTCCATAACTTCTTGGCATTTTGAATGTTCCAAGATTCCACACTCCGGATGCCATGGATCGGGAACCAGGTAGAGTCATTTTGTCTAATACCGGCTGCCCACTTCCATTCTTCACTTATTCTTGTGTAGCTTTTGACTTTATTCCAACTCTTCCATAGGGAGCACACGAGATTTGGGCCTTTCGAGACGACGAGGATCGGGGAAAACAACAAGGTCAAGATGTCAAGATTCTTCCAATTTGGGAAACCCATGAGAGCCAACTCATTCATGTTTCTGAAAATCAACTTGGCCCACGAGGCCTCCCCGTTGCACCAAGCCTTAATCATCCATTTGGCCGCCAGTTTGTTAGCCATGCACGCAATGTCGAGGATACCAAGTCCCCCACTATCTCTATGGCTGGAGCAGATGGACCATTTGATTTTAGGCATCCCCCTCCTATTGTGGTTGCCCGTCCAAAGGAAGTTTCTACAAATACTATCCAGTTTGGACAGATCTTGCTCTTTCGGTCTCCAACAAGAAAGGAAATAAATGGTAGATGATAAGAGGAACATGTTGATAACCATAGCACAAACAACAAGATTGATTTGCATACCTCTCCAATAGTTAAGCTTGTTTTCGAGTTTGGCCAGCACCCAATTCCACCGCTGTTCCATAGAGACGCCAAACCCCAAGGAAATCCCAAGAAGCCAAAAAATTTGGCCCTACGGAATGATTTGATAGCCATGACCAATAAGAAGGTCGGGCTGTGACCCAACAATAGCTCTAAAGGCGGTCTTAGAGTGGTTGATTGTGGATCCAGAGGCTTCACAAAAAGTAGCCAGACACCTCCAGAAGGTCTCTAGGCTGGTACTATCATTGTGAACAAACACGTTCATATCATCGGCAGAAAGTCTCATGGTGATCTGACTGTGGTCATGAGGCAAACGGAGGCCTTTGATATTACCAGCTTCCACCTGATGCTCCACCAACCTGCTAAGCCCTTCCGTGGCAATGGCAAAGAGAAGGGGAGCCAATGGGCACCCTTGTATGATAGATCTTCTAAGTTTGATCACCTTCGAAAGTTTTCCATTAATGTTAATTTGGGTCGATGCGTTTCCGACAAGGGTCGCAATCATCTTGGTGAATTTCTGACTACATCCAAGATCTTGGAGCAACTGCAGAATATAGTCCCATTCCAGCCTGTCGTAGGCTTTATCAAAGTCGATCCTGAGGAAGACCACTTCTTGTTTAGACTCATTTCCAAATTCAAGACCTTCCCAGATATCTATAATGGTTACCAAAATTGACCTGCCTTTGATAAAACCTTTTTGGTCCTCGCTTAACCACGCTCTCAAGTGGCAAGAGATTCTGTTGGCAATGACTTTGGCAATGAT
Source organism: Ceratopteris richardii (assembly GCA_020310875.1). Taxonomy (NCBI): domain Eukaryota; kingdom Viridiplantae; phylum Streptophyta; class Polypodiopsida; order Polypodiales; family Pteridaceae; genus Ceratopteris; species Ceratopteris richardii. The sequence goes on along the minus strand of CM035427.1, from coordinate 70,992,924 downwards.
CTTGTATCCTATTTGGAGCATCGTAATAGGACGCCAGTTCTCTATTCTGTTTGTTTCCCCTTTTTTGTGTATTAACTTGATAATGCCATTGTTGAGACAAGAAGGAAGCGAACCAAACTTGAGTGCCTCTTGCCAAACCAGAGGATGAGGGGTGGCTTGAAGGATTTAAAGAACTCATTAGTGAGCCCGTCGGGTCTCGGGCTTTTACCAGAAGGGAGGGCATCAATGACCTCAATGTTTTCTACTTCAAAGATAGGGGAATGTAGCAGGGAGCGAAGGTTAAGTGGTATTCTATGGGGGGAAACCGAGATATGGCTGCCATACAGCCCCTTCTATGGTGGGAGAGGGGGTTCAAGGTCCCTAGGATTCTCGTGAAGTGCCCTTCAATGATCCCAAAATTATCTTCTTCCTTATTGCATACATTGCCATTTAAGTCTAGCAATAAGGGGATCGATTCTCTATTATGTTTCCTTTTAAGGATACATCACATCTCTTTGGTGGGTTTGTTGGCTTTGCCAACCCACCACTCCTTGAAGAAAATTTGCAAATTTTTCCTTTGTATTTCTTCCTCATATCTCAGCAGCGCTCTAATTTTTCTAAGACCTTTCTGGGCTTGAGATTTTCCTTTGTTCACTTCCTCCTCGAGTCTCCAGAGTCTATGATATAGAGCTTCTCTACGAGCCCGCCGCACAGTCTCAAGCATCTTCTTGGATCTAATCATGATCTATCGTGACTTATTGACTGCACTTCTCTAGCACTTGGCTGGGGACAAGTCGGAGGCGAATGCCTCCTTCCACACATCTGCAATTTCTTGATGGGCGGAGGGGAGAGAGAAGGAGGGCGCACTGGTGTGGAACCAAGGAGCCTTACGGATCTTGGCGGAAGGTTGGAAAGTGATAACGATCGAGTAGTGATCAGAGATGGTGAGGTCGGTGCATTGCGAGAGAGAAGGGTGGCCCCACTGATGAGTAAAACTGTGAGAAATGTAGCATCTATCAAGTCTAGCTTTCCTTAGGTCCTCGCCCGCTTGGAGCTTTGACCAAGAAAAGCCATTCGAATCTTTGAATTGGACCAAATCCAAGTGTAGTTTGGTTTTGTCCCATGTTTCTTTCTCTCGACTACCGATGACCTTGCCCTTGCCCATCCATCTGTCCATAGGCTCCTCCAACATGTTGAAGTCACCATAAATAAGCACGTTGTGGGGGAGCGAATCCAAGGAGGTCCAAGGTTAGTCTCTCTAACTCCCCATTAGGGGCATACAAAGAAACTAAAGTAAAGCAAAAAGGAGCACCAAAAGAAACAGCAATCCATCAATGACATTCATCTTCCATGGACATTCATCTTCAATGGACATTCATCTTCAATGGAGTTCTCAAGCTTTTAAAACCAGAATTGATTAATACAGATTACCGTTCCACCGGACCCCCGCTGGTGCATTGTTGAAATCAAAACATGGGTCGAGGAGACATGTCTAAGCCGTTTCTAGAGGTCTTCTCCATCAATTTTAATCTCTTGAATACATATAAATTCTCGGTTTATGCTATTGTCGCGAAGCCATTGACCAATGATGGTTGCTCTTGAGGGGTCGGTTAGCCCTCTAACGTTTAACGAGATGATGATCATTGTCATAGTGAGCCCTCTTTGCGGGAGGGAGCTTTGTCCTTTCTTTTCTTGGATTCATCTTTCTTTTTCGCTGGGATCGGATCCCGAATTAGCAATAGGTTCTTGTGGGGGCGTTTCCACGGTAACTCCATAATTTGTTTTCCTTTGCGGGATGCCTCCTGCTGGGAAGAATTGGGCACCATTTTTGACACTGTTTCCGGAATAGTCGATCCAATGATGAAACTTTCACTATCCATGTTGTCTTCGTTACTAGTAGTAAAGCTGTCTTCTTTGCTTGTATTGTAGCCCTTCTGGGAGGTTTCTTTATTGTTAGGGATCTCTAGGGCTTTGTCGTTGGTGTCCACCTCAAGTTGGTTCCCACCTAGGTAGTCAAACTCATTGATCTCCTTTTCCAGATTGCAATACAAGTTGTTGGAAGGGGTAACTGACATGTTGTTTCGCTCAAAAGTCACCCTAGGGCTTCTTTTCCTTCTTCTTCTGACTTCGATGAACCTGTCTACATCAACTTTTGGATTACGGGGGCCCTTGACTTGCTCTTCCTTCGTCGAGTGAGTCAATGTCCCTTTGTTGTCTTGAGCGTTTCTGGGGGCATCTTGATTTCGCTTGCTTTTTTGTTTCAAAGGGCAATCTTTAATCCTGTGACCTTGTTGGCCACAACGAAAGCACGCGTTGGGAAGGTTTTTGTAATTGATGTCTTGCTCCCATACATCCCCTTCGCCCAAGTCCACTTTGATCTTCGATGGAAGCAACATGCTGAGATCAGCCTCGACACAGATTTGAGGGTGCCACTGAGCATTGAACGAGTGTCTTGCACCTTCATAAATGAGACCACCAATGTCCTCGCGTGAGACCAACGGCTTGCCGATAGGAGAAACAATGTCCCACATGAAGTTGTACAAGAAGTATGGCAAGTTAGGGAGCTCAACCCAGAGAGGGTACCGAAGCGATTTCGATTTGTCGGGAGTAAAATCAGGGGACCATTTGAATAGGCACAGGGTCGTCTGGCCGAGTTGCCAGGTTCTGACACTTAGGGCTCGAAAAGCCATATCTTCATTTTCAAAGACTAGCAACATGTGGCTTGTCGGTAAGAACTGACACTTGCCCTCCTACTTAAAGAGACTAATGATTTATCGATTAGAAATTCTTTGGGAGTCTAATCAAAGTTGACCACACATCTTTTTTTCCACATCATCTAGAGTGCTTAAGTTCTAACACAATTTCATAGAGCAGGGTGCAACTGACCATTTCCCCAAGCACAACTTATTTCCAATTAAGTTGATGATGTAACATCACGTGCTTACTAAGGTCCTACCCGATTAATATGTTTTTGGGGAAAAAAAGAAAAGATATCCCATAACTTCTCCGCCACTAAAGCATCACATATGCCAATGGGGGAGGGGGGACTCCAAATTTCACTTGCTATGAAATTGTTCTATATCCCCTTATGGGGGATTTGTTACATTAGAGCCACTTTCTTGTTTTTTATGAGCGGGTGACAAAGGTTCTAGAACTTGAAATCCCACCTAGTCAAAGACTAATTCATGCACCACTTTTTGTTAAGAACTTGATGTAACTCCATACTTCTTTTAATTCTAGGGATGTCCTCAATTTTGTTTCCATTCTACAAATGCAAGCCTTCCAAGTAGGGGAGATCTTTTCCAATCGGAGGTGGGATTTCGATTCATCCCACATAGTTGATTATGTGTCTTAAAAGCCACAAGTAATTACACTACAACATATCAGGGATATACCAAGGCAAATGCATGGGTGTCATTTTGCCCCGATGTCACTGTAAGCTTTGGCATACACGTTCGTACCAAATCAGTGATATAAGCACCAGTGTAGGTGTCAATATACGCATCAGTATATGCACCGTTATAAACATCCGTATAAGCATCAATATATGCATTGGTAATCCCCTGGGCATAAGTGCCGATATGCGTGTCGATTTGTAGTTGGGCATACCGACGTGCATACCGGCACCTATATGGACAACCAAATCTGCAAAAAAGGTTTTGAGTAGAGTGTGTTGTCTCTTGCCCCAACAACATTACCATGCTGTTGTGTAGCAAAAGACAATACACTCTGCCAAAAGAAACCGAGTACATGTGACATGTACGGTAGTGGCAACCAAAACATGATTTGATAAAGCAAAACACTGATAAAGCAAAACACTGATAAAGCAAAACACTGTCAAACACAAAAAAGATGAGCAGAATGAACCATGAACCATGTACAAAAGAGATATATATTCCATAAATGAAGCATGTATAAAAGTGTGGCAAACCACTGCCATATATGAGCCAAATACAAAATGTAGCAAAGCACTGGCATATAGGAACCAATTACAAAATTCTGGCACACCATTGCCATATATGAGCCAAATACAAAATTATGGCACACCACTACCATCCACATGCCCAGAGGGATCAAACATCT
>CM035427.1:70788862-70983862 GCA_020310875.1 Ceratopteris richardii | reverse complement strand
TAATCTTAAAGAGCTAGAATTAAAACATGTATATGTGTGTATGCATGTGCATTTATATGTGTATGTGTATATGTATTATGTGTGTGTATGTGTATATGTATGTATGCATGTGTAAAAAGCCTAAAACCCTTATCTTAAAGAACTAGACCTAAAACATGCATATGTGTGTATGCATGTGTATATATATATGTATGTGTATATTTATTACGTGTGTGTATGTGTATATGTGTGTATGCATGTGTAAAAAGCCTAAAACCCTAATCTTAAAGAGCTAGACCTAAAACATGTATATGTGTGTATGCATGTGTATATATATGTGTATGTGTATATGTATTGTGTGTATGTGTATATGTATGTATGTATGTGAAAAAGCCTAAAACCCTACTCTTTAAGACCTAGACTTGAAACATGCATATGTGTGTATGCATGTGTATTTGTATTATGTGCGTGTATGTGTATATGTGTGAATGCATGTGTAAAAAGCCTAAAGCCCTAATCTTAAAGACCTCGACATAAAACATGTATATGTGTGTTTGCATGTGTATATATATGTGTGTGTGTATATGTATTATATATGTGTGCATGCATGTCCTAAAGACCTAGACCTAAAACATGTATCTGTGGGTATGCATGTGTATATACATGTTTATGTGTATATGTATTATGTGTGTATGTGTATATGTGTGTATGCATGTGTAAAAAGCCTTAAACCCTAATTCTAAAGAGCAAAACATTAAACATGTATATGTGTGTATGCATTTGTATATAAATGTGTATGTGTATATGTAGTATGTGTGTATATGTGTGTATATGTGTAAAAAGCCTAAAACCCTAATCTTAAAGACCTAAGCCTAAAACATGTATATGTGTGTACACATGTGTATATATATGTGTATGTGTATATGTGTTATGTGTGTATATGTGTATATGTATGTCTATGCATGTGTACATGTATGTATATATATGTATGTATGCATACATGTGTGTATGTATGTATGTATGCATATGCATGTGCGTATGCATATGTGTGCATATGTATATGCATGTGTTTATGTAATATGTATGTGAGTGTGTGTATAGATGTGAGTGTGTATGTATATATGTGTGGGTGTGTGCATATGTATGTGATTGTGTATGTATATGTGTGTATGCATGTATGCATGTGTGTATGTAATATGTATGTGAGTATGTGTATGTATGTGTGTGTACATGTGTGTGCATATATATGCATGTGAGAGTGTATGTAATATATGCATATGTATGTGTATGTATATATGTATATATGTATATATGTATGTATGTGTGTGTACGTATATGTGTGAATGTATGTATGCATATGTATGTGTATGTATGTGTGTGAATGTAAGTATGCATATGTATGTGTATGCATATGTGTATGTATGTGCTATCTATCTATCTCTATTTCTAATAAAAATCAAAACAGTCATTTTCATCTATGTGTGTGTATGTATCTCTATCTTTTCTTTTTCTCTCTCTCATTCTCTCTCTCTTTCATCTCTCTCTCTCTCTCTCTCTATATATATATATATATATATATATATTTCTCTTTATATTTCTCTCTTCCAAGCTCTCTTTCATCTCTCTCTCTCTCTTTATTACTCTCCATCAATACGAAAAAAAATAATCACTTACATCGATGTACTTTTGCACATTGCGGTTGTAAAAGCTCAATCAACATTGTCTCTCCTCAAATTCCAAAGAATCGATGCCAAAAAGGTCTTGTGAAACCAAAGAGAAGAGAAATTAGAAGACAAAAAACATAGATAAGGTGAAAGAGTATGCGCATCACTTACCAAGATTACCGATCTAGAGAGAGAGTGTGTATAGAGAGAGATAGAGAGAGATCTATGTGTGTATATGTGTGTGTACAAGACAATGGAGGTCACAATGTAGCTTGCATGCAAAATCAACAAGAGCATCACTCAGTTCAAAACTCATAAAATGTCAAATTTTCGCTCTCGGGTCCCATTTTAATAAAAATTGCCGTTGGTATAGGTGTCGGTATTGGTGTTCGTATGAGTGTTGATAATTTCTAGTAAATTAGCAATGCTTATATTCATGCCTATACCGATGCATATACGGATGTCAATACTGTCACCTATACTGATGCATGATGTATATCTCGACAATCCATTTTTAACTGCTATATCAATGGTCAAGTGACTATCCATATCCTTAATGTGCTCTATTTTGGAATTTCCAATGATCATACGGATGCTGGGAACTGACCGTCGGTATGGATATCATAGGTATGCCCCTCATATGTTGTAGTGTTATAGTCCATCTCATATGTTTTGATCAATGTCCTAAAATCTAATCAAGTGCCTATTATCTTGGTTCCAAGGGTTCTCCCACTAATGAAAGACTTTGTTTAGAAGCCTCTTAGCCTTCTCGAGGTTCTCCCCTTCCACATTACTGATTCCAAATATCAAGAACCAAATAGAGTTGTGTTGTCTAAATCTTGCAACCCACTTCCAATAATGAGTGATGGTATCGAAAGGCTTCATTTTACTCCACCCTTTCCATATGAAGCACAAACGTTTTGTGCCCTTAGGGCTAATTAGGAAGGGTGACAAAAAAAGTGATTAAAAAATCTCTTTTCACTTGGGGATTCCTGCAAAAGAAAGTATGTCTTTGTTTCTAAAAATACACCCACAAGAAGCTTCACCATTTCTTCAAGCTTAAACTTCCAAATCCAAAATACCTAGACTTTTTACATACTTGAGAGAGATTCGCTGAATATGCCCCGATTGTACTTGATTATCAACTAGGCAATTGATCCCATTAGCTTCAATTGTAAAACGCAACGAGGCTAGCTAGTACCCTTGCCTAATAGCTTATGTAAGGTAAATAGCTCAAATGAGGTTCCCATGGATTTTAATCATGGCATATGCATTCTCAAGGAGTGTGGAAACCATTTTAATAAACGAGAGGTCAATGTAGAGGTCCTTTAGGCCTTGGAGCATACAATTCCACTCAAGCCTATCAGAAGCTTTTCAAAAATTAATTTCAAGGAAGATAATGCAAAGACTCCTTAGCATAATCGATTCCCTCCCAATCATGAATTATGGCTTTGAGGATAGGTATACCTTTGAAAAATCTATTTCTAAGATTAATTGGTCGATGAGTGGATATGGCTCGCAATGCATTTGGAAAGAACCTTGGTGAATACATTGTAACCCATTTTCTAGAGCATGGTGATGAGCCACATATTTTCAATCCTACTCTTATTATCTTTGTTTTGGATGAGTATAATAACACTTTCATTCAAGCATCTTGACAATGCACCAAAGTTAATCTCCCCATTAAAAACTTAAAAGGTGACCACCAAAACATCTTTAAAGTTGAAGATCTCATTAGTAAGGTCATTATGTCTCGGGTTTTTACCTTTGGGTAGGGCATCGATCGTATCAACGATCTTCTGAAGATAGATGGGCTTTCAAGAAAGTGCAGAATATCTTGCACAATTTTTTTGGATCTCATTCTCGGGATGGTTGCCATGCAACCATATCTCCGAGAGGTAAGTAGAGCAAAAAGCGAAAGTAATTGCTTGAAATAGTTGAAAATCGGCACACAACTTTCCTCTTCCAAGTAGCGTTCCACACCATTCTTGTCAATCATCTAAGGAAAAGAGCCTTTTCTTTGTTTTTTACTTAGGATTTTGCACATTTCTTTGTTGGTTTTCAACCCTGCCCACTCACCAACCTTTAAAATACATGTGTACCTTCTTATGCCTTATTTTCTTTTCATGTCTAATGATGGTTATGATGTTAAGTAATCCTTCTTGAAGGTGACCTTTGGTGACTTCACTCTCGAATCTCAAGAGTCGTCAGTAAATATTCTCCCTTTAAAGTTTGGATTGACAACAATAAAGGTCACTAGGATAGAGGAATTCCATCTTGAACCAAGGGGAGTGAAAAGACCGTGGTATCCACATGGAACCATGGACATTTCCTATTTTTTGCAAAGGTTTCGAACATTGGTGTTATTTGATATTGATTAGACAGAACTATTTCCATGTTTATATCTCTGTCAATTTTTAGGCCTATCAATTTTTAGGCCTATCACAAATTGATGGTTTTCAAGATTTCCTCAAACTTTGATCATGACTGATTCGTACATACGTGAAATGTTGTCATCATGAATTAAACCAATTCATACTTTTTTATCAATAGACATACATGGAAAGCATGAATCACAATGATAGTCTTCCACAAAAGCATCCAAAAGTAAAATGCAATATAGTGAAAGTTCCATCATCGGATCGACTATTCCAAAAACGATGTCGAAAATGGCGCCTAGTTCTTCCCAGTAGGAGGCATCCCACAAAGGAAAAAAACCTATGGAGTTACCCTGGAAAAGCCCCCACAATAACTTATTTCTAAGTCGGGATCCGATCCCAGCGAAAAAGAAAGATGAATCCAAGAAAAGAAAGGACAAAGCTCCCTCCTGCAAAGAGGGCTCACTACGACAATGATCATCATCTCATTAAATGCAAGAGGGCTAACTGACCCCTCAAGAGCGACCATCATTGGTCAATGGCTTCGGGACATTAGCCTAAACCTAGAATTTATATGTATTCAAGAGATTAAAATTGACGGAGAAGACCTCCAAAAACGGCTTAGACATGTCTCCTCGACCCATGTTTGGATCTCAACGGCGCACCAGGGGGGTCCGATGGAACGGTAATCGGTATTAATCAATTCTGGTTTAAAAAGCTTGAGAACTCCATTGAAGATGAATGCCATCGATGGATTGCTGTTTCTTTTGGTGCTCCTTTTTGTTTTACTTTAGTTTCTTTGTATGCCCCTAATGGGGAGTTCGAGAGACTCAACACTTGGGCCTCCTTGGACTCGCTCCCCCACAACGTGCTTATTTGTGGTGACTTCAACATGGTGGAGGACCCTATGGACAGATGGATGGGCAAGGGCAGGGTCATCGATAGTCTGGAGAAAGAAACGTGGGACAAAACCAAACTACACTTGGATTTGGTCGAATTCAAAGATTCGAATGGCTTTTCTTGGTCAAATCTCCAGGCGGGCGAGGACCTGAGGAAAGCTAGACTTGATAGATGCTACATTTCTCAGAGTTCTACTCATCAGTGGGGCCACCCTTCCCTCTCGCAACGCACTGACCTCACCATCTCTGATCACTACCCGATCGTTATCACTTTCCAACCTTCCACCAAGATTCGTAAGGCTCCTTGGTTCCACGCAAGTGCACCCTCCTTCTCTCTCCCCTCCATCCATCAAGAAATTGCTGATGTGTGGAAGGGTGCGTTCGCCTCCGGATTGTCCCCAGCCAAGTGCTGGAGAAGTGCGGTCGATAAGTCGCGACAGATCATGATTAGATCTGGGAAGATGCTTGAGACTGTGTGGTGGGCTCGTAGAGAAGCTCTATATCATAGACGCTAGAGGCTCGAGGAGGAAGTGAACAAAGGAAAATCTCAAGCCCAGAAAGGTCTTCGAAAAATCAGAGCAGTGCTGAGATATGAGGAAGAAATACAAAGGGAAAATTTGCAAATTTTCTTCAAGGAGTGGTGGGCTGGCAAAGCCGACAAAACCACCAAAGAGATGTGCCGTATCCTTAAAAGCAAACATAATAGAGAATCGATCCCCTTATTGCTATAATTAAATGGCAATGTATGCAATACGGAAGAAGATAATTTTGGGATCATTGAAGGACACTTCACGAGACTCCTGGGGACCTCAAACCCCCTCTCCCACCATAGAAGGGACTGTATCGTAGCCATATCTAGGGTTTCCCCCCATAGGATACCACTCAACCTTCGCTCCCTGCTACATGCCCCTATCTCTAAAGCAGAAATCATTGAGGTCATTGATGCCCTCCATTCTGGTAAAAGCCTGGGACCCGACGGGCTCACTAATGAGTTCTTTAAATCCTTCAAGTTGGTGGTTGCCACCCCTCTACGTCTGGTTTGGCAAGAGGCGCTCAAGTTTGGCGCGCTTCCTTCTTGTCTCAACAATGGCATTATCAAGTTAATACACAAAAAAGGGGAAAAGAACAGAATAGAGAACTGGCGTCCTATTACGATGCTCCAAACAGGATACAAGATCATTGCCAAAGTCATTGCCAACAGAATCTCTTGCCACTTGAGAGCGTGGTTAAGTGAGGACCAAAAAGGTTTCATCAAAGGCAGGTCAATTTTGGAAACCATTATAGATATCTGGAAAGGTCTTGAATTTGCGAATGAGTCTAAACAAGACATAGTCTTCCTCAAGATTGACTTTGATAAAGCCTATGATAGGTTGGAATGGGACTATATTCTGCAGTCGCTCCAAGATCTTGGATGTAGTCAAAAATTCACCAAGATGATCGCAACCATTCTCGGAAACGCTTCGAGCCAAATTAACATTAATGGCAAACTTTTGAAGGTGATCAAATTTAGAAGATCTATCAGACAAGGGTGCCCATTGGCTCCCCTTCTCTTTGCCATTGCCACGGAAGGGCTTAGCAGGCTGGTGGAGCATCAAGTGGAAGCTGGTAATATCAAAGGCCTCCGTTTGCCTCATGACTGTTGAAGATAAATATACAAGCTCATTTTCATATGAGCCATGCTTGGATAAATTTACCAAATATAAAGGTAAAGGAAAAGTAGAGGAAAAAAGGAAAAAATAATAAAAGAAAAAGTATAGTCAAAACTTCATGATGAGTAAAAGATACAATATCTTGCCTTGTAGTTAGTAGCATGTAGTGGAGAAAGTGGTAAGTTAAGAAGGAGGCACAAACTTCTTCACATGCTCATTGGTTATAAAAGTGAAGTGGGAGCACATTCAAAACAAGGAGAGAAAGAGGCAAGAGCTCCCAGTAGTCGGATCTAGGCATTTTATCATTTTGTCTTCCTTTAGACTCCTTCCAGCCGCACGTCAGTTTGTACATAGCTCTGTTGTCGAGCTCATATCTCAGTGCATATGTAACCATTTCTTATGTTTGAGCTTTCATTGGAAAGCTTATCTCATGCACTTTCTGCATACCAAATATCCCTTTGAAAGCTTATGTAATTTATGATCAGTGAAAGAGTGAAGTCCAGTTTTTTAGTATACCTGTGTAGATAGGTAGTCTATTTTGGTTGGTTAAGTTTCCTGACCAAAACATATCTAAATTGCATGATTTTTGTCTTGTTGGACAGCTCTTGGCATATACGTTCACTGTAGAAAATATCTCATTTAGATCTATATATTCTGTGAGATATCTTTCAGAGAGTAAAGTCTAGTTTTATAGTGTACTTATGTGTGGAGGTGGTCTATTTTGGTCAATTGAGTTTCCTGAGCAAAACTCATCCAAATTACCTGGTTTTTAGGTTTTTGGAAAGCTAGTTGTGTCTACTTTGTTTATACCAAACATCTCTCTCAAAGAATTTATATTCAGAGAGTTATCAGTCCAAGAGTGAAGCTCAGTTCTTCAGCATACCTGTGTGGACAGGTAGTTCATCTTTGTTAGTTGTGTTTCCTAATCAAAACTTGTCCAAATTAAAGCTCTCCTTGTCTACTTTGATTGACTAAAGGCTCAAGTCCATTTGACTTTTGTATTGAGAGCAGCAAGCTATCTAAGGTGCAGCTATTTGTCCAAGTATTGGACATACAAGGGCTCACTACACACTTCTGTTGCGCACAGGAGAACTCATTATCCACAGTTGGTATCAGAGCAAACTTGGTGCTGAAGCTTCATCAACAGAGCTGGAGATAAAGAAAAGGAAAAGAGGAGCTATAAAACAAGGAGGAGCTTCACAAACAGAAGAGCAAAGGACTATAACTATTCGAGGTAACTCTCAAAGTCTTTGATACTCTTCAATGGCTGACTTGGGTCAACAAGTAGAGAAGTTGGATAAGGACAAATATCCCGTATGGAAGTTTAGAATGACTGTTGACCTAAGCACCAACTTAGGGACTTGCGGAGAAAGAGACTATACCTCAATCCCCTCTCAAGTGCATATAGTGGGGATACACGCTTTTAATTATCAATCCAAAGAGTATACAAACCTAGCCGAGTGTATTAGGACATGCAATCCTGTAATGATCAATGCAAATGAACTACTCAAAGAGTGTAAATGAGGCAAAGACTTATCCAAACAAGCTTCAACTGTTGGTCATGGCGAAACGATACTTGGTGCAGCAGCCGTCAGTATTTTGGACTTTTCTCCCAGCTCCGAGCTCCAAATATAGCGAATAGCATATGCGTTTCGAAGCTCTCGAGAAGACGCATCCAATGGCAGTGGTTTCACTCAATTCCGACGCTCCTACTTCAAGTTATGAGCAAAATACTGAGTCGCGGGAATACTTTCCTACACTTCAGCACTTCCTACACTTCGCACACACCTTACCTACAGCAAATAAACACTTTCATGGATAGACAACACTCACAAGCACTCTTTCCAAGCAATACACATGCATACAAGCTCATGAAGAAGAAGATACAGAGTGAAGAAGACACAAATTCGAATTTCTGTGCTCTCTATTCTCACAATGGCCAAAAGTTCTTTACAAAGAGTCACATTTGACTTATATACTAGTGCCCTAAAAATGGTCCTTTCACACAAGAGACCGGCACTTTATTCACTAAGAGACTAATTTCCTACTATTTTACAAGGGTAAATCTCTAATCTTCTGCGGGGATGCATCTAGAGGACTCCTCTAGTGCTTTTACAACGGAAAATATATTACAAGAATGATTATGATACAAAAATATGATGTCCAAATCGGAAAAATTATGGGGCCCGTCTTTTTCTCTGCTTTGTGCTTTCTTAAGCTCTGCAACACTCTCCCCCTCTTCGTCTCTGTCGTCCCTTGACAGGCTTTGCTTCTTGTCCTCAGTTTGTTGTTCGCACGCAACCCTTGCTCAATTTTGCCTGATTCTTGATCTTGCATTACGTTTTAGAGGCGCTCTGATTTGTCCTGGTTGCACACATCGGACCTTGCTGTGTTATTCACTTCCTTTCTCTGCACGCAACCTTTGCTCATTGTTACCTGTTTATAAAACAGGTGTTCAGTTTTGACGGCCTCTTCTTAATCCTTGTTTTACATTCTTCTCTTTTGCTCGCCCGCAACCCCTGGAGTTTGACTGACTACCTGATATTTCGCAGTCTAATTCACCTATAGGTTCATTAATTCTGGGTTGCCATGGTAATTCTGGTTGCCACGCACGCCACCAGTGGAAGGCATGAAGATGTGGTGCTTCAGTCTTCGATCTGGACCTTCCACAGATCAAGAGGTTGAAGCACCCATGTGGGTTACGTCCTTTCCTTGGTGTGTGTGCCCCTGCGGGGCTCTGTGCAGAGATGGGTGTTGCGCCCCTGCGGGGCTTCTTGCAGAGATATGTCTTCAGATATTTCTTTTTAGTGAAGCTGCTTCTTTCGTTGTCTTCTTCTTTTCTTCTTTTTACTTGACTCTCCCTCAACACTGCCCCCCTCCTGGACTCTGTCGTCCCCGACAGGCTTTGATAAGCGACGGGCATATGTTTGATATACTCTTTGCTCTGTATCATTTAGCAGATTTGCTTCACGTATCATGAGTTGTTTCCATTGTTCTGCCTTCACACCGTCATTGGGTGGCTGTCTGTGATCTGCGAAGAAGCTAAGTTCATATGCCACTAATCTGGCATTTACATTGGATGACATCTTCACAAAAATTTCTGAATCCATCTCAAAAAATCCTGTAAAGAAAGCTTCTTCAAAAGTCTGCATATATACACTTGGCAAGAACATTAATCTGGAATAATATGCCATTATTGTTGGTCTGCTAGGCATAACTGATAGATCAAAAATGAGGATTTCCGTGCCTTGATTAATACCTATGAAGTTCAAAAAGGTGTAGGCCGCATGCTTGAATACCTTCAAGACTGTAAGGATCATGCTAAGTATTTTGTTGGTCATTTTTACAGTTAAATCAGGTACTGTCGCATAATTCTGTAGCCAATATTCGATGGTCTTGACCATATAATCCTCTGTTGGCAAGTAGTTATGTGGCGGGCTCGGAAGCATAGGATAGTTGAGCCACTGCTTATTTATAGTGCCGCTTCTTTGCAAGTCCAAAAATTCTCTAGTATCCTTTCTACGTGGTATAGGGCAAAATGAAGGGTTTACCTATAATAAATATGGTCTTGCCAATGCACCCGTAGTGTGGGATGTTTCTCCAAAAATTTCCGTCGCCACACTGGTTGTGCAGCTTCAAACTCTGCTTGAGTGTATGCGAATGTGTCATGTTTGAAATTCAGCTGCTCATCTGGACTCTTCTGTGTAATCCTCTGTATATAACGTCTTGTTTTCTCTTTCAAGAGTCCGTATGGAATATTGAACGGCTTCATAATCTTGTCCAGGTCTTTACCTTTGATCTTGGCCTCTTTCATCACTTTGACCACTTCATTTTCAAAATTTTCCGTTAACTGGGACACCACTAGTGCCCGTTCCTTCTGACTTATTTCTGCAGTATAGGGCATTGGATGTTCGTCATGTATGTCGGCCAACTGCTCATGTAGTGGAGAATTATAGATCGGGTGAGATAGAGGACTTACCTCTACCTCGTCAGTAGGATTTTCCTTAGCCGGCACTACTGGTGTCCCGATCGGTTCTTTCTCTTTTATCTGAGTCTTTAATTGTGCTATGCATTCATCTTTATCTTTTACTTCTTGCATGGCTGTGCTCAATGCTTCTTTTGCTGCAAGTAATTCATTTCCGATTTCAGCCACATTATCCATGTTTTCACTGTAGCTTGTGGCCAGTTTTCCATGTGCTATATTTAACTGCTTTTTTAGTTCACATATTTCCTGAGTGTACTTCCGTTCTGATTCTTCTCTTACTTCTTGCTCTTGTCGCAGCAATTCTGCATGTTGTGCTATCTGCTCTCTTAATTCTTTTTCTTTGATTTCTGAGGATTCCTGTTGCTCGATTGGTTGATCATATAATAATGATTTCATTAATTCCTTATTCCTGTTGCGGAGGCTGTCGTTCTCTTCCATATACAACTTGAGTTGTTGTTCTAATAACATACTTCTCATTTTCATTTTCTCTTTCTCAGCCTCGCTCGCATCGTGTAATCTTTGCAACTCTGTTAGTTGTGTATGCATCTGTTGATTCTGAGCGATAGATGCATCATGTTGTAGCTTGATTGCCAGCACCTCTGCATTTTTGACTGCCAATTCTTTTTGTGCTTCAATCAACTGTGCCGATAGCTGCTCACTCATGATTTGAAATTGATTCTTTTCTCTTCTTGCCTGATCATAGTCGGCATCTATTTCCATCAACTGTTGTTGAGTGTCCATGGCCGTCTGAATCATTTGCTTGACTACCGGCTTCAGCTGAGTGACATCCACATTCAGCCATGTTTTTGGAATGCTTGGTTCTTCGCCGGTATTAATATCTTTGCCCTGTGCGATATGTAATGTAGTGTCATGGGGCTGCCTAATCTGAAGCTGGATCCTTGGCTCAGCCCCCATGTTTGCCTGCTTTTCGTGAGGTGTGTCATCCGGTACGTCGATCACAATTTGTTCTTTGATTTGTAACTCCTCTGTTTCCTTACTTACTGGAGTTTGGACTTCCTCTTTGATAGGTGGTTTTACATAAGTAGCATTGGTTGGAGCTTCCTTGATGCTTATCTTTGTAGTATCATTCAACTGAATGACATGCTCCGGTTCAATGGGATCTTCTACATTCTGTTCCTTTTCTTTACAATTTCCTGGCGTCACTTCCACTTGATCGATCTCATTCCATTCTTCTTCTGGAGTTTCTGTCTGTATATTAGTATCCAAGGTATCTTTTTCAGGGCTGGAATCTGTATTGGTACTGGAATCATCTATTCCTAGTTCTTTGTACTTTCCAGCTTGTTTTGGTGTCTTTTCTGGACTCCATTTTTGTTTCTCTTGACTTGCCTGTCTATAATGATGACCTTGAATGTTTAAGTTCACCTGCCCTTGCATATACTGATGTGTTTCTTCGAGGGCATCAAAAAGATCTCTCCTTGTAATAGGAATTTGAGCCGTCGTGATTTTCGGTAAGAGATGAGTTCTCTTCGATTGTGGTGTAGCTTGGGCTTCCTCCTCCCGTAGACGCTTTGTACCCCTCATGGGTTTTTGTGTGCTGGTTCCAGCTTCTTCAACCATAACTACTACTTTCTTTTTCTTAGGGACCGTAGCAGATTTTGCATACTTGGCTAGCCCTTCTGAGGTCGGCATCTCTCGTAAGCAATTTTTCATCTCGAGAGCTTCATATATCAATAGTGTTAATGCAGAACTGCCATTCAAAAACTTCTTTTGGCCCCATTTCTTGTGGGCTTCAAATAGCCTTTCTTGGACATACCTTGTTAAATTAATTTTGTTTCCTATTTGTCGCATGGCATGCGATAGTAATTGCACTACTATCTTCTGTGGAGCGGTATACATGTGCATGCTTGGGAAACAAAAGTGTTGATGCACCAATCGAACAACATCTTCTATGTCAATTCTGTTTATATCCAAAAATGATCTCTTCTTGGGATCATGACACTCCTCTTTGACACTAGTAATTCCTGCTTGATTCCATCCAAAAGCTTTATTGATTATTTCGTGAGTGAATTGGATGGTTTTCCATGTCCCTACTTTATCCAATACTCGTGCTTCTGGGACTGATATTTTTGTTGCAGCCGGTTGCATGGTATTCATGACTTGTGCACATCTTTGAAAGTCTGGAACATAGATTGGCAATTTGAGAAATGCCTCTATGCCTGCTTGTGTCCATACATCTTCAATATGAGGTAACCCCTGTGTGATTGTTTTGAAGTCCTGTGACATGATAGGAAAATAATGATCTGTGTCCATAATTTTGATAGTTGCCATGAAGATGAGATCTGCCACTGGTTGGTCATCCCGAAACCAGTGACCTCTTGCTTTTGTAATTGACTCGAGTGGGAAAAGCTAGACCTCTTCCTCTTGTGTAGCTTCAGAATTAGTAGACGCCATCTGCACTCAATATAGAGTATCAATTAGTTGCCATATATTATCAGAAATCCTCCTTTATTTGTTTGTCATAAGCTCGATGTTGCTCCGAGTGAATGGTGTCCCCCCTTTCCTGTGTGTGTGAGAAAGGTAATACCTAGATTTTTCACATTTTTAGGTATTTTTATATTTTCATCTGAAAAGGAAAATAGAAAAGTTAGCTTATAGCCGAAGCGGTTATTAAATTTTTTGAGTAATTTTCTTAATGTATGTACAAGTGCTCTCCTATTTCCCAAGAGGAAAATGTGCTTGACTATCCTGAAATAGAAGAAGGATGTGCCGAATGCTTGGCCTTGTAATGTGGCCCTATCATGCATACATTGGGTCTCGAAGGCTCCATATGTGTGCAATTGGAAGTAGTTGGTTGATGCATGCCGTTTGTTTTGGCTTTAGGTATCCAAATCTGCTTCATTTTGCTAGGCCTTGTGGTAGGTTGCCCAATTCCGCTGAATGTGGCTCTTTTCTTGTTGTACGTCTGCTTTATCTGATTCGTAAATCTCGGACTGGCTCAGGTTGCCGTTACAGACTTCTTCTTTCTCCAGTAACTCCTTGTTTATGGTTGTTTTGCCTGTGGACCACATTGGTTCTTCTTGTGCTGAGGATCATCATTTCGATTTGGTTTCCTTGGAGCGCATGACTTGGGAATCCAAATTTGTGAACGATCCTGTTGAGCGGCTACTACTTTTTTTGGAATCCATATTGTAGCAGTTCGTCGATGACTTTGTTGTTTCGACTGAATTGTTTTCCTATTTGATTTGTTGTTTTGATGTCGGTTGTGCTTCTGTCATCCAAGATACTCCTCCACTTGATCTTTCTTTATCCACGCTTGGTTAGAGTATGGAATAGGGTATATTTTAATAGGTACAAATTTTGAATTACTCAGAGGACTAGTCTCTCTTTGGCATGGTGCTTTACTGAGGTTGGTTTTGGATAGATTGACACTCTCATGACTTGCTAGACTAGAAGATGGTGTGCATGCAGAATTCAATGTGTCCGCACATATAGTACTTGATGAAGGTGTTTCTATAGTGCTAGTGATCATACATTTAGGACTTTGTTCTTTAGAATGAACTTTTTGCTCCATGCTCACAGATTTGATTGGTCGTTCGTCTAGCAGACTGAATACTTCACGATGTCCTATCCTGGCTGAGATGTATCCTAAAGCCAATTGAACGGTCACCTCATATTCGTAAATCCAGTCTTGACCTAACACTACCTCTTCAAATAAATCCTGATCATGACACACTAATAGCTTTTGTTCCATAGTGTTGTTGCCAAGATGCAGAGGTAAGGTGATCTCACCTATGCATTGAGTAATTGTTCCTCCTATTCCTATCAACTGTGCCATTGATGGGCGTACTTCCTCCTTGAGTTTTTGGGTCAAAGAAAGCTTGATACAGCTTACAGAAGCTCCTGTGTCAATGAGAGCATCCACCAAGTGGTACTCCGTTTTACCTGCTCCCAAATTTAAATATGGTTGTGTTCTCTGAGATCCTAGGTTTTGAGTGGTTCTAAAATTAGCCATTGGGATGAGTTCTTCTCCTAGTCGATATCTCTCATTTCGCTCTCTCATCCACTCCTTCCGTTTCTTTATTCTTTCCAATGCTTCCTGTCTCGCTTCTTCTCGTATCCTTTCCTCCTCTATGCGTCTATTCTTGCCTTTGATTAATCGAGACATTGTTTCTTCGGTCAATGGTTCTAGATATTTTTTTACTCTACATCCACTGATGTAGTTTGGTAATACATCTCCATCTAAGGTTGCTAAGCTGATGGCTCCACTTGTAGATATACGATTAATAATTAATGGACCATATCCTCTCTTCTGCAACTTCTTAGCGTGTTGTTTTAAGGTATATACCAAAACTAAATCTCCTTCCTTCAAATTTTTGTCCTTAATGTGCGCATCAAAGTAGGCTTTCTGTCGCCGTTTAGCAGCATAAATGCCTGCTACTGCTTGTAACCTAGTTTCATGAAGCTTTTCTATTTGATCCAATTGAGCTGATAGTTCATGTCCTATCCACTCGTAAGTAGTTGCTACTCTCAGAGTGGGAATTAAGAAATCAATTGGCAAAATAGCATTTTGTCCATACACTAAGTTAAAAGGAGTAGTGCCTATGGCGGTTTTATAGGCTACTCGAAATGCCCATAAAGCATTGTTAACAACTTTGGTGAGAACTGTACACAAGATTTTATTCGAACTTTCGGCTTGTCCATTGGCTTGTGGGTGATAAGGAGCTGATTTCTTATGAATTACCAAGAATTCATTCAATAAAGCTTCTATAACTTCATTCACAAAGTGCGTACCTCTATCACTCACAATTTCTATTGGTAGTCCAAATCTAGTGAAAATGTTCTCAAAGAGAAACTTGGCTGTGGTTCTTGCGTCATTTTTCTTGGTTGCTTTGGCTTCAACCCATTTGGTCAGGTAGTCTGTGGCTACAATTATATATTCGGCATGGGATCCTTTCGCTGGTGGGCTAATAGGTCCTATGAAGTCTATTCCCCATTTCGTGAAAGCTCTGGCACTCATCATGGGTCTCAGTGGCATCTCATCTCTTCTAATTGGATATGTCGTTCGTTGACAAGTATCACACCATTGCACATATGTCATGGCATCTTGGTGTAGAGTTGGCCACCACATTCCAGCAAAGAGGATCATTTTTGCTGTTTTATCTGCAGAGAAGTGTCCTCCTGCAGCTCCTGTATGAGCCATCTCTAAAACAGAAAGATATTCGTCTTCGTGAACACACATTCGTAATTGGTTATCTTTCCCTCGTTTAAAAAGTTGTTTTGATATAATGGCATAATCTTTACTTTGTTCTTCAAGAGCACGTTTCCTTGCTGAAGTAGCTCCTTCGAGATATTCTTGAGTTTTCAAGAACTTTACCAGTGGCATGCTCCATCTTGGTGCTATTGTAGAATAGCATAAAGTTGAGTTCTCATCTGGAATTTGTTCTTGACAGGTTTGACAGGTTGATACATAGTTATGTGCATCTCTTTGCATGGTTGGCCAATATATGCCAAATCTCTTGAGTGTTTGCCACGTTCCATTTGCATTCAAATGAGTTCTCCATTGGTTTACATGTGCTTTCTGAAGCCACATTTCTTGTTCCTCTTCTTCCACGCATCTCATTAATAATCCACTTGAATCCTGGTGATACAAAATTCCCGCAATGATGTGAAGGTTTTTAGTCTTCCAGAGATCTTGGGTTTGATTTGGCGTGATCCCATCTTTAGGTCCATGAGTAAGTATAGGGATCAACTTTTCTGCCCATTGAGGACATACTTCCAGGTTAAAAAGGTACGTATCTGGCAGATCATCTGGTACTCCTATGGGTGGTTCTCCATGGGTCATTCTTGATAAGTGGTCTGCTCTTATGTGGGTATTTCCTTTCTTGACTACTACCTCAAAATCAAATTCCATTAGCAATAAAAACCATCGTACTAGTCGTCCTGTATTGCACGGTTTATTGACTAGGTACAGTAGGGTTTGATGATCAATGAAGAATTTGAATTTGTTTGCCAACAGGTAATGTCTGAACTTTTTGATTGCGTACACCATCCCTAGGCCTTCTCTCTCCGTGGTAGTATAATTGCGTTCTGCTTGATTTAATTGTCTACTAGCATAGGCTATAGGGTGGTCTAGTTTTCCTGTATCTGCAGGTTGAGCTAAGATGCAACCAATGGCAAACTTGGAAGCATCCACATGAATATGAAATGGCTTATTCCAGTTAGGTACTCGAAGGATTGGTGCTGAAATCGATTCTTTAACTCGTTGAAGGCTTTTTCACATTCCTCGGTCCAATTAAATTGTGTCAATAATGCATAAAGAGGTCTAGCAATTATGGCGTACATATGTATAAATCTTCGATAGTATCCACAATGTCCCATAAATGCTTGAACTTCTTTAACAGTCTTAGGTCTTGGTAAATCCAAAATTACCTTGATTTTGTCTTCATCAGTTGAGATTCCGTTTTTAGAGACAATATGTCCTAATATTTTCCCTTGTCTAACCATGAAGACACATTTTTCTGGGTTAAGGCATACTCGATATTGTCGACATTTAGCAAAGATCTTTTCTAATTCTGGGATGTGCTCTGATCGTATAGCTGAATAAGTACAAAGATCATCCACGTAGACCTCCAAACTTTTTCTTAGGAATTCTTTGAATACATGACACATCAATCTTTGGAAGGTGGCTGGGGCATTAGTTAGACCAAAAGGCATGACTCTAAAGGCGTATACTCCCCATTCAGTTGCGAACGCTGTTTTATGTTGGTCCTCAAGAGCAATAGCTACCTGATTATACCCTGAAAAGCCATCCAGAAAGCTATAAACTTCCTTCCCTGCTACTCTTTCCAAGAGATGATTTGTAATTGGTAAAGGATAACTATCCCTTATGGTCGCAGCATTTACTTTCTTCAAATTGATGCACACTCTTAACTTTCCATTCTTTTTCGGTACAACCACCAACGGTGACACCCATTCCGTGTGCTCAATCTCATATATGAATCCAGCATCTAACAATTTGTCTATCTCTTCCTTTATTTTGGCTGAATACACATCATTGTATGTGTATGGTCTTTGTTTAGAAGGTTTGGCTTCGGATGTCATGGGAATTCTATGCGCACATATAGAAGGGTCGACTCCTTTCAAGTCCTTATAGGTCCAAGCAAAGACATCCCAATATTCTCTTATGAAACGAATTAACTCTTGTTCTTCCTCTAATGAGACATCCTGTCCTATGAAGGTGCATCGTTCTTCTCCTTCTTCTACTGTTACTACTATCTTCTTGGTTTGTTCTTTATTATCATAAGCTATTCCTGTCTGTGCCTCTCTTTTAGGCATTTGAATAGCGATTTTTCTCTCCTCCACTTCATATTTTTTAAAGTGAGCTGGTACCTCAAATTGGTCTTGGGGTTTATTTTCTTCATCTTCTAATTCTCTTTCAAATTCTAATTCCCTCTTCTGTGTGAGTTCCTGGTGTTTTTCATTGGCTGTGATCTTTATGTTAGTGGTACTATTCCCTAGATCCATTGGTTCGGGCTCCATTTCAATGCTCTCGTAGTCCTCCTTCCAGTCTTTCTCGATCACTTCTCCGTCTTCAGCCTCCTGAAGGACTACCACATACAGGCTCACATCATAACCCTCCTCATCGATACATTCGTTCATGGTCACTACTTCTTCGTTTACACAGACATCGAGTGTCGCTAAAATTTCCATCCAACCATGAGGTTCAAACTCTTCATCCAGAAATACTTGTGGCATGTAAGCTGGATCTTTACAGACCTCGCTACTCCTTGTTTTTGCTGCCATTCTTTTCTTCTCTCCTCTTCCTTCTTTGCAGCTTGGCATATCCATAGATGAGTGTCCTCGTTCATCCAAGATTGATCACTAGAACCTACACTATGAATTGATTGATCGTCTTCCTCCTTATGAATTTGATTCCATTGTAGAGGTGGAACATCTTGATAAGTGTATGTATGTAGGTTTATTCTAGTGGTGGTTCCTTCATGTTGTAGGTATACCGCATCTTTTCCCCAATCTTGTACGACCTTTAACTGCCTCATGAAAGGCCTTCCCAGGATCATTTCATAATTGCTTGGCCTTTCGAAGTGACATATTGCTAAAGTGTGTTCGAATTCCACTCCACATGTAGTGAAAACTACTCGTTCCAACAATCCTAAGGGTCTTTCTGTATGTCCATCTGCCATTTGTATTTTCATGCGTGTTGGTCTTAATGCTGGTTTTCCCCATTTCTCCCAAATTTCTTTGGTAGCAATACCAACACCAGCTCCCGAATCTAAGATGGCTTTGGTAGTGTAACCCCTATAAGTAATTGGAAGGCAGGTATTTCCTTCATCTCCCTCACTAAAGTCTCCTACCTTATCCACTGGAATTCTCACTGTGTTTACTTTGTCTGCTATCTCTTTCTTTTCCTCCTTGACTTCCCATTGATTGATTAATTTCTCCTTCAAATGTGGTTTTACCTTCAACAATTCTTCGAATGTTAGGGTACAAGGGATTTTTACCTCTCTAAGACGTTGTATGATCTCCGATGTTTGGACTGATGGGTTCGTTTCTCGTTTCCTTATTGAGGGAATACAATACAATTCTGAATTGTGTTCGTACTCCCGGTGTAATTGGGCAGTTCCTTTACATCCTCCTCTCCTTGGTCACTTGCATCCATCGGAAAAATTCCTTCTGAATTTAGTTCAGGTATTGAACCCTCTATTTCATTTTCTGCTTCTAGTTCTTCAAAGGGTGGTTCAATTCCTTCCGCTTTCTTCCATTTGTCCTCTTGAACTCGTGCCCATAGATCTTTAGTCCATTCTCCTTCTACCTCGGGGACTATGGATCCTTCCCTTCTCTCAATACCACATTCGTCATCCTGTGTTCTACTCACTTCAGGCTTTTCATGAGTGTTTACACACTCTTGGAATTTTCCTTCAGGAATTCGGGTATTGGGTAAAGGCGATGCAGGTTTTTCTAAGGTCTGTTGTGCACCTTCTATCAATTTCTTGCAGATCTCCAGTCTTTCTTTTTCTAAGTCGCCTCTCGGATATTCCCTCTCATGTTGTTCTATGGTAGGTCCTGCTCTTATTCGTGCCTTGTATGCCTGAATCCACATGGCTAATTCTTCAGGCATAGGATCTGCTAACACTGATCCTACCTCCTCTTTTTTGTACTGTTCATTTTTGTTTCCTTCTTCCCTCTTCGGTTCTTCTTTTGGTTTTTGTCCGTTTTCCTCCTTTTCCTTTTTCTGCAATAACTTCTTTTCTTTTATCCTATCTCTTCGGTGCTTCCATCTCTGGGACCTTTTACTTGCAATACTTTTCTCCGGCTCTTCTGAGTCTTCAACTCTTTGAGGGCTGGGTGTGTTCACCTCCCTGTTATTTTGGTTGTCCTCTTCCGTTTTATTTGGGGTCTCTCTGGCTTTGGCTCTCGTTATTGCTTTCAATGGTACTGTGTACTCTTTATCACTCCCTGATGATTCAATTACTTCTATTACATTGATTTGCACGTTAGATGTAACCTTGTTGGGATTCTTGGGGCAATCTCTGAAAAGGTGTTCCTTGCCACAATCACTACAGTAGCCTTCCCAGACTCGTTGTGGTGGTGGTGGGTTTGGCAATGTGCATTCTCTGATGTAGTGATCACCTCCACATCTATAACATGGTCCTCTGGGTACAGGCGGTCTGTTCATGGGTCGGGGTGGTATGGTTGCTCTAGGAGCTGTGTACATTAATGACACATAGTCTTGCTCATATCCGTATGAACTATCTGATGCATCCATGCCATAGGCATATGGTTCATACAGTTGTCCATATTCCATCATTGAGCTTTCATAGTTGGGATATGCTCCTTGACTATGGTCGTAAGATGAGTCATATGGTTCATTAACAACCAAAGGTGTGGCTGGGACTATTGCTCTCTCTAGGTTTTCTTCAGGTTGAGCAATCTTGACTGGGACAACGTTCTGAGGATGGGGTGGTTGTTGTCCTAGTACAGGTTGTGGTTGGGTGTACCCCTGATACGCATATGGTCGTGGCATTGGTGCCTGTGGCTGATAAGAAGGATATCTAAAGGCTTCACCTCCCTGATCTCTCTGAGGGTATCCATAAGGTCTCATGTATGGTTGTGCTGGTCTCGCCTGCCTATTGTAAGGGCAATTTTTTGTACTGTGATTTGTATATTTTTGTTCTATACTGCAATATTGTAGAGATCCTGGGACAGGGGGTCTATTATAAGCATAAACAGGTGGTGGGACTACTCCCCTAGTACACAAGTGAGAAGGATGATCTCCTCCGCACTGCATACATCTTCTGAGCATGGGTACTCTCATAGGGTTATTGGGGTAGTTCCTCTGTCCTTGAACGTTCAACTTCTTTGCTACCAAATCGGCTATTTCCTCTACATTGTTTTTAGGGATTGATGTGTTACTGGCCGAATCTTCACTTTTCAAGCTACCTTGAGGTATTTTCAGGTCCTCTGCTAGGTTGTCTTCTAGATCTATGCATTCCTTCATGCATTCTTGCAAAGTCTGAACTCTTTTTACATATAACAATGATCTCAAAGATCCGTTCAACAATCCTTCCAAAAATAATGATACCATTTTATTTTGGGTAGGTCTCTCTTCTACTGGGCATCTGTCCACATACTGTTTGAATCTTCTTGCAGCCAATCTCACTGATTCGGTAGGGGCTTGCTTGAAGCTATGGATCAATGATGAAGAATTGTTTTTAATTCCTGACTTAGTGAATTCCTCAATCATTTCTTGGTATACTTGCTCCATGTTTTGAAAAGTATTAGGGTCCAATGGTTGAAACCATGCTAACGTAGTGTCTGACAAAGTAAGACCAAAGGACTCATATTGAATCAAAAAGTCTTCTACCTGTTCGGCTCTGATTACTTGTTTAAATTCCGCTATATGATTGTAAGGTTCACTAGAGCCATCATAGTGGTTTCTCATGCATTTGGCAACTTGGATTGGCCTTAATCTTCTTCCTGCTTCGGGTGGTCTAGGCATTACTGGGAAAATTGGTCTTCCTATTGGTATGTCTGGTCCTCTTACTACCGGCGGTCTGACTGGAGCATGAGTTCCATGTCTTGGGTCAGTAGTTGGTTGAGGTCGGTAATTAGGGTTATTTGCAGGCATTGTGAACTGCACAGGTGGCCTGACTGGAATTTGAGTTTGTTTTGTTTGTTGTGTTTGGCCTGACCGTTGGTATGAATCATTATGGGATGTTCCAAGTGGATTTCTTGAAGTAGTGGCTTGGTCCCTAGGGGGAAACACTGGGATGTTCTAATATTTCAACTCAGCTCTTTCCGCTTTTGTCAAGGGCCAATATCTTCTCTGATTCTTATCCAGATATGTGATGATGGTGGAGAAATCAGGATCTTGTAACTCATAGATGGTGACTGGATTAGGAGCAGCTTCCCAAATTGAAGAGTGTGCTCTAAGAAGATGCTCTATCCCATTGATCAAATATACATCTATTAAGGTGTCATCTTGGGGAATCAGGTCTCCTCTCCATATCCTAGCAACCGTAGATCTCCCTCTAGGTGTAGTTACTTGCTCTTCATCCCCTCCTCCATTTAAATTTGAAGCATTATTTTCTTCACCAATTTCATTAATGTTTTCTGGGTGTTCTGTGACAACATATTGGATATCTCTTTTGTCCATGTAAAATCCTCCTATGTACTTGACTGCTGGTCTAGGCACTATGTAAGCCTCTGACGCTTTCTTTAACCTGGCCACTGATCTGTTTAGACCATCCAAATAAATAGGGATCTCATTCTGGTTGGTGTTCACGTACTCCAGGGAGGTCCTGTACTCTCCCTCAATGATCGACATCATGCCAATCATGGGTACTGTGTTCTGCATATCCTCTGAAGCCATGGGAATTTCTTCCTCTGACTCACTAGAGGTCTCAGAATAATGTGAACGGTTACTTGGCTCTGCTACACTACCTACAAAAGAGATTACACTTCTTCGGCTTCCTAGGGTTCTTCCGGATCTCAGGTTCATCCACTTCCAGACTCTGATCAGTCTTTGCCCACCTTTAGCCTTTGGCACTCTTCACTCAGGGTCAAAATTCTAGGAAGAAAGTTGGCTAAAAATTGACTGAAAATAACTTTTCAGGTCACGATATTTAACCTCCAAATTCCACGATCTCTGACTACAGACGATACTTGATAGCTGGCAAAACGATACACGATACTTCCACCAAACGATACACGATCTCTCACAAAACGATACCTCAAAAAAACGATCTTTCGCAGACGATCGCTGGCAAAACGATACACGATACTTGTTAGGTATCGCGATCTCTGAACCAAACAATACACGATCAACGATCGCTAGTCAAAACGATCTCTGACCAAGTATCGCGATCTTTGATCAAAACGATCTCTGGGCCAAACGATACCGATATTTGGGCCGCAACGATACACGATACACGATACTTGACCCACAAAACGATACACGATACACGAGCAGTGACGATACACGATATCTGGTTCAAAACGATACACGATACTTCCCAAGTATCGCGATCTTTGACCAAAACGATCT
The DNA here is from genome assembly GCA_020310875.1 of Ceratopteris richardii. Lineage (NCBI taxonomy): Eukaryota > Viridiplantae > Streptophyta > Polypodiopsida > Polypodiales > Pteridaceae > Ceratopteris > Ceratopteris richardii. The sequence goes on along the minus strand of CM035427.1, from coordinate 70,960,782 downwards.
CTAGTCGAAACGATACCGATCGCAGGGAAATATCGCGATACTCAACCACAGGAGCAAAACGATACTTGTGAAGTATCGAGATACTCGACCGCGGGAGCAAAACGATACTTGACCCTTGGACAAATTTTTGCTAAGAATTTTCAAGTTTTGAATACACACAGATGTTTCACAAGGTCTCCTACCCTCTCCTCACCCTCTGTTTCATCCAAAACACACTTTTTAACCCCTGAAAGTTCTAAACGATACCTGACGCAGATCGTTTTTCTTTCCTAACTTGATTTGCAGAGAAATTTTGGTCAAAATGGTGGGTTAGCTCACCTTGGTAGTTCCTATGATCTCTTTGTTACTTTCCCTTGCTCTGTGTAACCCCAGATTGCCTGCTTGTTCGCTCACGATCTCTGGCGCAGCGCTCACGATACTCGACAGTGGTTCTCCACGATACTTGCTCAGAAACAAGTGAATTGCAAAATGACTATTTTTGGCTTTTATACTTGGGATTTTCTATCTACTGAAAATGAAACAACAAGACAAGAAGTGAAAGCTACTCTAATCTACTCCCTCCACTCACTTCCCTAAACTAACAACTCACTAACACACTCCAAGAATGAGAAGTAGCAAGTGCGGCTGAAAATGACTTACCAAAGAAGAGAAAATTTCCACTCCTCCACTTACTTCTATGCAAAAAAGCTACTTACCATCACACGAATGCCTCGGTTTGATTCGTCACTCCCCGGCAACGGCGCCAAAAAGTGTGTTGACCTAAGCACGAACTTAGGGACTTGCGGAGAAAGAGACTATACCTCAATCCCCTCTCAAGTGCATATAGTGGGGATACACGCTTTTAATTATCAATCCAAAGAGTATACAAACCTAGCCGAGTGTATTAGGACATGCAATCCTGTAATGATCAATGCAAATGAACTACTCAAAGAGTGTAAATGAGGCAAAGACTTATCCAAACAAGCTTCAACTGTTGGTCATGGCGAAACGATACTTGGTGCAGCAGCCGTCAGTATTTTGGACTTTTCTCCCAGCTCTGAGCTTCAAATATAGCGAATAGCATATGCGTTTCGAAGCTCTCGAGAAGACGCATCCAATGGCAGTGGTTTCACTCAATTCCGACGCTCCTACTTCAAGTTATGAGCAAAATACTGAGTCGCGGGAATACTTTCCTACACTTCAGCACTTCCTACACTTCGCACACACCTTACCTACAGCAAATGAACACTTTCATGGATAGACAACACTCACAAGCACTCTTTCCAAGCAATACACATGCATACAAGCTCATGAAGAAGAAGATACAGAGTGAAGAAGACACAAATTCGAATTTTTGTGCTCTCTATTCTCACAATGGCCAAAAGTTCTTTACAAAGAGTCACATTTGACTTATATACTAGTGCCCTAAAAATGGTCCTTTCACACAAGAGACCGGCACTTTATTCACTAAGAGACTAATTTCCTACTATTTTACAAGGGTAAATCTCTAATCTTCTGCGGGGATGCATCTAGAGGACTCCTCTAGTGCCTTTACAACAGAAAATATATTACAAAAATGATTATGATACAAAAATATGATGTCCAAATCGGAAAAATTGTGGGGCCCATCTTTTTCTCTGCTTTGTGCTTTCTTTAGCTCTGCAACAATGACCAATTACCTAATGGGCAAAAGCTTATGGGGTATTGTGAGCGACGATGATGCTCAACCTCAAATCAATCAAGCTATGGCCACCGAAGTCCAAAGGAGGCAAGCAAAAGAATGGGAAGAGAGGAATAATGAGTCATGTTCCTCATTTCGCAACTCATTACTAATGTCATGGTATGGCATATTCAACATCTAGAGAAAGCTAAGGATGCTTGGGAAGCTTTTGAAAGGATGTATTCAACAAATACCAAAGCTAGGAAACTTCAACTCAAGAATGAGTTGAACACAATCAAGAAAAGTTCGAGTCAATCCATAGCTGAATATACTTTGAAGATTAAGGAGCTAAGCGATGCTTTCGCTTCTATTGGCACAACAGTTGAAGACGAAGATCTTGTGTGTTATAATCTCAATGGATTGAGAGAAGATGAAAGATGGAAGCCTTTTATAACTTCCATTAACTTGAAAGATGCATATCCAGGTTTTGAACAATTAATCCCTCATCTTGTCATAGAAGAGCTTAGCTTCGGTGGTCCCAAAGGAAAGGACAGCCACAACCAAATGTTATATGCGGGTCAAGGTAAAGGAAGGAACTCAAGAGGAGGCTCAAGAGGAAAAGGAAGATGTCACAAAAAATCCAACTACAACCAAAGCAGTTCCGAAGACAACAAGGATGCATCAAATGCCAACACACAAGGAAGAGGTTGAGGTAGAAGTAGAGGAAGAGGCCGAGGCTCCTACAATTCTCATAAAGGTATAACATGCTATCATTGTGGTAAAGTAGGACACTATGCTAGTGATTGTTGGCTGAAGAATGGAAGACCAAATGGAGGCAATCAAAGGAACCAAAGCAACTATGCAAGCACCTCAAGTGAAGGAAGCAAGGACACACTACTTGCAATGAGACATGAGTATAGAAGCTCTTGTGAAGACGACAAAAAATGGTACATTGATTCAGGTTGTAACAACCATATATCATGCCAAGGAAGTTTGTTCAATAATCTACAGGTACCAAGTGGAAAAGGATGTGTTGAAACAGGTGATGATACTCAACACATGATTGAACATATTGGAGATATAAGGCTTGGAGATACAGGTAGAGCAAAGGTACTATCTAATGTTCTTCATGTTCCTACAATTTCAAAGAACCTGATTTCAATAGGACAAATGGTAGAGAAGGGTTATCATGTCATATTCAATGAGAATGGGTGCTTCATAAAGAACCCAAAGGAAGGCTTCAAGGTCATTGCTCGAGGTAGAAGAGAAGGAAGGATGTTCAATTTGGATTTCCAACATCCACATGGAAAGGTCATGTACGTTCAATGTGGGAAAAAGAAGATTTCAGAGCTGGACTTATGGCACAAAAGAATAGGACACATCAACATTCCAAAGCTGAAGGACATGAGCAAACATGAAGTGGTAAGAGTTTTTCCAAAATTTAATAGCATTGGACTACATGAGTTATGTGAAGCTTGTCAACTAGGAAAGCAAACGAGGCACCCTTTCAAGAGGAGCAATTATGTGGCTCCGAATGTCTTGGACTTGATACATACGGATGTATGGGGAACAACCCAAGAGGCATCAATGGTTGGCAATAGATTCTTTGTCACCTTCATTAATGATCACTCAAGAAAGGTATGGTTGTTTTGTATGAAGCAAAAATCAGAGGTGTTTTCTATATTCAAAAGATTCAAAGTTGAAGTTGAAAAGAAAACAGGAAGGTCTATCAAAACCTTAAGGTCCGATGGTGGAGGAGAATACTTCTCCAAAGAATTTTCAGATTTTCTACAAGAGAATGGGATCAAAAGGCAATTCACTTGTAGGTATACACCACAAAAAAATGGAGTAGCTGAGAGGAAAAATAGGCAAATTGCTGAAATTGCAAGATGCATGCTCAACGAGATGAAGGTACCATTGTACTATTGGGCTGAGGCTACCACAGCCGCCATTTACTTGATGAATAGGTGCACAACATCGAGAATACATCATTTGACTCCAGAAGAGGTATATTCCGATAAGAAACCTGATCTTACACACCTCAAAGTGTTTGGATGTGTTTGCTTTGTTCACATTCCACAAGAAGTTAGAACAAAGATGGAACCAAGATCAGAAAAATGCATTTTCATCGGCTACTCGACGGAGCAAAAAGGATACAAGTGTTACAACCCTAGAACAAAGGAATTAAGAGTCTCGCGAGATGTGGTCTTTGATGAACTAAGACCATGGTATGAAGATAAAGGAAAGGAAAAGATTCTTGAAGAAGATTGTGATGATTATGCAGGAACAAATCAAAGAGAAGTTCAACAATCAAACACAAAGCTTTCAGGTCCAGAGGCATCTACATCAAATGAAGAATGTTCAACATGGAGGGGGAGTCATTCTTTGTCTCCAAATTCAGCTCATAGTAGAGCGGAAGAAGCAAGTGCTACTCCAAACAGTGAGGTAGATGCAAGTGAAGAAGAATATGAAGAGGTAATCACTCTGATGGTAAAGTTGAATAGGTTAAAGAAGCAACTTTCTAAAGGCAATGAAAGAAGATCTTCCAGGACAAGGTATCCAACTCAAAGGTTGAGTTATGATAGTTTTATGGCGACACATTTTGCATACATGATGGAGGTTATCAAAGACAAAGAGCCTGAGACATATGAAGAAGCTTGCACACAAAAGGAATGGAAGCAAGCTATGAAAGAGGAGATCAAAGCTCTCAAAGATAATCACACATGGGAGTTAGTGCCAAAGAAAGAAGGTTCCAAACAAATGGGTGTTTAAAGTAAAGAGGAATGCTGATGGTTCACTAGCTAGATATAAAGCTAGATTAGTTGCCAAAGGATTTAAACAAACACAAGGCATAGATTATGATGAAGTTTTCAGCCCTGTTGCAAAGATGGGAACTATCAGAACATTAATAGCAATTGGTGCTTCAAGGAGATGGCCACTATATCAACTCAACATCAAAAATGCATTTCTTAATGGAGAACTACAAGAAGAGGTATACATGAGTCAACCGATTGGATTTGAAGATGAAAACCATCCAGATTTCATTTGCAGGTTGAAGAAGGCATTTTATGGCTTGAAGCAAGCACCAAGAGCATGGAATCAGAGATTGGTAGAGTATCTAACTAAGTGTGGATACAACCCAAGTAGTGCAGATCCTTCGTTGTGCATGAAGAAGGAAGAAACTAGAGAGGTATATATTTGCACATACGTCGATGACCTCATCATAACAGGAAATGATGTTACAGAGATTAAAGATATCAAAAGGAAGCTTGGCAAGGAGTTTAAAATTTCTGATCTTGGAGAGTTGAAATATTTTTTAGGAATTGAAGTTGTTTATGGAAAGAGTGGCATCTACTTGATGCAAAGGAAGTACTTGTTGGATGCTCTTTTCAGATTTGGAATGAGTGAATGCAAACCACTCACTCAACCCATGGACACAAATACAAAGATTTGTTCAAATGATGGAGAACCATTGGAAGATGTAACGACATACAGAAGCATTGTAGGATCATTGATCTATGCAAACATTACAAGACCTGATTTGTCTTATGTTGTTGGTGTACTTTCTCAGTTTATGCAAGCCCCGACAAGTGAACACTTAAATTCAGCCAAGAGAGTGTTGAGATACATAAAGCATACAATTAATCATGCTTTGTTTTACAAGTTTGATGAAGAACTAGAGATCAAAAGCTTTAGTGATGCTGATTGGGCGGGTTCAAAGGAAGATAGAAGATCAACCTCAGGTTATCTGTTCATGATAGGAAGCAAACCTATCACATGGAGCTCAAAGAAACAACCTACTATTGCACTTTCATCTATGGAGGCTGAATATAGAGGATTTGTGTTTGCCACATGTGAAGCAATGTGGATTAGAAAGCTTTTGGCTGATCTTGGAGTGCAAGTTGGAACCATCCCTATATACGGTGATAACATGTCAAGTATTTACTTGGCAAGCAATCCTATGTTTCATGCAAGGAGCAAGCACATAGAGGTCCACTACCATTATGTAAGGGAGAAGATGTTGAGCAAAGATGTGGAGATAAAGTTCATCAGAACCAAAGAGCAGGTTGCAGATATGTTTACAAGTTCTTGGATGCTTCTAAACTCAAAGGTTTCAAGGATGTGATAAATTTGAAGGACATGGTTGAAGATAACTCGCAAATGAGCTTGAGGGGGAATGTTGAAGATAAATGTACAAGCTCATTTTCATATGAGCCATGCTTGGATAAATTTACCAAATATAAAGGTAAAGGAAAAGTAGAGGAAAAAAGGAAAAAATAATAAAAGAAAAAGTGTAGTCAAAACTTCATGATGAGTAAGAGATACAATATTTTGCCTTGTAGTTAGTAGCATGTAGTGGAGAAAGTGGTGACTTAAGAAGGAGGCACAAAATTCTTCACATGCTCATTGGTTATAAAAGTGAAGTGGGAGCACATTTAAAACAAGGAGAGAAAGAGGCAAGAGTTCCCAGTAGTTGGATCTAGCCATTTTATCATTTTTTCTTCCGTTAGACTCCTTCCAGCCGCATATTAGTTTGTACATAGCTCTATTGTGGAGCTCATATCTCAGTGCATATGTAACCATTTCTTGCGTTTAAGCATTCATTCAAAAGCTTATATCATTTAGCTTTTTCATACCAAATATCTCTTTGAAAGCTTATTTAGTTTGTGAGATATTAGTGAAAGAGTGAAGTCCAGTTTTTTAGTATACCTGTGTAGATAGGTACTCTATTTTGGTCGGTTGAGTTTCCTGACCAAAACATATCCCAATTGCATGATTTGTGTCTTGTTGCAAAGCTCTTGGCATATATGTTTACTGTATCAAATATCTCATTCAGATACTATATATTCTGTGAGATATCTATGAGAGAGTAAAGTCTAGTTTTATAGTGTACTTATGTGTGCAGGTGGTCTATTTTGGTGAGTTGAGTTTCCTGAGCAAAACTCATCCAAATTACTTAGTTTTTAGCTTGTTGGAAAGCTATTTGTGTCTACTTTGTCTGTACCAAACATATTTCTCAAAGGATATACATTCCAAGAGTTATCAGTCCAAGATTGAAGCTCAGTTCTTCAGCATACGTGTGTGGACAAGTAGTTCATCTTCGTGAGTTTCCTTTCCTAATCAAAACTTTTCCAAATTAAGTTATTTATAGCTTGTTAGAAAGCTCTCCTTTTCTACTTTGATTGAGTAAAGGCTCAAGTCCATTTGAGTTTTGTATTGAGAGCAGCAAGCTATCTAAGGTGCAGCTACTTGTGCAAGTATTGGACATACAAGGGCTCACTACACACTTCTATTGCGCATAGGAGAACTCATTCTCCACAACGACCATAGTCAGATCACCATGAGAGTTTTTGTCGATGATATGAATGCATTTGTTCACAATGATAGTACCAAGCTGGAGACGTTCTGGAGGTGTCTGACTACTTTTTGTGAAGCCTCTAGATCCACAATCAACCACTTTAAGACTGCCTTTAGAGCTATTGTTGGGTCACAGCCCAACCTTCTCATTGATCATGGCTGTCAAATCATTCCGCAGGGCCAAATTTCTCGGCTCCTTGGGATTCCCTTGGGGTTTGGTGTCTATATGGAACAGCGGTGGAACTGGGTGCCGGCCAAACTCGAAAACAAGCTTAACTATTGGAGAGGTATGCAAATCAATCTTGCTAGTCGTGCTACGTGTGTCAACACGTTCCTCTTATCATCTACCATTTATTTCCTTTCTTGTTGGAGACTGAAAGAGCAAGATTTGTCCAAACTAGACAGTATTTGTAGAAACTTCCTTTGGACGGGTGACCACAATAGGAGGGGGGTGCCTAAAATCAAATGGTCCATCTGCACCAGCCATAGAGATAGTGGGGGACTTGGTATCCTCGACATTGGGTGCATGGCTAACAAACGGGTGGCCAAATGGATGATTAAGGCTTGGTGCAACGGGGAGGCCTCGTGGGCCAAGTTGATCTTTAGAAACAAGAATGAGTTGGCTCTCATGGGTTTCCCAAATTGGAAGAATCTTGACATCTTGACATTGATGTTTTCCCCAATCCCCATCTTCCCAAAAGGCTCTAATCTCGTGTGCTCCCTATGGAAGAGTTGGAATAAAGTCAAAAGCTACACAAGAATAAGTGAAGGCTGGAAGTGGGTAGCCGGTATCAGACAAAACGACTCTATCTGGTTTCTGATCCATGGCATCCGGAGTGTGGAATCTTGGAACATTCAAAATGCCAAGACGTTATGGAACAAAGGCTTCAAAAAATGGAAACATCTCTAGAGACAAGACACTAACCGCTGGATCAACTTCGAGGATATTGACCCTTGCGTCAACATTTCGTACGAAGAATGGAACATGTTGAAAAGCAGATGTCTCGCTTGGGACCTGTTACCGTTAGTGTCCTTGTGAAAGGCCAAATGGCCACCGGACACTTCTTTGTATGTCTTCGTGCTCCCTGTGTACTGCGTTTTCTGCGTATTCTACAACATCTGTGCGGAGTACTGTGTGTGGTGCAAGGAGCTCCGTTTTCTACTCCGAGCATATCGTCGTGGAGCTCTCGAGCCCCCCAGGCTTTCGACTAAGGCGGCGACCAAGGCATAGACCTTGGCATACCTTGTCATCCGAGTCACCGAAGTCACCGTTGGCTGCGCGCGAGGGAGGACCTCAACGATCAAGGAATATAGAGGTTCCCGGTACTTCCCGGGAGGTCACCCATCCCAGTACTGTTCCCCCCAGAGCTCGCTTAACCGTGGCAATCTCTTGCCACTAAGCTACACTCTTGTGGTGTTTGAAGAAGGGGAAAGACTAAGGTTGACATTACCTTGAACAAGTTTTGGTCCCTCAAAGCTTCATTTTTGCTTTTAAAGCCTATTTCTGAAGCAAATTTTGGGGTGTTTTTTGGAGCCATTTCGGAGTACTTTCGCACGTAGTTCTCTTCACACAGGTCCAAGAACATCAAGAAGAGTGTTCCTTGTACTTCTTAGACAATAAATATTAACCTTTGGGGCTGTATTTTCAGCCACACTCGTAAAACTACAGGTTTGTCGAGGGGTTTTCAGTTTTGGTGGGAGCAGTCGCTGCAAATTTATGCAGGTTTTTAAAGCCTAAAACATCAGAGTTGACAGACACTTGCAGGTGTTATTGGCTAGTTTTTTGGGCTGTGTATTCAGCCTTTCAGTGTCATTTTACTGCATATATTGAGCACATACACACCATGTACGCTTCTGTGGATACCGCTTATGTACGTCCATGTGGGCATTGATATAGCGGTTACGTTCTTTGCATAAAGCCTTTTACGTTTGATAAAGAGGGTCGTGGTGAGGTTTTCTTAACTGGGAGACACCCAGATGTCGGGGTCTCTTTGGTGATGCAGGTGGAAGACTTACCCAGCCTCGCCATAGGAGATGTATGATAGTTGTTCATAGGTGCTCGATAAGCCTAGTTGGATTCTATTGGGTAACTGATTATATGCAGTGGAGTCAGTGATTCACTATGCAGGTAGACATGTTAGTACTTGCAGTTTTATGATACTTTGACACTCGTCATATGCTAATTTTGCAGAGGATACTCTGGCAAAATTTTTCAGATTTCTGGTTTAGTCAACTATATAGTGGTCGATTTACTCCTTGATACACTTATTTGTTGGTGTTTGGACTCTTCTAGCTCCATTATCATTCTATTCAGTTCTCTACGATCATGGCATCAGAGGTCTCAGGCACATCCGGTGGATCAGGGTCTAGTGCTAGCGTTCCGAGGAGGAGCTATAACTTGTAGGGCAAAGACCATTTTGAGATCCGAAAATTTGATGGCACAAACTTTGCTCTATGGAAGAATCAGATTAAAGATGTGCTGATTCAAAGAAGGCAATGGAAGCCAGTAAATGGGATTTCAAAGAAGCCTATTGACATGGATGAAGATGATTGGGATGAGTTAGATGAAATGGCCAGGTCTACCATTCGCTTGCACCTAGCAGATAATGTTTACTTTACAGTATTAGACTGTGAAAGTGCAGAGGAGCTTTGGAAGAAGTTATGCAATACATATGAAAAAGAGACGGCATCAAATAAAGTATATCTGATGAGAAAATTATACGACCTACGTATGAAGGACACAGATAGTGTTGCTGCTCATCTAAATGAGTTTGATGCCATATTCTCCCAGTTACAGGCTCAGAAAATGGATATGGACAATGAAATGAAAGCAGTATTGCTGTTATGCACCCTGCCATCATCATGGGATACATTTTGCACAGCTATTAGCAATAGTGCACCAGGTGGTAAACTCGTCTATGATGACATATGTGGAGCACTCTTGAGTGAGGAGATTCGTAGAAAATCTATGGTTGGCACTCAGAGTGGAGATGCATATAATGTTCGTGATTCTTACCAAGGAAAGAATCAACAACGTGGCAGGAGCAAGAACAAGGAAAAGAATGGTCAACGGAATAAGAGCAGAAGTAAATCAAGGAAGAGGGATATTGAATGCCATTATTGTCATAAGAAAGGACACATGAAGAAAGACTGTTATGCATTAAAGAATGCTAAAGGTAAAGGACAGAATGTTGATGGGCATGTTAAACAGTTACCTGCACCATCTACTTCGACTGTGAAGATTGAAGAAATTAATGCTATTTCTGATGATGCTGATGTGTTGGCACTTGATAGTACTGTGCCATCTGAGGCACTTATGGCTGATTCTCTTTCCCACACCTGGCTGCTAGATTCTGGTGCTTCTTTCCATGTGACACCACATAGAGAATGGTTCTCTAATTATGCAGCAAAGTCTCTTGGTACCGTGAGACTTGGTGACTCTTACCAGTGTGATGTTGTGGGGATTGGAGATGTGGTTGTGCAGTTCATTGACGGCTCAAAATTTACTATGCATAATGTACGCCATGTACCTCAATTATCACGCAGTTTGATGTCAGTTGGTCAACTTGATGACCTTGGTTACAAGGTGGTCTTCTATGCTCAGTCCTTTCGTATATCAAAGGGCAATATGGTTATTGCAAAAGGAAGGAAAGTTGTCTCACTTTACCCTTTATTTGTATCACAGAAAGAACACTTGTTAGCTGTTACTGAATAGCCTATGGCTTGTATTTGGCATGGTCGTTTGGGCCATATATATCGTAGTGGAATGGAAAATCTTTCTCGTTCTGGCTACTTACCTGTGTTATCTTTCTCTGATTTTTCATTTTGTGAGCATTGTCAATATGGAAAGCAAACCAGAAATGTGCATAAAATGCACATTGACTCTTCAATTCAGCCTTTAGATCTTGTTCATACAGATGTGTGTGGTCCTATGCCCACTAGGTCCTTAGGTGGTTCTCTTTACTTTGTCACTTTCATAGATGATGCTACTAGAAAAGTTTGGGTATATCCTATCAAATCGAAGGATGATGTATTCCCTACTTTGAGAAAATGGCTTGGTTCAGTTGAGACTGAAAAAGGAACTAAGCTTAAGGCTTTACGTTGTCGGGAAGTTGCGGACATAAGGCTGGTGGATCAGTCAGCCACTAAATCCCTCGGCACACGCAGGGTGTATGAGACAATCGTAGGTGTTTTAGGTATATTTTTCTTTCGTCTAAGGTAAAAGAAATTCTAAATTACTCTTAAATCTAGGAAAATTGGAATACGTATTTGAAACACTTTAATCGTTTAAGAACCGTAAGGCTGGGCTGCTCTATATAGCTCCATAGCTTCGATTTGATACGGTGAAACTAAGTTTTCCTTGGTAATTTGATTTTTAATTATCTCCTGTTCTTCAGTTGTATTTTGATCTATACTTGGTTTCTGCACTAATGCTGGTGGGAATAAGTCGTCGTTAAATTCTGGTTCAGGCAAAACGATAGTAAATAATGGTAATAGGCGCGAAACAAGACGATCGTATTCGATCGACCGTAACGACTCGTGAAATATTTTATCTTTGATTATTTCAGGTTCAATATGTTCGTTGGTAGATGAAGTCTCAAGTGAAGATGGTAATAAGGTGTCTAAAATTAAATGTTCTAATTCTTGCTTCCTAACAGATTCATTTTTAGAATTACTGGTAGTTCCTCTTTCTATCGACATACGATTGATAAATTCATAATCTTTTCTGGGAATAATCAAGAGAAATTGAAATTAAAATTGACAAGAATGCAAATACAAATTAGAATTTGAATTAACCCTAATGAAAATACTGGATGATTATAATGCTATAAAAATGATATAATTGCTCTAAAAGATGGCTAACAATAAGTGAATCCTATACAAAGCTTAATCAAGGATAATTTCTATGGATTTATATCAGATTGTTGGTTGATTTGTTGAAATCTCCTCTTTTGACACGATGCTCTTTGATACTTTTGCTTTCAATGTCTGCAAAAAACATTAGGTCTAATTAATCTTACACGAAATCATAAACTTTCAAGACATAATTCACTTAGCATTTGCATACACATGCATAATAACTTGCCTTTATCATGCATAAATTCTCACAATCAATCATTCATATGCATTTAATCATAAGTAACATTGTACTCCAATCCATATACATGCATTTTCACATATGCTAACATAAACTCATTTATATGCACATGCTAGCATTAGGTAAATGCACATTCATACTAACTCTTAGATGCATTTATGCACATGCATACACTAGTGCATATCTTAATATGCATATACTCCACCGTACTCATTCATTCAAATACATACCCATGCACATAAATCATGCATACTATGATATATATTTTAATATACATTACCTTTAATATGCTACTAATCAGTCATACCTTTTCATGTATATACTCATATTCTCATGCACATGCATCTATATATGAACTTATAGGATAACATACACACAAACACATACACTTATATGCTCATATATGACCACATGCACCTATTCCCATAAAATGCATTCCTACACAAGTATGCTTACATAAAAATCCTTTAACCACATACATTCATACACATGCTTATGCATGCTAACACACCTTCATGCTAACATATGCTAACTCTTACACTTAGGCATACTTATATATTGATATAAACTATCCATACTTATGTTTATACACATGCATATTAAATATAGCATTAACTATTATATATATGAACACATACTAACATATATATTAATATACTTATTTGTAAAATATCTTTATGTATAAGCTAATCATCTAATAAAAAAATAAAATATAAACAAAATACGAAAGATGAAACTAAACACTTAATACAAATAATGCATTTAATCATTCATTAATTTAACTAACAACCAAATAACGAACATTAATATTTTCTCCCTATCTATCTCTCTCCTCATCTTTTCCTAACTCTCAGGTTTACTGTGATGCGTAGCAATAGACGAACATCTCTCTCTCTCTCTTCATGACCGTCAATGGTCATCCGTCATCACCCAGGCACGCAGCAGCCGCAATTGTCTCTCTCTGTCGACTGCAGCCACCGGCATCGACATTGTGACCTTTTCTTATTACATAGAAGAGAAAGCTGACAATCTGTGAACTTCCTATCCAAGGTAAAACATGAAACAGAGCTGTGATGTGACATGTAAGCCAAGGCAACGCCTAAGGAATGACTCAAGCTGAAATACAGTAGAGCTGGTAGGGCCTTGTAAGCTTTAGAAACGATAGCAAGTGCCACTATTGTTTGAAGTCCAAAACCAAACAATCTTGCCTTCAAATGAGAACTGAAAGGAGCTCGGTGAAGGATACTTGAAAAGATACACTGTGAGAGAATGTGTACTATGTCAAGGGCAAGATGCGAGCAAGATACAAGAACTAACACCGTTTCTCCAAGCCATAAAATAGAGGAAGGCAGCAGGAGAACAATGCCACAACTCTTGTCACACCAGCTAGAGGGCTGAAATAACATAATCGGCATGGCAGCAAATACGGCAGTGATCCACAGAAATGCAACCAGCCTTATCAATAGATGTGGTCCACCACCATCAACCCTAGATGCGAACGTAATCAGATCAGTACGAGTCTGGAAGATGAGGCATATAAGAGCAACACACATTACAAACTGAAACATCATAGGAATGATATCATTGTTTTCTGACGAAAAATTTGAGGTTTTGACAGTTCACCCTCTCTACCGAAGCTGCTTTGTAAGCTGATGAAAGAGAGCTGACGTGGAAAAGAGAAGGGCAAGAGATTGCTGCCTCCATTGCAGCCTGCAACTGTAAATTCCCTTGTTTTTGGGACTCTTCAACCGCTTCTCTAGCTCGAGTATACAGTTCATAGAACTTCTGTACTGTACTTGCACTTCGGATATGGTGGATGAAGTCGCACTCTGCTGCCATCGCTAGAGAGCCTTTCCAGAAGTTGATCAAGTCCACATGCTAGTAAACCCTATCACTCCATTTTAAAAGTTTTGCCTAAGCTGACTGAGTTTCCGAATTCTCCATATAAAGATGAAAAGGTGCTTGTGTTCGTTTATTGGAAAAGGACATAATATGCCAAGAAAAGCGTACGGCAAAAACTGTTCGGTGTGGAGCACTGGGGTGACGGCCACTAGGCAAGGGAGATATGCATCGTACATACGCGCGGAGGGGCAAGACATTCTCGCACTCTTATGCACCTTATACCTTTCACGTCAGAATCCCTACATTTCCTGCTTTGGAAGATTCAAAGAAAACCTCGCAATGCAGAGAAGTTCGTATCTATGCTCTTCACAAAGAACCAGAGGTCCAGACTCCAGAGGATATTGAGCAATTGGCAGCCGTATGCGAGAAAAGGCGCCGGAGCATGAGCTGGAAAAGAGGAAGTTTCAACTCGCAAGACTGGCTATTCTCCTGTGGCTCATAAAGCTTATGGTAGCCCTAGACCTTCGAAATTCGCCTCTCTTGCACGCGCATGTACTGTACACAGAGATCCATTTGCACATCCCTCATGAGTTCCTACAATTGCTTGCATACCTTGAGTCTCCACATGCATCCCTCTCGGCTCTCGAGTCCCAAGCACGTCCATGCTATGAACTGCTTTCGCTTCCCTACAACTCTCTCCCTCATCTGTGTGGAATCAACATATTCTCTCTATCAAAACGTAGGCACAGGTTTATGGCGTTGGGTGACCAGCCTAAGCATCAGAATAAAGTTTCTCTCTCTAATCTCACGCAAACAGAGATTCCTACGAACAACAACGCTCCATACACATGGGATGCAATAGATGCAAATTCTCTTCTACACATACACAGCAAGGTGAGAAGAAGAAAGAGGAAGTACCTGCAAAAAACATTAGGAGAAACTTGGGCTCAACACACATTTAAATACTTACACAAGTCATTCCTAATCCACTCTTTTGGTTTTAACTTTTTGTCCTCATCCATCCTTTTACCCACACTTAATCACCACTCTTTTCATTTACCTTTAACTACTTTAAATGCATAATCTATTTAAACCATTCTTTTAATTTGCACTCACAATTACCACACTTTCAACCTCCTACTTTAACCACTTTATTTACACACTCAACTCTCACCACACTTTATTCACCACTCACATACACCATTCATTTTTTTATCCACTTAATTTTCTTTTTAATTGAATTATCCTAAATTTTGATAATTAAATAATTCTTTTAATTTTAAACTTAGGATAAGAATTTAATTAAATAGAACCTTAATATTTAAATTCATACATATGATTAAATTAATTAAATAAATCATATTTTAATTTTTAATACGTAAATATTCCTTTTACACATTACTTTAATTAAATACCTATTATTTTAACCCTTAAAAATTCAATAAAACCCCTGAAACCGCTTCTTGAAACCCATCAAAACCCTATTAAAACCCTGTTAAAAATCAATTGATAACCCATTAAAATCTTTCTGATTCCTTGTAAATCCTAACGAATCTTTTGCGACCCTTTGGATTAACCCAACTAACATAAAATCATAATAATTTATAAACTCCTAGGGTTGGCAACCCATGAATCAAGCATGTATATAAATATAAATACTCATTAGTTGATTAATTAGGGTAAACCCTAATATGAACATGTATCCTGGATCATTTCTTGTTCCTGCAAACACTTCAAAAGTAGTTAATTCAAATTAACATAATTATTTAATAGTGATCTACAAGGTTAGAATTCACCAATTAAGTTAATTTTCATTTTCTCTGGTCATCAACTGGAAAGTTGAAAACTTTCCGACATTCGCCCCAGCCAAACCTGTGCATCCTCCGGATGCGCCAACCTGCAGATCATAGAAAGCAATATCAATTTCTTTTGAAAATTATTCATGACTCAAATTCAATTGTCTGTATATAAAAAAATGCTTCTATCATTAGTACATCTTCAAATAGCAAAGAAAACTTAGAAAATTATGTAAACTTGAATTTAAACCTTTTCGTTCAATGCATGAATTGGAAACAGGTTTTAGAAAGAAACTATAGAAGTCATTCAAATAGTGTTCATTACTAACTCTTCTATTAACTCTGTTCATAAGTAAAGCATATGTTATATAGGCCTTCTACCCTCATCTCCTAACCATTTGCCATTAAGATACAAAAAACTAACTCCCCTCTAGCATACATCCGCCTTATATAGCCCGCTTTTCAAATCAGAAGTGATTTCGAGACCACAACTGATTTATTTGATTTATCATAATTTTTCTTTTTTTGTCATTTTTCCTCTTTTCATATGCAGCAACCATTAATGTACTGCTTTCAATTTTTCTTCGTAACTTTTTTGATGAAGGGGAAAGGCTTAACCCCTAATTAGAGCAAAGGATCTAGAGGTAAGCTAAAGCAGGAACTAGGATCTCTTTAGCTACATGGGTCAGATTTAAGGAAGCTTACCTATATAAAACAAGTCTACTTCTACTAGGAGTTGCAAGTTAAGGGTTCCTTCAACTATTCATATGACAGCCATAGGTCTCTAATCCCTATCTACACTTCAAGCACATCCCTACTTCAGTGTAAATTCTACTTTTCATAATTTTATAAGAAGTTTCTTAACCTAGCTGAAGACTGTACATATCTACTTATGATAATGCAGGGAAAAACAAAACTTAAAATACTAATCAGGGTTAGAACTGTTTCACCTGATCTATATCGATTTCATCTTTAGCATCGCCTTTCATCCAAATATCGCTTTGATTGCTGGAATTTGTAAACTGCATGAATTTTCTTCAATCTCTTGCGCTTCATCTTTATCATAAATCAGTCTTTAATTACTTGGTTCAAAAAACAAATATTTTCAACTCCTTCTATCAAGTAACAATGTAAACAATGGAAAGACTTTCAAGACAAATTAATTTTTATAAATAAGTTTATATTTTCATACATGTAAAAGAAATAAATAATAAAAAACATAGTTAAAAGAAAATTTAAACATTATTTTTCTTAAAACAAATCATTCTTCATTTCCTTCATCATATATTATATCATAAAATTCTTCATTTCTTTGTTTAAATATTTTAATTCTCTTACCTGCAATTAAATTTTTAAGCGGAGTTCCATCTAACTCTCTTAAAGCATACGTTCCATTTTCATAGATTTTGACCACCACATAAGGTCCAAACCAACGCTTTTTTAATTTTCTACGGGCATCATACTGTATATCAAATGTGCTATCATATATCAATACCCAATCATCAATTTTTATTGGCTTTGGCCTTAACCTATGTGATTTATCAAAATACGTTTTATTTTTAAGTCGAGAAGTTTTTAATTTTTCCACAGCGTCTTCCAATCTCTCATTCCCTTGCTCTAGTTGCTGAATCCTTAGAGCTAACAAGTCTTCAGTAGATAAATTATCTTTCCAAGGAAGCATAGTCCAAGTAAGAATTTGGGTATTTACTGGAAAAATTGGTTTTTGGCAGTACATAAGCTCTGCCGGCATAAACCCTGTCGTTCTCGTACAGGTCATTCTATCAGCCCACAAAGCGAATGGCAAAAATTTTGGCCAATTCTTCAATTCTCCTTTGCAAGCTTTAGAAATTGCTTTTATGATAGGGGAATGCCCTCTTTCTATTTTTCCGTTAGCTTCAGGGTTATATGCAGTCGTAAGAGCTAAACGAATTCCATGCCTAGCAAAGAATTCCCTAGCCTCTTGCGCATCTAATTCGCCCCTATCGGCTACTATTTTTTCAATATACCCAAATCTCGAAATCACATCTTCTAAAAGAAATTTTCATACATTGAAAGTAGTTTTTGATCTAAGAGCTCGGCCTTCCACATGATTAGTAAGATCTTCACGAGCAAGAACTATGTATCTCATTCTATCGATACCTTTGGGCATAGTGACTAAGTCTACTACCCACTTATAGTGTATGCATGGTGGATACGTAGGATGTAGTGGATCCCTATGCTTAACCGATGAATAAACTTGACATACATCGCAAGAATCCACAAAATTCTTGACATTAACATAAATACCTGGCCACCAGTAACATTCTCTAATTTTTTCATAAGTGGCAACAAAACCTTTATGCCCGGCCCATAAAGTATCATGCATGCTCTTCATAACTTGCATCTGAAGATTCTTAGTACCTAGTACTCTTTGAGGCATTTTGATCTTCCCCCTTGCATGTCTCCAAAGCAATCCATTTTTTAAGAAAAAGTTAAATGCCCTTTTTCTAATATTTCTAAATCTGTTTGAAGACCATGAAGGTGATCTAACTAAAGTACTAAGATACTTTCCAATCTCTAGCCACTCTCCTTCATATTCATTTGAATTAAATTTTTCATATACATAAACTTGGGAATCATAATTTATCATATTAGTATCTACTTTGGCTTCATCATTCTCATCATACCTAGCTCTTGAGAGCATATCAGCAACAGAGTTAGATTTTCCTGAAATATGAATTAAAATTCGATTGATAAATTTAATATAAGAAATCCAACGAAGCATTGCAATATCTGGTGAAGAACAGTTTGTGATCATTCCAATTAGCGGTAAACAATCTGTCTCCACAATCACATTTGCTCCTATGAAATATTCTTTATCGGACTTTAGAGCTGTGACTAAACCCCAAAGTTCTCTTTTAATTTGAGGATAATTTCTTTGAGTATTATGTAAAATCTTAGCGCCAAATCTAATAGCATATCTTCTACCCTCTTCATCATCTTGACTTATGACCCAGCCAATTCCAATAGGACTAGTATCAACAGTCAAAATAATGGGCTTATTATTCGTATAATCTACTCGTTTAAGGATTGGAGCTTCTTGAAGCAACTTTTTTAATCTACGCATTGCTTGAGTATGTTTTTCAGTCCATAAAAATTTTCTTTTCTTCCTTAATAAATCATAAAGATAGTCAGCTATATGTGCAAAATGTGGTATCCATATAACATAGAAGATACAAGCTCCTAAGAATCGTCGAACTTCACTCACATTTTGACATATCTCCGAAATCTTACTAATGGCATCAATTTTCTGAGGGTATGGCTTCCGTCCATAATGGCCACAAAGATGACCTACAATGAGGACCTCATTAACACCAAAAGTAGATTTTTCTATAGATAACGTTAAGCCAACTTGAATAAATCGCTGAAAGATTCTTTGGCAATCAAGGATATGAGCCTTTACAAATCTACGACAACCATCTTCATTCAGAGTGCTATCTTTCTCTTCTTCCAAGCAACCCTTAATGGGAATGTCATCGATAAAGGGCATAGTAATGTGAGGAATAAAATCGTGCAAAACCAAATTCATTGCACTCATCATGTGTGCTACTGAATTGGTCGCACCTTGAGGTAATGTACACATCCTAACTAATCCCAAAGGTGTTTTCATAGTAGTAATGTCTCTACTTTCTAATGCCAATTGAAATTGATCATACCCAGAGTAGAGATCACCCATTGAATATATAGAATTGCCTGAAAATGCTTCCGCAAAGTCATCCACAATTGGACCTGTACCCACATTTCTAATGGTCACTTTATTAACTGGTTGAAGATCTTGGATAAACTGAAGTTTTCCACTCTTCTTGGGCACAGTAAACCAACGGTTTGAATAGGGAGCTGAAGAGGATTCTAAAATATGCATATGAATTTTTTCTTTAAGTAATCTAATCAACTCTGGAAGATGAGCTTTAGGTACAGGAATAGGGCGCAAATTCCAAGGAATATGGGGAATAGTGAAAATAATCATTGGTGCAACTATCCGAGGATCTGCACATCCTATTTCTGAAGGCTCAAGAGAAAATGCTCTTCCATGTTGCTCAATAATCTTTAGAAAATACTCTTTCTCTGCTGGAAGAAGGAAACCACTAGCATCTAATTTAATTTGATTTAAGGAATCGTTAGTAAATACATGGCCAATATTTGTTGGATTTCTGAGGATTGGCTCATGACTTACATTCTTTATAATATCAGTACTAAATTTTGGTAGTGGTTGAGCTACGGGTTTAACCTTCTTACTAATAGTTTTGTATTTGGTCTCCACTAAGGCATCATACTCATGATTAATACTAGAGGCATATTCCTGAATTAATGCATACATATCAAGTGAAGAGATAAGAATATGGGAATTAGACTTACTTTGATAACAAAGTTCTAATTCTTCTAATGTTGAAAAGCAATGTGTAGTTTCAATAATATGTTCAATACTTTCATCCATTAATAGATCTCCTTTAATTTTCAAATGTTTTTCGTATTTTTTTATAAGTTTTCTTGGGATTTGTTTAAAAATGAAAAATATTTAAAGTAGCAGATGGAAAATAAACAGTCATTTTATCTAAATTTTGTACAAGATTTTGCGAGATTTCGAACCAAAGTCCACTGTCATCTCGCTCAACAGTGGTATTTATTCGAAATCCTGATCTAAGTGTCTTAAAGGAGTTTTTCTTAAAGATCTACGATTACGAGGATGATTTATACAAAGTGTCATGAATTGAACAGATTTAAGGCCATCACGAGAACGAATTCTTGCAAAAGCACTTCCATCATCTAATACTTTTGTCTCCATTCTTTGTTCACAAATGAACGGCTGCCCCAAAATAATTGGGTACGAGCAGTCATCATGAACAAAGAAATTATGTTCCTCTTTAACATCTCCAATAGTAATAGGAACATTTGCACAAGCTCCTAGTAGATAGCCAGAAGCATTGTTGGCTGCCTTCATTTTCCACCCATGGTCCCTATCTATGGGCCATTTTCCCTCATTATAAATCTCCCGTGAGACTACATTGATTTCTGATCCTGAATCGATTAATGCTACTTATGGTTTATTATTATTTCCTATCTTAACTATAGTTTCAGTAGTACCCCTAGCCCAATGTTTCTGAGTGTAATGGCTATTTGGGTCTTCATTTCCTTTTTCCAAATGTCCAATAACAGGTCCTAAATAATTTCTACGATCAGACGATTCTCTATACTCAGATTCATTTATTTGTACAACACTCACGTTCGGTTCATCCTGATCTTTTCTTTCTTCCATTTCAATATCTTCCGTTCTATATTCTATAGGTTCTCTTCGTCTTTTAATGATACTCATGAAATCTTCCTTCACATCTGTTCTTGAAAATGCTAACCATTCCTCTAAGGTCATAGTTACCTCTGCCTTCATGATTTTCTCATCCATAACTTTCCGAATATCTATTTGCTTCTCGATTTGAGAGATCAATCGGAAAGTCGGAGGTTTCTTTTTCGGTTTTTCTTCCTTACTTCCTTCTTCTCGTATAGGTTGTGTTTCATTAGGTTTCTCTTGACTTCTATCTTCACTTGTAGTTTTCTTTTCTAAATTTTCTCCTACTTTCTTTCCTTTACCCTTATTTTGAGACTTCTTTTCTTGTTCTTGTTGTTTTGGTTCTTGACTAGGCTCTATCATGGGCGGTTCTTTAATTGTATCAGTCATTTCACCCTCTTTTCTAGCCCTAGTTGTTCGTTTAGACTGTCCCTCTTCATCCCGTTTCCTCTTCTCATCTATATTAATTTCGTGGGCATAAACTGAGAACATGTCTACTGGCTCATTCCAACATGTTTTTGATCTAATATCCGAGCTCGTAGCATATAAGTTCTCAACAGATAACTTGCCTCTACTAGCAGTATCATAAACCTGCTCCCAGAAATCACAATTAGAGTCTTCACTATCCAGCCTACAAGCATATGTATTTTGGCTTGTGGAGGCTTCAAAAAAAGTTTTCATACCTCCTTTCCCATAATTTGATGCCAAAGGCCTTTTTGTTACATAGTCACAGATCTTTCGATCTACTTCTGTGACCCAATTCTTATCCTTGGCCTCTTTGAATAAGTTGCATGTCCAGTGTGGATGCTCCAAATCATCACACCAGAGACATCGACGCGCTTGGTTAAATGGTCTTCTAGCTGGCATCTGATTCCTAGGATTTTGTTCTAATTCTTTTGGTTTCTCCTGATCTCTCAATTTAAGCTCTTGCATACTCTTTATAGTAGCTATTTCAGTCGCCAAAGTCTCCACATGTTTGACAAGTGATTCTACTGATGTTTTTAACATTATAATTTCAGAGTCATCCTTTCTAGAGTTATGAGGAGTGGGGTCATTATCTATCTTTCCTGGCACATCTCTTTCATATATTCTTGGAGTTTGTATCTGATTTCGCTCCTGTCTTTGGGCTAACCTATGGACAGCTGCTCTTACGTTATCCCAATTTCCAGTAAGCCCACTTGCAGTCGCTCCATCCTCAAGCATTGGTTCTAGCTCTCGTCTAAGAGATGGGTCTAGCATGTTTAGAAAATTTCTTAATTTATCTGGTTCAAGAGCTGTTCTGTCTGCTTGAGGCATTTGGTTAAATTTGATATCAAATTCAGCTAATCCCTGAGTTATGTGTTGGTCTAACTTTGTTGTTCCTACCCATCGCATGAATGTGGCTCGATTATTCTTACTGTAATCTTCATGCGAAAATTCAGTAAGAAGCCGAGTCTTGAAATCTACCCAAGTCATGTTTGGTTGGACTACTCGCAATTGGATTCTCTCTCTAGTGAACCCATGAGCAATTCGTATAAAGGTATCTTTTTTATTGTCTTCCGGTAATCCATATTGTTCTGTCAATTTTTCATAATATTTAAGATAAGCTGTTACATTTATTCCTGTAAATTCCCCCCTATCTGTTTTAATGGCATCTATGATCTTCCAAATTCGCTGCTCTTCAAAGTGATCTGCCATAGTGGATAAGTCTAACTTTATAGATAATATGAAATATACGTATATAATTCTCGTAATAATCCGTCTATATCTTGATCCTGATACGATTCCGTGGTGAAAGAAACAGAAATACAGAAAATATTCCTACTTCTTTACCAACAAAACGAAAGAAAAATTTCCTACTGCTGTGAAAAAGAAAATTTTTCTAGTATTTTATAACCAAAAAGAAAACTTTCCTATGCTTTTGCAATAAAGAAACTTTTCCTATTATGAGGTAAATAGAAAGTAAGAACACTTTTCTACTATTTTATAATAAAGAAACTTTTCTACTACTCTGCAATAAAGAAAAATTTCCTACTGCTTTAAAAATAGAAATGAAGAAAACTTTCCTACTATTATGCAACAGAATAAGAAAATATACACGATCAGCCAATTTGATGAAGAGGTTCGTTTGTGAATGTGCTCAATGCAAAATCTTTTCATGCATGTGCAATCGTTACTTTCATGAAAGTTGATGGATAAAGGTGACGTGACGAGGATCAATCAGCTGCAGCTACCACGGATGTCGATACTCCTTCTTCAATCGTCAAATTATCTATATATGCATATGCAAATCAAAATGTAAATATACCTTTATACCTACAATGTCATGTCGAACCTTCACCGAACTTTCACGTCGGGTTCACCAAGATGTCGGAAAGTTGCGGACATAAGGCTGGTGGATCAGTCAGCCACTAAATCCCTCGGCACACGCAGGGTGTATGAGACAATCGTAGGTGTTTTAGGTATATTTTTCTTTCGTCTAAGGTAAAAGAAATTCTAAATTACTCTTAAATCTAGGAAAATTGGAATAGGTATTTGAAACACTTTAATCGTTTAAGAACCGTAAGGCTGGGCTCCTCTATATAGCTCCATAGCTTCGATTTGATACAGTGAAACTAAGTTTTCCTTGGTAATTTGATTTTTAATTATCTCCTGTTCTTCAGTTGTATTTTGATCTATACTTGGTTTCCGCACTAATGCTGGTGGGAATAAGTCGTCGTTAAATTCTGGTTCAGGCAAAACGATAGTAAATAATGGTAATAGGCGCGAAACAAGACGATCGTATTCGATTGGCCGTAACGACTCGTGAACTATTTTATCTTTGATTATTTCAGGTTCAATATGTTCGTTGGTAGATGAAGTCTCAAGTGAAGATGGTAATAAGGTGTCTAAAATTAAATGTTCTAATTCTTGCTTCCTAACAGATTCATTTTTAGAATTACTGGTAGTTCCTCTTTCTATCGACATACGATTGATAAATTCAGAATCTTTTCTGGGAATAATCAAGAGAGATTGAAATTAAAATTGACAAGAATGCAAATACAAATTAGAATTCGAATTAACCCTAATGACAATACTGGATGATTATAATGCTATAAAAATGATATAATTGCTCTAAAAGATGGCTAACAATAAGTGAATCCTATACAAAGCTTAATCAAGGATAATTTCTATGGATTTATATCAGATTGTTGGTTGATTTGTTGAAATCTCCTCTTTTGACACGATGCTCTTTGATACTTTTGCTTTCAATGTCTGCAAAAAACATTAGGTCTAATTAATCTTACACGAAATCATAAACTTTCAAGACATAATTCACTTAGCATTTGCATACACATGCATAATAACTTGCCTTTATCATGCATAAATTCTCACAATCAATCATTCATATGCATTTAATCATAAGTAACATTGTACTCCAATCCATATACATGCATTTTCACATATGCTAACATAAACTCATTTATATGCACATGCTAGCATTAGGTAAATGCACATTCATACTAACTCTTAGATGCATTTATGCACATGCATACACTAGTGCATATCTTAATATGCATATACTCCACCGTACTCATTCATTCAAATACATACCCATGCACATAAATCATGCATACTATGATATATATTTTAATATACATTACCTTTAATATGCTACTAATCAGTCATACCTTTTCATGTATATACTCATATTCTCATGCACATGCATCTATATATGAACTTATAGGATAACATACACACAAACACATACACTTATATGCTCATATATGACCACATGCACCTATTCCCATAAAATGCATTCCTACACAAGTATGCTTACATAAAAATCCTTTAACCACATACATTCATACACATGCTTATGCATGCTAACACACCTTCATGCTAACATATGCTAACTCTTACACTTAGGCATACTTATATATTGATATAAACTATCCATACTTATGTTTATACACATGCATATTAAATATAGCATTAACTATTATATATATGAACACATACTAACATATATATTAATATACTTATTTGTAAAATATCTTTATGTATAAGCTAATCATCTAATAAAAAAATAAAATATAAACAAAATACGAAAGATGAAACTAAACACTTAATACAAATAATGCATTTAATCATTCATTAATTTAACTAACAACCAAATAACGAACATTAATATTTTCTCCCTATCTATCTCTCTCCTCATCTTTTCCTAACTCTCAGGTTTACTGTGATGCGTAGCAATAGACGAACATCTCTCTCTCTCTCTTCATGACCGTCAATGGTCATCCGTCATCACCCAGGCACGCAGCAGCCGCAATTATCTCTCTCTGTCGACTGCAGCCACCGGCATCGACATTGTGACCTTTTCTTATTACATAGAAGAGAAAGCTGACAATCTGTGAACTTCCTATCCAAGGTAAAACATGAAACAGAGCTGTGATGTGACATGTAAGCCAAGGCAACGCCTAAGGAATGACTCAAGCTGAAATACAGTAGAGCTGGTAGGGTCTTGTAAGCTTTAGAAACGATAGCAAGTGCCACTATTGTTTGAAGTCCAAAACCAAACAATCTTGCCTTCAAATGAGAACTGAAAGGATCTCGGTGAAGGATACTTGAAAAGATACATTGTGAGAGAATGTGTACTATGTCAAGGGCAAGATGCGAGCAAGATACAAGAACTAACACCGTTTCTCCAAGCCATAAAATAGAGGAAGGCAGCAGGAGAACAATGCCACAACTCTTGTCACACCAGCTAGAGGGCTGAAATAACATAATCGGCATGGCAGCAAATACGGGAGTGATCCACAGAAATGCAACCAGCCTTATCAATAGATGTGGTCCACCACCATCAACCCTAGATGCGAACGTAACCAGATCAGTACGAGTCTGGAAGATGAGGCATATAAGAGCAACGCACATTACAAACTGAAACATCATAGGAATGATATCATTGTTTTCTGACGAAAAATTTGAGGTTTTGACAGTTCACCCTCTCTACCGAAGCTGCTTTGTAAGCTGATGAAAGAGAGCTGACGTGGAAAAGAGAAGGGCAAGAGATTGCTGCCTCCATTGCAGCCTGCAACTGTAAATTCCCTTGTTTTTGGGACTCTTCAACCGCTTCTCTAGCTCGAGTATACAGTTCATAGAACTTCTGTACTGTACTTGCACTTCGGATATGGTGGATGAAGTCGCACTCTGCTGCCATCGCTAGAGAGCCTTTCCAGAAGTTGATCAAGTCCACATGCTAGTAAACCCTATCACTCCATTTTAAAAGTTTTGCCTAAGCTGACTGAGTTTCCGAATTCTCCATATAAAGATGAAAAGGTGCTTGTGTTCGTTTATTGGAAAAGGACATAATATGCCAAGAAAAGCGTACGGCAAAAACTGTTCGGTGTGGAGCACTGGGGTGACGGCCACTAGGCAAGGGAGATATGCATCGTACATACGCGCGGAGGGGCAAGACATTCTCGCACTCTTATGCACCTTATACCTTTCACGTCAGAATCCCTACATTTCCTGCTTTGGAAGATTCAAAGAAAACCTCGCAATGCAGAGAAGTTCGTATCTATGCTCTTCACAAAGAACCAGAGGTCCAGACTCCAGAGGATATTGAGCAATTGGCAGCCGTATGCGAGAAAAGGCGCCGGAGCATGAGCTGGAAAAGAGGAAGTTTCAACTCGCAAGATTGGCTATTCTCCTGTGGCTCATAAAGCTTATGGTAGCCCCAGACCTTCGAAATTCGCCCCTCTTGCACGCGCATGTACTGTACACAGAGATCCATTTGCACATCCCTCATGAGTTCCTACAACTGCTTGCATACCTTGAGTCTCCACATGCATCCCTCTCGGCTCTCAAGTCCCAAGCACGTCCATGCTATGAACTGCTTTCGCTTCCCTACAACTCTCTCCCTCATCTGTGTGGAATCAACATATTCTCTCTATCAAAACGTAGGCACAGATTTATGGCGTTGGGTGACCAGCCTAAGCATCAGAATAAAGTTTCTCTCTCTAATCTCACGCAAACAGAGATTCCTACGAACAACAGCGCTCCATACACATGGGATGCAATAGATGCAAATTCTCTTCTACACATACACAGCAAGGTGAGAAGAAGAAAGAGGAAGTACCTGCAAAAAACATTAGGAGAAACTTGGGCTCAACACACATTTAAATACTTACACAAGTCATTCCTAATCCACTCTTTTGGTTTTAACTTTTTGTCCTCATCCATCCTTTTACCCACACTTAATCACCACTCTTTTCATTTACCTTCAACTACTTTAAATGCATAATCTATTTAAACCATTCTTTTAATTTGCACTCACAATTACCACACTTTCAACCTCCTACTTTAACCACTTTATTTACACACTCAACTCTCACCACACTTTATTCACCACTCACATACACCATTCATTTTTTTATCCACTTAATTTTCTTTTTAATTGAATTATCCTAAATTTTGATAATTAAATAATTCTTTTAATTTTAAACTTAGGATAAGAATTTAATTAAATAGAACCTTAATATTTAAATTCATACATATGATTAAATTAATTAAATAAATCATATTTTAATTTTTAATACGTAAATATTCCTTTTACACATTACTTTAATTAAATACCTATTATTTTAACCCTTAAAAATTCAATAAAACCCCTGAAACCGCTTCTTGAAACCCATCAAAACCCTATTAAAACCCTATTAAAAATCAATTAATAACCCATTAAAATCTTTCTGATTCCTTGTAAATCCTAACGAATCTTTTGCAACCCTTTGGATTAACCCAACTGACATAAAATCATAATAATTTATAAACTCCTAGGGTTGGCAACCCATGAATCAAGCATGTATATAAATATAAATACTCATTAATTGATTAATTAGGGTAAACCCTAATATGAACATGTATCCTGGATCATTTCTTGTTCCTGCAAACACTTCAAAAGTAGTTAATTCAAATTAACATAATTATTTAATAGTGATCTACAAGGTTAGAATTCACCAATTAAGTTAATTTTCATTTTCTCTGGTCATCAACTGGAAAGTTGAAAACTTTTCGACAACGTTCAGATAATGGGGGTGAGTATACCTCACATGAATTCAGCCTTTTCTGTCAGTGTAGAGGGATTCGTAGAGAGTTTACAGCTCCTTATACCCCAGTACAGAATGGTGTAGCTGAGAGGATGAATAGAACTATTCAAGATAGAGTAGTCTCTATGTTCAAACCTCTCACAAGGTTTTTGGGCAGAAGCAGTATTGACTGCAGTTCATGTGATTAACCTTTCACCTAGTACTGCCAAAGGTCTGAAAGTGGCACAAGAGTTATGGACAGGGAAACCACCATATTATGATCATCTTCGAGTTTTTGGGTGTGAAGCATATGTTCATATACCCAAGAATCTTAGACAGAAGTTGGAACATAAGTCAAAGAAATGCATTTTTCTTGGATATGGTCGAGAAGGACAATTTGGATATCGCTTATGGGATCCTGAAACACGGTCAGTGATCAGAAGTAGTGATGTCATTTTTAATGAGTCTAAGATGCATAAATAGCCGATTAAGGAGGTTGAAGTGAGAAGAGTGGTGTTTGAGGATACTAGTTCTCCGGTTAGCATGCATAAAAATGCTGCACATAGGGATGTTCAAGAGAATGTCCATTCAGATCAGTCTGCACATGTTCCTGTTCAGCAACCATTGAGACGTTCTGCACGTGTCTCATATCCACCTGATAGATATGTTTCAGGTTTAGATTTTGTTATGCTAAGAGATGCTGGTGAGCCCTCTTGCTACAAAGAGGCTATGCAGACAGAGGATCATGTCAAGTGGGAGCGTGCCATGAAGAGTGAGTTGGATTCTATTCACAAGAATGGTACTTGGAACTTAGTACCTTTGCCAAAGGGCAGGAAAGCTTTACCATGTAAATGGGTATATAAGCTGAAATTCACATCAGATAGTGCTTCTCCAAAATATAAAGCACGACTTGTTGCAAAGGGTTTTAAGCAACAACATGGTGTTGATTTTGAGGAAATCTTCTCTCCAGTGGTCAAGATGACTACTTTGCGCATGTTGCTTGGATTCGTTGCAATGGAGGACTTAGAGCTAGTCCAAATGGATGTGAAAACAGCTTTCTTGCATGGAGATCTTAGAGATGAGATCTATATGGAACAACCAGAGGGTTATGTAGTTCCTGGCAAGGAAAGTCTAGTTTGTAAGCTCAAGAAGAGCTTGTATGGTCTTAAACAGTCTCCTAGACAATGGTACCAAAAGTTTGATGCTTTTATGAAGTCCCAAGGCTATTCTCGGAGCAATGAGGATCATTGTCTCTACACAAAGAGATGTTCTGATTGCAGCTTGATATGCTTGATACTTTATGTCGATGATATGTTGATTGCTGGGAAGTCCTCTTATGATTTGTCAATTCTCAAAAAGAAGTTGACTCAGACATTTGATATGAAGGATTTGGGGGATGCCAAACATATTCTTGGCATGCGCATTACTCGTGATAGGAGTAAAAGATGCATATACTTGTCTCAAAGTGAGTACATATCCAAAGTACTTCATCGATTCAATATGCAGGGTGGAAAGGCATTGAGTACACCTTTACCCACATATGTGAAATTGAGCAAGGATGACTGCCCCAAATCAGATGAGGAAAAGGAATTCATGACCAAAATTCCCTATCAGTCTGCTGTTGGTAGTCTCATGTATTCTATGGTAGCTACGAGACCAGACATTGCATTTTCAGTGGGAGTTGTGAGCAGATATATGTCTAATCCTGGCAAGAAACATTGGGAAGCGGTCAAAATGATTTTGAGATATCTGAGTAGCACTAAGGACAAGTGTTTATGCTTAGGTAGAGGGAAAGCATCCATTATTGGTTACACAGATTCTGATTATGCTGGTTGTGTAGACAATCGTAAGTCTACATCAGGGTACATTTTTCATTTTGCTGGAGGTGCTATCTCTTGGAGATCTCGTCTTCAAGAATGTACAGTTGTTTCCACCACAAAAGCAGAGTATGTTGCAGCAAGTGAGGCATGTAAGGAAGCATTGTGGCTTTCTCGTCTTGCTTGTGATATGGGTTTGCCGCAGCATGTACCTCACTTGCTCAGTGATAGTCAGAGTGCCATTGCTTTGGCTAAGAATCCGATCTATCATCCAAAGACCAAGCACATTTAGGTGAGGTATCACTTCATTAGAGATTGCTTAGCCACTGAGAGCATTATTCTTGAGAAGGTTCACACTTGAGATAATGCTGCAGATGCTTTGACTAAAGCTCTACCACATGATAGCTTTCGACACTGTTGTCACTTGATGGGGGTTACTTGATTCTTGATCTTACGCAGTCACTTGTATACTGTGTAACATGCCCATCAGGTGGGAGGTATAGTTTGTATACTTACACTCAGGTATTCTTTATCATTCTTTCTTTTTTCTCCCATAGTTACTCTGGCCATATTGGCCTTTAGTGGGAGATTGTTACCGTTAGTGTCCATGTGAAAGGCCAAATGGCCACCAGACACTTCTTTGTATATGTTCTTTAATAAAAACATATAGTGGCCTGGTCAGTCACAGACTGTAAGTTCGACCGCATTTGTAAGACCTAAGAAGTCTGTCTTCGTGCTCCCTGTGTACTGCGTTTTCTGCGTATTCTACAACATGTGTGCGGAGTACTGTGTGTGGCGCAAGGAGCTCCGTTTTCTACTCTGAGCATATCGTCGTGGAGCTCTCGAGAAGGAGAGTGCAATGTGGTGCACTCCATCGAAATACTTCAAGACCGACACAAAGTTCACCTTCTCATGGGACACCTCACGTCGAGCTCGCTTGGTCTCAAATGGCACAATGGGAATAGCCTATCAAAAATCCCGAACATCAAAGAAATGATTGATTATCAGGTTAACCTCACAAGAAGTGGTGCCTGTCATCGACGCGGCTTTAGTGGGACATGAAGTTCATGGCTATCTGGCACCCCCTCATAGAAATCAAAAAGTCTGTCCTCTTATTGAAAACTCTTCATCATGGAATCTGGACCAACCTTAAGGCTAGAAAATTGTGTGGGGTTCCTCCCTGGTGCAAACGTTGCCACCGGTCTATCGAAGATGTTTCACACATCTTCTTTACCTGCCCCAAATCCAACAGACTCTGGCATAAGGTTGGAAAGAAAATTAAACTTCAGAAACATCTCAGTTGGCAGCAAGCCCTGCTAGGAGAAGCGATCGACTACTCCGCAACTCTCTGGAACGCCATGAGAGGGGAGGTCCTATGGAAAATTTGGTGGGACAGATGTGCTTTCAACTTTGGTGACTGCCCCAAAGAGTGGTCAATTGAGAAATCGTTGTTCCTCCTTGGCAAAAGGATTGTTAACTATAGGAAATCCCCCCCTTCAGGCATCACCAAGTACTCCTTTTGATCAATAACAAGCTTAAACCCAAGTGGGCCCCACATGAGGGTGATGAGAGGGTGATTAACCTTCTTTGTAATGCCATCTAAGCTCTATAAAAGCTTCCCCTGCTTTGAGGGATTTGGGGGGTCCCATGGGCACTAGTCCCCTTCTCTTGTACTTTTCTTTATTTAATTCAAGTCCGGGAGAGTAGGCTAATCCAAACTTCCTTTATATTAAAAAAAAATGGTTCGTCCAGTCTATAAGCAATGGTCGCTAGGATATTTTTGGATCAAACACTAGAGACATTTGCCATACATTCCTTTCTGCACTCACAAAGAGGAGACGCCATGCTGAGGAGTTCTGAAAAGTGTTACATCATAATTATCCTTCTCAAGTTGCACATTCCACACCACAATTGTTGATCATACTTTATAGGCTTTCTTTAATAGTCTTCTTCTACAAAATCCTGCACATTTCTTTAGTAAGTTTATCTCGTTTTCTTTCCCGCCACTCTTTGAAACAGACGAAGAGCTCCTTACGGTTCAATTTCATCTTCACAAAACTTGTTGGCATACAGAGCTGTAGTTTTATTTTATGTCTTTTTAAATGGAGGTTCGGTTGAGGCCTACTCTTCTAGGCTTTAACTTTGAAATTGCAACTGTACAAGGAAGGGGCGCATAGTACTCATGGGACCCCCCTTATCCCACAAGAATAGGGGTCAATATAGTTGGGTTAGATTGCGGTCACAACTACTATGGAGTAGGAGAAATGATGACACATCAGCCATAAGATACAACTTTGCATGATAAACATGTCTCTTACATGTTGCGGGTGGGGGTTGAACCCTCTCCCCGCCTCAAGAGGTGAGAGGCCCAACCACCCAGATAAGTGACCTGGCACTACTGTAGTTCTAATTGCAATCGATTGGCATACTTGTTTTAATTCCTCTTGTTTGGCATACCACGTGCATTGTTGAAGTGAGCAAATATCTATACTTCTTTTTGTGACGATATTGTCTGTTGTCCAATTCATTCATGCATGGCGACACTCAATCTTGAATTGCTTCCTCTTCTCCTCGCCTATACTAAGTCTTCCTTTCCCTTGGAGCACCTCTTGCACCAAAGAAGGCCTTTTATATTGGCCTAAGATCTTCCATGGAGATTATGCAGAATAAGGAAATAGTAATTGGCTTCGTTAAGGACTTAATGGAGGGAGAAAGTTGCATTTTGAGTTATTTTTGAAAAAGTCACTTTTTTCACTTCAGTTCATGCACGGATTTTGATTTAGAACCCAAAAATAGCACTTTTGATCCTAAAAAGTGGTTGGAAGACCATTAAATTGTGTTATGATGAATTTTACAACTTTTTAAAAATTTTGAATTTTTGGGCCCAGGTAAGTTACGAGATTCCTTTCTCTCTCTAGAGGAAAAACCTGAACATAGGGGAATCCTGTCCCCTCATCCCCCTTCAACCTAGTGATTTATAGGCTATAGACTGTGTCCACCACCCTTCTCTCATTGGTCCATCACTAATCACTCCTTAATCCAAAAGGCCCATGCAGGGTTCATTTTTTCCCTAATGATCAATTTTCATGTATTATTAATCAAACAAGTCATGATCCTATGCCTATTTGTATTTGTTGATGAACTTGATTAAGTTTCTCATTCCATGTACTTCAATGGATATTTCATCATCGTTTCTTTTTGTAGAATATTATTCAAAGTCCACAATCTCTTCCCCAAAGAGCTCAGCGCAAGGTAAATAACAAATCTTAAAGAAACATTACGATGCTCCAAACAGGTTACAAGATCATTGCCAAAGTCATTGCCAACAGAATCTCTTGCCACTTGAGAGCGTGGTTAATCTAAGCGAGGACCAAAAAGATTTCATCAAAGGCGCATCAATTTTGGAAACCATTATAGATATCTGGGAAGGTCTTGAATTTTCAAATGAGTCCAAACAAGACGTGGTCTTCCTCAAGATCGACTTTGATAAAGCCTACGACAGGCTGGAATGGGACTATATCCTGCAGTCGCTCCAAGATCTTGGATGTAGTCAGAAATTCACCAAGATGATCACGACCCTTCTCGGAAATGCATAGACCCAAATTCACATTAATGGCAAACTTTTGAAGGTGATCAAACTTAGAAGATCTATCAGACAAGGGTGCCCATTGGCTCCCCTTCTCTTTGCCATTGCCACGGAAGGGCTTAGCAGGCTGGTAGAGCATCAGGTGGAAGCTGGTAATATCAAAGGCCTCCGTTTGCGTCATGACCACAATCATATCACCATGAGACTTTTTGCCGATGATATGAACGCGTTTGTTCACAATGATAGTACCAACCTAGAGACATTTTGGAGGTGTTTGGCTACCTTTTGTGAAGCCTTTGGATCCACAATCAACCACTCTAAGACCGCCTTTAGAGGTATTGTTGGGTCACAGCCTGACCTTCTCATTGATCATGGCTGTCAAATCATTCCACAGGGCCAAAATTTTCGAATTCTTGGGATTCCCTTGGGGTTTGGCGTCTCTATGGAACAACGGTGGAAGTGGGTGTTGGCCAAACTCGAAAACAAGCTTAACTATTGGAGAGGTATGCAAATCAATCTTGCTGGTCGTGCTATGGTTATCAACACATTCCTCTTATCACCTACCATTTATCACCTACCATTTATTTCCTTTCTTGTTGGAGACCGAAAGAGCAAGATCTGTCCAAACTGGATAGCATTTGTAGAAACTTTCTTTGGACGGGCGACCAAAATAGGAGGGGGGTGCCTAAAATCAAATGGTCCATCTGCACCAGCCATAGAGATAGTGGGGGACTTGGTATCCTGGACATTGGGTGCATGGCTAACAAACTGGTAGCCAAATGGATGATTAAGGCTTGGTGCAACAGGGAGGTCTCGTGGGCGAAGTTGATCTTCAGAAACAAGAATGAGTTGGCTCTCATGGGTTTCCCAAATTGGAAGAACCTTGACATCTTGACCTTGTTGTTTTCCCCGATCCCCATCTTCCCGAAAGGCTCAAATCTCCTTCAAGAGTGTATTGACCTAGAGCACAACCTAGCTAATGATCTCAAGTGTACACCCAGCCCTACGGAATCTGAAGACACTAGAAGTACAGTGACATCCAACTTTAGTAACGTAGAAGAGTTAGCAGAGGTGGTAGCCAAGAAGTTAGGAGTTCACGAACAGCAGAACTACCAGCATCCACCAATGAAGTACCCATGTTACGAAGATGTAGTCTATGTGGAGGAGACCACCCCACTC
Source organism: Ceratopteris richardii (assembly GCA_020310875.1). Classification (NCBI taxonomy): domain Eukaryota; kingdom Viridiplantae; phylum Streptophyta; class Polypodiopsida; order Polypodiales; family Pteridaceae; genus Ceratopteris; species Ceratopteris richardii. Next base: position 70,926,098 of record CM035427.1, on the reverse strand, counting down.
ACATGTGTGTAAGAGGAGGAATGGGCTTGCCTCAAACTTACCCTTACAATAGGCAGCCACATCAAGGAACCGCTTTGTATTGTCACATAGAACAAAAATACACCAATCACACCACTGGGAATTGTCCATTCAACAGGCAGACACGACCTTTAAATCAACCTCAGTATAGGCCATATGGATACCCACCTAGAGAGCTAGGACGGGAAATCCCCAGATACAATCTCTGTCCGGGACCACCACGAGCACCTAGAACATATGAGCAAGGGCAATATACACAACCTCAACCTGTGTTAGGACAGCAACCACCACTTCCTCAACACATAGTACCAGTGAAATATGCTCAAACAGAGGAAAACTTGGAAAGAGGCATAGTGCCAGCATCACCATTAACAAGTACGGAATCAACAAACCCAGGGTGCGAGTAGACCCAAGGAGATTACTATCCCTATGATGCCAATATGATGGAGTACGAGCAAGCTTATGACCCGCAATACTATGGATATGAGGGATATGACAATGTCTATGGACCGGAACTGATAACCCTAATGTACACCGCACCCAAAGCACCAGCACCCATGAGACCACCCATTAGACCGCCCATGCCAAAAGGACCGTGCTATAGATGCGGAGGAGATCACTTTATGAGAGAATGCACTCGGCCATACAACCCACCACCCCCTAGGAGTTGGGAAGGGTATTGCAATGACTGTGGAAAGGAACATCTCTTTAGAGCTTGCCCAAAAAATCCCAATAAGGCTCATGACACTGCACCTATTAAGATCGAAGTAATAGAATTGTCAGGAAGTGACAAGGAATACACAGTGGCATTGAAGGCCATTACACGAGCACAAACAAAAGGACAAGAAATAAAATGAGTAGACCCTGAACAAGAAAAGAGTAACATAGAACCCAAAATACAAGTAGTGGAAGATTCAAAGGACCCGCGTGAGAGTATCCAAACAACAAAAAGCCAGAAGTGGAAGGATAGGAGAGAAAAACTCAAGGAAAAATGGAGGAAGAATAAAACTGAGGAAGACAAGAAGGACACACGAGGAAAAAAGAAACCTAAAGAACCCAAAACACAGGAAGAAATTCCTGTTTCATAGTAGACACAAGAGCCAAACAGGCCAAGATCAATTCTAGCAGACCCAAAACCAAACGATTTAAACATGTGGTTGAAAGCTTACCATGCTAGAATCAAGAATGGGCCAAACCTAGAGTAGCATGAAAAACTTTACCCACAAGGGAAGTTAGAAAAGGAGAGGCTAGCGATATGTAGAAAACTCATAGAGGTAGCTCAAGCCACCCTAGAGAAGAGTATACCAACCATCCCTGAGAGAGAATATAAGAGGATCAATACATTGATTGTCTTGAAACAAAGGACCAGAAACTCAAAGAGAGGGAGGATCATCCAGAACTACTGAACACCCAGGACAAATCTATGTCCATAGTCCCTGATTTAGAGGCTGAGTGGCCAAAGGAGTTGCAAACTAGAATTTGAGAAGAGCAATGGAAAAAGAGTGGAATGGCAAAACCACCTTTCTAGGAGTTAGATGTGGAAGACTATCAACCACCATCAGACATGGAAGAAATATATGATGAAGTTTCTAGGCTACACGGAAACAGGGAGGAGGCCTAGAGCATTTCTACCGTACCAAACTACATGGGAGAATATGAGAAGGAATCCATGATCTTCCATGCTCCCACAGTGCGAGGAAAAACAAAGGGAACCTCAGATAAGAACTCACACAATCTAACACAACTCAAAAAGACCAAAGTACAATGTCAGTTGATTGCGGAAGAATTACTTCGTGTTAAATCTGTTGATATATTTAGGTAGTGATGTGTCTGATCACTCTAGGACCGCCGGGGCACTTTTTTCCCTCTTTAGGAGGTTTTTTTCCCCCGGCTTGTATATACGCCTATTGCCCTAATGGGCTACTTATCTTTGTACATTCTCTAGTAATACATTCAGTCTTGTGTGTTGTGCTCCAAGCTTCTTCTTCTTCCTTGTGCTGTTCGCGTGCTTCCGCAGACGTCTATCTCCAACAATTGGTATCAGAGCAGGTCGTCGCTTCTTCTAGGGCGCCGTCGACACTCCTCCATTTGCAGTCTCAGATTCGCACGAAATTTGGTGAACATACTCAAGGTGTTTTCGAGATCAAAATGGCTTTGCTTTGTCGTGCCAAAATCGCGATCTGAGCTCATTTCAGCCTCCGAACGCACTATCGCAGTGCTTGTGCAGGCTATTTCGTCCTTTTGTGCCAAAGGTATATACCAGTTTCTGTTCGCCAGTTTAAGCGTCTCGAAGTCTGCTACACGTCTAGCAGAACTCGTCTGGGCAGTTCTGTTCAACTTTTTGAGATACAGTCAATTTTCTACATCAAGGTATTTTAGTCATTGGCCATGGCTGAAAGCAGTGATGTATTTCGTATGTTGGCTGTTGAGGATAAGTTGGATGGTACCAACTACCCATTATGGGCTTATATGATGCGACATGTACTGGTTGCAAAAGGATTGTGGAACATTGTGCAGGGTGTTGAAAGACGTCCTATTACACCTGTAACGACAGGTACTGCAAATACAGGTGTTGGAGCTGATGAAGATGGTGTCGAAGATGATATTCTGCAGATTCCTGTTCGTGCTTCTGTTTCTGTTGCACCTACTGCAGAGCAGATTCGTTGGGATGGCAGAGATGCCCAGGCACATGCATTGATAGCCTTGTCTGTCAAACGTGCCATTATTCCTCACATTCGCTCTTGCAGAACAACAAAGGATGCTTGGGATACACTTACCACTTTATACCAGGCTAGGAATGAGGCTCGTGTTGCTTACCTCCGAAAATAGTTGGAGAGTGAGCACATGAATGAAGGTGATTCTATGGACAGTTTTCTTACAAAGATCAAAGATCTGAAGGAACAATTGATTTCTGTTGATGAGGTTATACCAAATAGCTCACTTGTGCAGATCGTTCTGAATGGTCTTCCTGATTCATATCAGAGTTTTGCCTCTACTCTTCGGTTGATGATGAAAGGCAATCCGAATGCCTTGTCATTTGAGGAATTATTCTCTGTTCTGTTGCAGGAAGATCAGTCCAGGCAGAACAAGTCCATTATGCGTGTTGCAGATCAAGCTTTCCTGGCTAGTCAGAAGGGCAAAGGAAAATGGAGCTCTTCTACTAGTAAGCAGAAATCTGCAAATGCTGCACAATCAAAGAACCAGGATAAAGATGAAAAGAAATCAGAAAAGCAGAAATTGTTCTGCAAGTACTGTAAAGGAAATGATCATATTATAAAGAACTGTCCAAAACTGGCTGCTAAAGAGGCAAAGAAGAAGAGGTTGGAATGGTTGTTGCAGAGGCCTCTACACCAAAAACAGAGTCTGCAAATCTTGTGCAGGAAGAAGAATGGGCGTTTACTACTGTCTGCAGTTTTGACCCATCTTCACATGATTAGTGCATGTCTGCAGTAGACTCAGATGTTTGGTACTTTGACAGTGGGGCGACCAAACATATTACCTCGCAGCGCAGTTTCTTCTCTTCACTCGAGCCTGCCCCTACAGGGAATACTGTCACATGCGCCAATAACTCCTCTTATCCTGTTATGGGAGTTGGTAAGATCATTCTGACTACTGCTGATGGTAGTTCTTTCACTTTGTCAGATGCTTTATTTGTGCCAGGGATAAAAAAGAACCTGTTATCAGTTTCTGCATTAGCCAAGATTGGCTTGGTTGTGAAATTCGTTGATGACAGGTGTACAGTTCATGATCTCTCAAATGGCGATATGATTATTGCTTCTGGCATTTTATGTCGTGGGCTGTATAAGCTCATAGACTATGAAAGATCTGTGAATGATTCGGCATGTGCAGTTCATGATTCTCAGGCTATGTCAGATGCAAAGCTTTGGCATGCACGCTTTGGTCATCTGAATTTTGCTAGTTTGTTACGCCTGCAGAAATCTGAAATGGTGTCCTCTTTGCCCAAACTTTAGGCACCTGGAAAACATGTTTGTGAAGGCTGTATTTTGGGCAAAATGCAGCGTTCTTCCTTTCCAGAAGATGGTACAGTTCGGGCTACGCAGAAATTGCAGCTTGTACATAGTGATGTCTGTGGTCCTATGCAGACACCCTCTTTTGGAAATTACCTTTACTTCGTGACTTTCATTGATGATTTTTCCAGGCATGCATGGGTATATCCACTCAAAGCAAAGTCCAAAGTGTTCATGTGCTTCAAACAGTTTTTGGTTTTGGCTGAAAATCTGTCAGCATGTAAAATGGGCACCCTCCGTTCTGATCGAGGGGGGGAATATATGTCTTCAGATTTTAATGCATTTCTGGCTGAACGTGGGATAAAACACCAGTGTATAGTGCCGTATACACCTCAACAAAATGGAGTTGCTGAACGAAAGAACAGGTCACTCATGGAGATGGCGAGGTGCATGGTCAAAAGTCAGGCTTTACCACATAGTTTCTCGCTTGAGGCTGTCATGTGTGCAGCATATGTACTGAACAGGTGTCCCACTAAAGCGTTGCAGTCTATCACTCCATATGAGGCTTGGCATGACCGCAAGCCATCTGTTGCTCATCTGCGTGTTTTTTGTTGTTTGGCATATGCATTAGTGCCTGAACAACATCGTAGAAAATTGGATGATAAGGCAGTAAAATGTATTTTTGTTGGGTACAGTTCTGAAAGTAAAGGCTATCGTCTGTATCATCCACAGACTAAACACATTCTGGTTAGCCGTGATGTTGTCTTTGTGGAAGATGCTATTCAGCTATTGCTTTCATGTACTAAGGAGACATCTGTTAGCTCCAAAGACATGTATGATACTTTGATGCCTCTTTTTACAGGTGGACAGGCTAGTGCTGGTCCTAATGAGGCAACTTCTCAGCCTTTGCAGGTTTCATATGATGATGTAGATCATTCCATTTCTGATGCAGATTTACATGATGCACTTGTTGATGAGAGAGCTGATATTGAGCAGGCAAAAACTATGCCAAAATGGCTGGTGCAGACTTTGCGTGACAGCAAATTAGATGCACCTTTGTCATATCGTACTCGTTCACGCTCTCATAGTGCCTCCTTTGCATCAAATTGCTATGCTATGGCTGCATCTAGTCTGTGTGATGAGAATGAGCCTGTTTCTTTTGATGAAGCACAAAATTCAGAAAATTGGATGGCTGCTATGCAATCTGAATATGATGCTATAATGAAGAATGGTACATGGTCTTTATGTGACTTGCCTCCTGGCAAGAAGGCCATTGGCACTAAGTGGGTATACAAGCTGAAGCGTAAACCTGATGGTACAGTTGACAGGTATAAGGCTAGGCTTGTTGCAAAGGGCTATGCACAGGAAAGAGGCATTGATTTTGATGAGACCTTTGCACCTACATGCCGTATGACTACTGTTCGCAGCATTTGTGCACTTGCAGCCCATCATGGTTGGAATGTACATCAGTTGGACATTAAAACAGCATTTCTGAATGGTGACTTGCATGAAGAAGTGTATGTTTTTCAGCCCCGTGGCTTTGTGCAGAAAGGGCATGAAAACCAGGTTTGCAGGTTAAAGAAGTCATTATATGGTTTAAAGCAAGCACCACGTGCTTGGTATGAGAAGATACATGCCTATCTGATTGCACATGGTTTTGAGAATAGTCCAACTGAAAGCACCTTATATGTTAAGCGTGCTAATGATGTGCTTCTGATCATTGTTGTCTATGTTGATGACATGCTGCTCACTGGTCCTATTGAGACACATATTGCTGATTTTAAGGCTGATTTGCATGCCTCATTTGAGATGTCTGATTTGGGGCATTTGCATCACTATTTGGGCATTCAGTTTATGCACGTTGATGGTGGAATGGCTTTGTGTCAAACGAAATATATTGACACATTATTGCAGCGTTTTGGCCTTGAAGACTATAAGCCTATTGCCACTCCTATGGAGACAGGTTTACGATTGAGTCTTCATGATGCTGGAGATGCATTTGATGCTGTTCTCTATCAGCAGGCTGTTGGATGCTTGATTTACTTATGCATTACTCGGCCAGATATTCAGTTTGCTGTCTCACAGATGAGCAGGTTTATGCATTGCCCAGGAGTCACGCATTGGAAAGCGGTTAAGCGCATTTTTCGCTACTTGAGTGGTACTCGGCTACTTGGGTTGTTTTATCCCAAGGGGGGATCACTACCGCCAGATTTGCATGCTTTTTTTGACTCAGATTGGGCTGGTTGCTATGACACTCATGTGTCCACCAGTGGTTTTTGCTTCACAGCGATTGTTGAGTGTGTGTGGCTCAGACGCCTTATGGCTGATTTGGGTGTTGGCCAGTCTTCTGCCACCACCATCTTCACTGACAGTCAATGCACATTGGCAGTTGCGAGGAACCCTGTGTTCCATGCTCGCACTAAGCACATTGAGGTGCATTATCACTATGTCAGGGAGAGGTTCTCTGCTGGGGAGATCAACTTGGCATATGTGCCCACGCAGGAGAACATTGCAGACCTTTTCACGAAGGCTCTGCCTAGGGAGAAGTTTGAAGCTTTCTGCAAAGCTTTGGGCTTACTTCCTTTTGTGGAGTGATTTCCACATAGCTTGGCACTTCCTTATACATGAGTGCCAGCTCCTTGTTCACTGCATCACTCCCAAGGGGGATTTGTTGATATATTTAGGTAGTGATGTGTGTGATCACTCTAGGACCGCCGGGGCACTTTTTTCCCTCTTTAGGAGGTTATTTTCCCCCGGCTTGTATATACGCCTATTGCCCTAATGGGCTACTTATCTTTGTACATTCTCTAGTAATACATTCAGTCTTGTGTGTTGTGCTCCAAGCTTCTTCTTCTTCCTTGTGATGTTCGCGTGCTTCCGCAGACGTCTATCTCCAACAAAATCACAATTATGGAAACAATTAGTAGGACAAATGGAGTTAGAGCAGGAGAAGAACGAAAAGGAAAGCAAGGGAAATGAAAACCCTTCTAATGCACAAATCCGTGTGGATAAGGTTGGAGAATTTAGTGAAGGAGATGAGGGCAACACTTGTTTACCTGTCACATACAATGGCTACATGACCAAGGCTATGCTAGACACAAGAGCTGGAGTAGGTATCGCCATCAAAGAGATTTGGGAGAAATGGGGAAAGCCAGCCCTATGAACAACTCATATGAAGCTTCAATTAGCAGATGACCATGTTCAGAAACCATTGGGAATATTGGAAAAGATCCAATTAACCACTATGGAGTTGAATTTGAGCATACGTTAGTTATATGTCAATTTGGAAAGGCAAATAATTATGAAATGATATTAGGACGAACTTTCATGAGACAACTCAGAGGAGTGCAAGATTGGGGACGAGACTCATTATACCTTCAACATCAAGGAAACACTACCAAGATAAACTTGCATACCTTTGCATACAGAGATGTACCCCCACTACAATGGAATCCCATACACAAGGAAGAAGATGATTTGTCTATCCATAGTGCTGGATCAAGTGATCAATCATGGATGCATGAGGATGCCCAATTATGGATGTGTAAGGTAGCAAAGAAAGAGGATAAAAAACTGTAGTCATGGCCCTTAGGACATCAAAATTATCGACCCATAGAGGACCCTATGTACATGCCTCAAGTTTTTCCTGACGAAGCATTTGAACCGCACGGTTGGATGGAGATTCTAGTGACCTTGGATGTGTGTGTAAATGAATGAAGAGGTACTGACCATGAATGAATGTGTGGACAAAGAAGGCTATGATGTAAACTTGTACATGGTAGTTCTTCAGGAGGTAGAAGCTGGAGAAATATTAGAAAAATAATGGAAAGAAGAATATGCGAGGATAGAAATAGAACTAGAGTTTGATTCGGAGGAACGTTATCTAGAAGCCATTCAAGTTGAAGACAAGTATGGAACAACCAAAGTGTTAGCAATAGAAGCAGCCCCTATAGTACCAAATCAGGAGGAAAGCTTGAGTAAGAGTGAACCAACCCCAGATCTTTTTGAAGTTCTGGAACATTTCAAAAGGTACGAAGTCGAGGAAAGGAAAATAGCCATTCAGATGCCTAAGAGAGAGGCAAGAGAAGGAAAAGCGCATGACAATAAGGAAGAAACAAAGAAAATCATAGTAACCATAGAAGATGGAGAAGAAAGAAGTACACACATAGGAAAGGATGTGTCAACAGAGGAGGAGGAAGAATTGATATGACTAATTCAAGAATATCAAGATGTATTTGCTTGGGCCTATAAGGATTTAAAGGTGTGGAACCCTCCATTTGTTCTAATGGAATACCAATGACACCTGACGCAAAACTATCAAAGCAACACCCTTACACGTATAATGATGTCTACGCTGCAAAAATTAAAGAGGAAATAGACAAATTATTAGCTGCAGGATTCATTTAGGAGATAGAACATACTGAATGGGTGTCACCATTAGTAGTTGTGCCCAAAAAGAATAGAAAACTGAGAGTGTGCATTAATCTAAAGAAAGTCAGTGCAGCCATGATCCGTGATAGTTATCCATTACCTATCACTGATCACCTTTTGGAAAGAGTTACAGGCAAAGGAGTCTATAGTTTCTTGGATGGATTCTCTGGATTACAACCAAGTAGCTATTGCTACTGAGGATCAACATAAGACCACATTCGCGATGGAATTAGGGGTTCTATGCTTTCAGAGTGATGCCTTTTGGGCTCACTAACGCTCTTGCTACTTTCCAAAGGTTGATGTGTCACGTTTTCAAAGAGTTCCTAAGGAAGAGTATGGAAGTATACGTACATGACCTATGTACATATTCAAATCAGAGGCAGGAACATATTTTCGAATTGCAAAAAATCTTTGAAAAATGCGGACAATATAGAGTATGTCTAAATTCAGTAATTGCAAAGAATGTCAGGAAACCACTCCATATGATCATACATCTCTACCTTTCTCCACAATGTGGAGAATGAGTTCTCCTATGCGCAACCGAAGTGTGTAGTGAGCCCTTGTATGTCCAGCACTTGGACAAACATTTGCACCTTAGATAGCTTGCTGCTCTCAATACAAAACTCACATGGACTTGAGACTTTAGTCAATCAAAGTAGAAAAAGAGAGCTTTCTAACAAGCTATAAATGACTTAATCGGACAAGTTTTGATTAGTAAACACAACTATCAAAGATGACCTACCTGTCCACATAGATATGCTAAAGAACTGAGCTTCACGCTCGGACTGATAACTCTCTCAATATATATCCTTTGAGAAAGATATTTGATACACAGAAAGTAGACACAAATAGCTTTCCAACAAGATAAAAAAAGTAATTTGGATGACTTTTGATCAGGAAACTCAACTCACCAATATAGACCACTTGCACACATAAGTACACTGTAAAATTGGAATTTACTATCTGAATGATATCTCACAGAATATAAATGATCTCAATGAGATATTTGAGAGAGTGAAAGTAAGTGCCAAGAGCTTTCCAACAAGACAAAAATCACAAAATTTGGATATGTTTTGGTTGGGAAACTGAACCGACCAAAATAGACTACCTATCTACACAGGTATACTAAAAAACTAGACTTCACTCTTTCACTGATATCTCACAAAGTACATAAGTTTTCAAAAAGATATTTGATATGAAGAAATTACACAAGATAAGCTTTCCAATGAGTGCTTAAACACACAAAATGGTTACATATGCACTGAGATATGAGCTCTGCAACAAAACTGTGTACAAAATGACGTGCGGCTAGAAGGAGTCTAAGGGAAGCCAAAATGACAAAATGGCTAGATCCGACTACTGAGAGCTCTTGCCTCTTTCTCTCCTTGTTTTGAATGTGCTCCTAATTCACTTTTATAACCAATGAGCATGTGAAGAAGTTTGTGCCTCCTTAACTCACCACTTTCTCCACTACATGCTACTAACTACAAGGCAAGATATTGTATCTCTTACTCATCATGAAGTTTTGACTAGACTTTTTCTTTTCTTATTTTTTCCTTTTTTCCTCTACTTTTCCTTTATGTTTATATTTGGTAAATTTATCCAAGCATGGCTCATATGAAAATAAGCTTGTACATTTATCTTCAACACTCCCCCTCAAGCTCATGTGGGAGTTATCTTCAACCATGTCCTGCAAATTTATCACATCCTTGAAGCCTTTGAGTTTAGAAGCATCCAAGAATTTTGTAAACATATCTGCAACCTGCTCTTTGGTTCTAATGAACTTTATCTCCACATCTTTGCTGAGCACCTTCTCCCTTACATAATGGTAGTGGACCTCTATGTGCTTGCTCCTTGCATGAAACATAGGATTGCTCGCTAAGTAAATGCTTGACATGTTATCACTGTATATAGGGATGGTTCCAACTTGCACTCCAAGATCATCCAAAAGCTTTTTAATCCACATTGCTTCACATGTGGCAAATGCTAATCCTCTATATTCAGCCTCCATAGATGAAAGTGCAACAGTAGGTTGTTTCTTTGAGCTCCATGTGATAGGTTTGCTTCCTATCATGAACACATAACCTGAGGTTGATCTTCTATCTTCCTTTGAACCTGCCCAATTAGCATCACTAAAGCCTTTGACCTGTAGTTCTTCATCAAACTTGTAAAACAAAGCATGATTAACTGTATGCTTTATGTATCTCAACACTCTCTTGGCTGAATTTAAGTGTTCACTTGTCGGGGGTTCCATAAACTGAGAAAGTACACCAACAACATAAGACAAATCAGGTCTTGTAATGTTTGCATAGATCAATGATCCTACAATGCTTCTGTATGTCATTACATCTTCCAATGGTTCTCCATCATTTGAACAAATCTTTGTATTTGTGTCCATGGGTTGAGTGAGTGGTTTGCATTCACTCATTCCAAATCTCAAAAGAACATCCAACAAGTACTTCCTTTGCATCAAGTAGATGCCACTCTTTCCATAAATAACTTCAATTCCTAAAAAATATTTCAGCTCCCCAAGATGTGAAATTTTAAACTCCTGACCAAGCTTCCTTTTGATATCTTTAATCCCTGTAACATCGTTTCCTGTTATGATGAGGTCATCGACATATATGCAAATATATACCTCTCTATTTTCTTCCTTCTTCATGTACAACGAAGGATCTACACTACTTGGGTTGTATCCACACTTAGTTAGATACTCTACCAATCTCTGATTCCATGCTCTTGGTGCTTGCTTCAAGCCATAAAGTGCCTTCTTCAACCTGCAAACAAAATCTGGATGGTTTTCATCTTCAAATCCAACCGGTTGACTCATGTATACCTCTTCTTGTAGTTCTCCATTGAGAAAGGGATTTTTGATGTCGAGTTGATATAATGGCAATCTCCTTGAAGCACCAATTGCTATTAAGGTTCGGATAGTTCCCATCTTTGCAACGGGGCTGAAAACTTCATCATAATCTATGCCTTGTGTTTGTTTAAATCCTTTGGCAACTAATCTAGCTTTATATCTAGCTAGTGAACCATCAGCATTCCTCTTTACTTTAAACACCCATTTGTTTGGAACAATCTTCATACCTTCTTTCTTTGGCACTAGCTCCCATGTGTGATTATCTTTGAGAGCTTTGATCTCCTCTTTCATAGCTTGCTTCCATTCCTTTTGTGTGCAAGCTTCTTCATATGTCTAAGGCTCTTTGTCTTTGATAACCTGCATCATGTATGCAAAATGTGTCGCCATAAAACTATCATAACTGAACCTTTGAGTTGGATACCTTGTCCTTGAAGATCTTCTTTCATTGCCTTTAGAGAGTTGCTTCTTTAACCTATTTAGCTTTACCATCGGAGTGATTACCTCTTCATATTCTTCTTCACTTGCATCTATCTCACTGTTTGGAGTAGCACTTGCCTCTTTGGCTCTAGTATGAGCTGAATTTGGAGACAAAGAATGACTCCCCCTCCATGTTGAACATTCTTCATTTGATGTAGATGCCTCTGGACCTGAAGCCTTTGTGCTTGATTGTTGAACTTCTCTTTGATTTGTTCCTGCATAATCATCACAATCTTCTTCAAGAACCTTTTCCTTTCCTTTATCTTCATACCATGGTCTTAGTTCATCAAAGACCACATCTCGTGAGACTCTTAATTCCTTTGTTCTAGGGTTGTAACACTTGTATCCTTTTTGCTGCGTCGAGTAGCCGATGAAAATGCATTTTTCTGACCTTGGTTCCATCTTTGTTCTAACTTCTTGTGGAATGTGAACAAAGCAAACACATCCAAACACTTTGAGGTGTGTAAGATCATGTCTCTTACTGGAATATACCTCTTCAGGAGTCAAGTGATGCATTCCCGATGTTGTGCACCTGTTCATCAAGTAAATGGCGTTTGTGGTAGCTTCAGCCCAATAGTACAATGGTACCTTCATCTCGTTGAGCATGCATCTTGCAATTTCAGCAATTCGCCTATTTTTCCTCTCAGCTACTCCATTTTGTTGTGGTGTATACCTACAAGTGAATTGCCTTTTGATCCCATTCTCTTGTAGAAAATCTGAAAATTCTTTGGAGAAGTATTCTCCTCCACCATCGGACCTTAAGGTTTTGATATACCTTCCTATTTCCTTTTCAACTTCAACTTTGAATCTTTTGAATATAGAAAACACCTCTGATTTTTGCTTCATACAAAACAGCCATACCTTTCTTGAGTGATCATCAATGAAGGTGACAAAAAATCTATTACCAGCCATTGATGCCTCTTGCATTGGTCCCCATACATCCGTATGTATCAAGTCCAAGACATTTGGAGCCACATAATTGCTCCTCTTGAATAGCTGCCTCGTTTGCTTTCCTAGTTGACAAGCTTCACATAACTCATGTAGTCCAATGCTATTAAATTTTGGAAGACCTCTTACCACTTCATGTTTGCTCATGTCCTTCAGCTTTGCAATGTTGATGTGTCCTATTCTTTTGTGCCATAAGTCCAACTCTGAAATCTTCTTGTTCCCACATTGAATGTACATGACCTTTCCATGTGGATGTTGGACATCCAAAGTGAACATCCTTCCTTCTCTTCTACCTCGAGCAATGACCTTGAAGCCTTCCTTTGGATTCTTTATGAAGCACCCATTCTCATTGAATATGACATGATAACCCTTCTCTACCATTTGTCCTACTGAAATCAAGTTCTTTGAAATTGTAGGAACATGAAGAACATTAGATAGTACCTTTGCTCTACTTGTATCTCCAAGCCTTATATCTCCAATGTGTTCAATCATGTGTTGAGTATCATCACCTGTTTCAACACATCCTTTTCCACTTGGTACCTGTAGATTAGTGAACAAACTTCCTTGGCATGACATATGGTTACTACAACCTGAATCAATGTACCATTTTTTGTCATCTTCACAAGATCTTCTATACTCATGTCTCATTGCAAGTAGTGTGTCCTTGCTTCCTTCACTTGAGGTGCTTGCATAGTTGCTTTGGTTCCTTTGATTGCCTCCATTTGATCTTCCATTCTTCAGCCAAGAATCACTTAGTGTCCTACTTTACCACAATGATAGCATGTTATACCTTTATGAGAATTGTAGGAGCTTCGGCCTCTTCCTCTACTTCTACCTCGACCTCTTTTTTGTGCGTTGCCATTTGATGCATCCTTGTTGTCTTCCGAATTGTTTTGATTGTAGTTGGAGTGGTTGTGACCTCTTCCTTTTCCTCTTGAGTTTCTTCCTTTACCTCGACTTGCATATAACATTTGGTTGTGGTTGTCCTTTCCTTTGGAACCACCGAAGCTAAGCTCTTCTGTGACAAGATGAGGGATTAGTTGTTCAAAACCTGGATATACATCTTTCAAGTTAATGGAAGTTATAAAAGGCTTCCATCTTTCATCTTCTCTCAAGCCATTGAGAGTATAACACACAAGATCTTCATCTTCAACCGTTGTGCCAATAGAAGCTAAAGCATCGCTTATCTCCTTAATCTTCAAAGTATATTCAGCTATGGATTGACTCGAACTTTTCTTGATTGTGTTCAACTCATTCTTGAGTTGAAGTTTCCTAGCTTTGGTATTTGTCGAATACATCCTTTCAAGAGCTTCCCAAGCATCCTTAGCTTTCTCTAGATGTTGAATATGACCTACCATGGCATTAGTAATGACTTGCGAAATGAGGAACATGACTCTCCTATTCCTCTCTTCCCATTCTTTTGCTTGCCTCCTTTGGACTTCGGTGGCCATAGCTTGATTGATTTGAGGTTGAGCATCATCGCCGCTCACAATACCCCATAAGCCTTTGCCCATTAGGTAGTTGGTCATTCTAAACTTGCACACGGGATAGTTATCCTTGTCCAACTTCTCTACTTGTTGACCCAAGTCAGCCATGGAAGAGTATCAAACACTTTGAGAGTTACCTCGAATAGTTATAGTCCTTTGCTCTTGCGTTTGTGAAGCTCCTTCTTGTTTTGTAGCTCCTCTTTTGCTTTGCTTCACCTCTAGCTCTGTTGATGAAGCTTCAAGACCAAGTTTGCTCTGATACCAACTGTGGAGAATGAGTTCTCCTATGCGCAACGGAAGTGTGTAGTGAGCCCTTGTATGTCCAGCACTTGGACAAACATCTGCACCTTAAATAGCTTGCTGCTCTCAATAAAAAACTCAAATGGACTTGAGACTTTAGTCAATCAAAGTATACAAAGAGAGATTTCTAACAAGCTATAAATGACTTAATTTGGACAAGTTTTGATTAGGAAACACAACTGTCAAAGATGACCTACCTATCCACATAGATATGCTAAAGAACTGAGCTTCACTCTCGGACTGATAACTCTCTGAATATATATCCTTTGAGAATGATATTTGATATAGAGAAATTAGACACAAATAGATTTCCAACAAGATAAAAAACAAGTAATTTGGATGACGTTTGATCAGGAAACTCAACTCACCAAAATAGACCACCTGCACACATAAGTACACTATAAAATTGGACTTTACTATCTGATAGATATCTCATAGAATATAAACGATCTCAATGCTATTTTTGAGACAGTGAAAGTGGATGCCAAGAGCTTTCCAATAAGACAAAAATCATGAAATTTGGATATGTTTTGGTTGGGAAACGGAATCGACCAAAATAGACTATCTATCTACATAGGTATGATAAAAAACTGGACTTCACTCTTTCACTGATATCTCACAAACTACATAAGATTTCAAAGAGATATTTGATATGCAGAAGGTACACAAGATAAGCTTTCCAATGAGTGCTTAAACGCACAAACTGGTTACATATGCACTGAGCTATGAGCTCTGCAACAAAGCTGTGTACAAAATGACGTGCAGCTGGAAGGAGTCTAAGGGAAGCCAAAATGACAAAATGGCCAGATCCGACTACTATGAGCTCTGGTCTCTTTCTCTCCTTGTTTTGAATGTGCTCCCACTTCACTTTTATAACCAATGAGCATGTGAAGAAGTTTGTGCCTCCTTCTTAACTCACCACTTTCTCCACTACATGCTACTAACTACAAGGCAAGATATTGTATCTCTTACTCATCATGAAGTTTTGACTAGACTTTTTCTTTTCTTATTTTTTCCTTTTTTCCTCTACTTTTCCTTTATGTTTATATTTGGTAAATTTATCCAAGCATGGCTCATATGAAAATGAGCTTGTACATTTATCTTCAACACACAATAGCACCCAACTAGAGTAAGACGTTAGTGAAATTCCTGAAGACACGAGAACATGAGGAAGGAATCAGTTTAGCAAGGAAACGATCCCTCAAGGAAATGAGTAAGGACTATGTTATCATGGGAAGACAATTATTCAAGAGAGGGAAAGATAATCAACTACGACTGTGTGTACATGAAGGAGAGTACTTACCCATACTAGAAATGGCACATGCAAGTGTTGCAAGAGGACATTTCTCAGCTGAAAGAACTATAAAAATGATCCTCATTGCGGGCTTGTGGTGGCCAACTATACATATGGATGCGGACACCTATGTAAGAAGTTGCGAGACATGTCAACGAGCCAAATATCCTATTCGATGAGATGACATGCCATTAAGACCCATGGTTTGTGCTAGAGCATTTTCCGAATGGGGTACTAATTTTATAGCACCCATTAACCCTCCAACCAAAGGATCACATGCTGAGTACATAATAGTGGCAACATATTACCTGACTAAATGGGTAGAGGCAAAGGCTACTAGAAAAAATGATGCTCAGACCACCGCTAAATTTCTTTTTGAGCATATCTTTACTCGCTTTGGATTACCTATAGAGATAGTGAGTGATCGAGGAACGCATTTCATTAATGAAGTAATAGAGTCCTTAATGAATGAGTTCTTAGTGATCCATAAGAAATCAACCCCTTATCATCCTCAAGCCAACGGTCAAGTTGAAAGTTCCAATCACATGTTGTGTACTGTATTGACAAAGGTAGTCAATAGTGAAAGGTCAGATTGAGACAAACAATTGCATCATGCACTTTGGGCCTTCCGCGTGTCTTACAAGACTGCCATTGGAACTACACCATTTAACCTAGTGTATGGACAAAACGCAATCTTGCCAATCAATTTTTTCGTGCCCACCTTGAGAATAGCCCAACAGTATGAATGGATGGGGTATGAATTGTCCATGCAACTAGACCAAATTGAGAAGTTACATGAAACGAGAATACAAGCTGTTGCAGGAATTTATGCGGCGAAGAGAAGATATAAAGCATATTATGATGCACACATCAAGGATAAAGGGCTAAAAGAAGGAGATTTAGTTTTGGTATATACTTTGAAACAACAAGCCAAGAAGCTACAAAAGCGCGGCTATAGACCCCTACTAATCCATAGGATTTCAACGAGTGGAGCGGTTAACTTAGCTACTCTGGATGGAGATGTACTTCCTAATTACATAAGTGGTTGTTGAGTAAAATGTTACATGGAGTCATTGATAGACCAAATGTTAACATGACTTGTAGGTGCACAAAATAGAAAAAGAGAGGAAGAGAGGATTAGAGAGGAGGCATGGCAAGAAGCCCTAGAGCGTATCAAGAAACGAAAAGAGTGGATAAGGAAAAGGGATGAATGGTATCTACAAGGAGAAGAGCCTATTCTGATAGGCATCGGAGGCCAAGTCACAAAATGCATTGGAGAAGCTACAATATCCCTCCACCTAGGAAATTCAACTATGGAACAATGAGTTCTAGTGTGTAAAGACGAGGATCTAATAGAGAACTTAATACTAGGACAAGACTGGATCATTGAGAATGAGGTGAGCATTCACCTAGCTCAAGGGTACATCTCAACCAAAATAGGGCACAAGGAAATCTTTAGCCTATTAGAATAAAGGCCATCTAAGAGGCAGGACATCATCAAGCATGAGAAAGAAATCCTAGAAGTGGATTCAGCAAACGACTCCATCAAAAACCAACCAGAAGAATGTCCGAAGAAAGAAATGACTACCAACACCAATGCATCAATGGAGAGTGATTCACCCCACACGAACGGTGAATCAAAGAAAGACGATGAAGACCACTCCTAAAGTCACCTACAACAAAGGAAGAGCATCAATGTGGAACTCTACTGTCAGATTATCGCAACCAGGAAGTGCTAATCTCCAATGGGTTCGCAAGGATTGAATAAGGAAAACAGAACAGTCTACATGAAGGCAGGACACTCATCTTATGGAGACATGGAAGAACAAAGGAAACTCTTCATCACAATCATAACCGAAGAGACTTTTGAGAGTATGGCTTCCAAAGTCATTAGTCGAAGCCCAGAAAACATGGCAACACATATGGATTCCAAAGAAGGTAAGACAGATGGCAAATAAAGAGATAGACAAGCAGGAAGAAACATTATATCGACAAAACGAGACCATAAAACCAAACAAGACTAACCAAAGGTACTGGAGGAACATAACATCAACTACTCAGACTACTAAAAAGAAAGAGGAAAAACTGAGAGCACTACGATATAAAGAAAAGACGAAGTCTTACACTTCACCTACGAAATGGATATGGAGACCCAAGAAGCAGTAAGGACTAGAACAACAGAACCAAAAAGATTTCGTTTGCACACATGAAGCATCGAATGCACCTAAAGTATGCATGATAGGGCCACATTACGAGGCCATGCATTTGGCACATGATGTACGTAGCAAAACTAGTGGTGCACGATTCCCCCTTGGGAATAGATCATAGATTCTACTTCCATAGGAATGGACCTACTATGTAAATAAATAAATGCTTCGGCTACACTAATTCTTGTTTTCTCTCAGGAGTGAAAATGAAAAAAGTATGTGGTAAGAGATCTTACTTATGTAAGCAGGGGGAAAGGAGTGACGCAATGAACGAAATGTCACTACTACACACATCACCAAAGACATGTCTTCTAAAGGAAGCTAATGCTCTTTTCATTACGAGTGCAGATGTCTTTTGAGGACTCTAAAGCGACCATTCAAGAGGAGGTGTTGGAATTCCCTCTACAAAGCATGATTAAAGCAAAAGGTCACTAGTTTAGGGAAGATCAATGGACCGGGGATTATTTGTTCCTAGTGACAGTTAAAATCCTGGATACTAATCATCAGTTCCCCATAATGTCCCAAGACTCAAAGTAGTGCATGAACTTCCATCGACGGTGGACATTATGAAGAAAGCTGGTATCTATAAATACTTTGAACTCCTTATATACAAACCAGACTTCCAGCATTGTACACAATTCATGAACACCTTGCAGCAAGCATTGCATGATCCATTGGTACCAGAAGCTAGATTCCTACATGGAACTAAAGAGTGGGTCATCATACAATTCACCCACGACCTAATTAAGGAAGATTTTGGATGGGAAAAGGATGAAAGCATGATTTTGAAAGAGGAAAGTCGAGGAGCGAAGACTAGAACATTCATCAATATTAACCGTATTGACATAGAGGAGGAGGTCAGGCTCATTCATCAGCATTTCTGCTTTCCCAACATGCACAGATATACTGTGTCGCAAAAGATCATAGTGCAAATGCTGTCACATGCGATCAAACAAATTGCGAATCAAGTCAATATGACTCCATACATTCAAGAACGGCTCTTCGAGGCTAAGAAATAGTGGAATCATAAGAAGTTTCTGAATGGGAGTATTGCATTAACCATATTGATATATCATGCTTTGGGCATTAGAGAACATCTAAACGGGATGCCGTCATCAGAAGCGATGGCAAAGTATGCAAAGATTGCTACTGTTCCTAGAAAGAAGAAAGGATTCAAGATCATAGAAGAATCGGAAACAAGATCCCAACCAAGAATGAGAGGTAACCAAAAGGCTACGGGAAATGATGCAGGCAGAAGCAGAAGCTCCAGCTACAAAGAAAGCTCATGTACTTCCAAGGACTAGACTTGAAGACAATCGACCTATTACGGAAGAAGAATTGACAAGAGCAATGGAAGCTACTCACCAGTATATAGAAGGACATGTAAATCTCTCAGTGCAAGGGCACCACTACCAACAAGCCCATCAAGACTCGGAACAAAGAAAGAGGCTGACCAAGGTCCACCGATATATAGAAATGGGATTGATGAACTCAAGCTCATCATCAGATGCACAAGAAGAACCGGAAAACTCAATGATAAATGTGGATATTAGAAGTGATTCCAAGGAGGATGGAGAATGTGAGGAATTAAATCAAGAAAATGAGGACTTGGACATGGAAGGCATGAAGGTAGATTAGACGCCAATTGACTCCATCAAGGACACGACAAGGAAGGAAGCATCTCAAGGAGACGTCCATATTATTAAATTGAATGAAGCATCTAATATCCAAATCAAAGAGACTCTGCTAGTGGGAGAGGTCGTGTTAAAGAATCCCAAGAAAGAAAAGGTCCACAACACAGTTGAAGAATCGGAACCCTTCACACCAATAAGGGTCGTGGCAGAACCCTCTCCTATGGATGTCACATTTCAAGGGAGTGCCACAAAATCTATCAATAAGGAAGAGGAACAAAGAGAACAAGATATATAGCTCCAAATAAGGCAACCGCATAAGGAGACCATACATGTGGAGCAAGGAAAAGATGTACAAATAGGGGAAGCACCAAGCATTCCCAAAACATGGTTAAACATGGATGTCACACAGCTCAAGCCAATAGTACAACAGATGATACAAACTGCCATGGATACTCAACAGCTAATGCTTGAGGCTGATGTTGATTATGACAAGGCAATGAGGGAAAAGAATCAGTTCCAAGAGATAGGTGAGAATTTATCTGCCCATTTAATTCAAGCACAAAAGACAACAGTAGAGAAATCCCAAGGAGGGATCACTACCACCAGATTTACATGCTTGTTTTGACTTTGACTAGGCTGGTTATTGTGACACTCGCGTGTCCACTAGTGGTTTTTGCTTCATGCTTGGTAACTCATGCATATCTTGGTTGAGAAAGAAGCAGCCTATTCTCGCCACTTCTAGTTGTGAGGCTGAGTATAGCAGAACTTTCACAACGACTGTTGAGTGTGTGTGGCTCAGATGCCTTTTGAATGATTTGGATGTTGATCAGTAATCTGCCACCACCATCTTCACTGATAGTCAGAGCGCATTGGCAGTTACGAGGAACCTTGTGTTCCATGCTCGCACTAAGCACATTGGGGTGCACTATCATTATGTAAGGGAGAGGCTCTCTACAGGAGAGATCAGCTTGGCATATGTGCCCACGCAGGAGAACATTGCAGACCTTTTCATGAACGCTCTACCTAGGGAGAAGTTTGAAGCTTTCCAAAAAGCTTTGGGCTTACTTTCCTTTGTGGATTGATTCCACATAGCTTGACACTTCCTTATACATGGGTGCCAGCTCCTTGTTCACCACCTCACTCCCAGGGGGTATTTGTTGATATATTTAGGTAGTGATGTATGTGAACATACTAGGACTATCACAACACTTTTTTCCCTGTTTAGGAGGTCTTTTCCCTAGCTTGTATATAAGCCTATAGACCTAACGGGTTACTTATCTTTGTACATTCTAGTGGTAATACATTCAGTATTGTGTGTTGTGATCCAAGCTTCTTTTCATCCTTGTGCTATTTGCATGCTTTTGTAGACCTCAATCTCCAATAGATCCAAACAATCAAGAGGATTAGAAGGGAGAATATTCATTAAGGACTCTCGAGACTCAAGATTGAAGTCATTAAAGTTAATAATCACCCTCAAGAAGGACAACTTAAGATCAGAAGCATCCTTAGACATGAAAAGAGGACATAAGGCATTAGAAGGTGCACATGTATTTTAAAGATTGGTGAGCAAGAAAGGTTGAAAACCAACTAGAGAAATGTGCAAAATCCTAGATAAGAAACAAAGAAAATAACTTTTTTCTTAGATGATTGACAGAAATGGTGTGGAATGCTATTTGGAAAGGGAAACTTGTGTATTGATTTTCAACTATTTCAAGACACTGCATAGGATTTTTGCTCCAGTTACCTCTCTAAGATATGGTTGCATGGAAACCATCTCAAGAATGAGATCCAATAAAAGTGTGCAAGATATTATGTACTTTCTTAAACGTTCATCTACTTCAGAAGATCCTTGATGTGATTGATGCCCTTCTCAAAGGTAAAATCCCGAGGCATGATGATCTTACTAATGAGATCTTCCAAACCTTTAAAGATGTTTTGGTGGTTCCATTTTTAGTTTGAAATGGGGAGATTAGGTTTGGTGCATTGCCAAGATGTTTGAATAAAGGTGTTACAACACTCATCCACAAGAAAGATAATATGAATAGGATTGAAAATTGGAAGCTCATGACCATGCTCGAGAAGACAGGTTACAAGGTATTCACCAAGGTTATTTCCAAATGCATTGTGAGCCATATCCAGTCATGAATATTAGAAATAGATTTGTCAAATGTAGACCTATCCTCAAATCCATCATTGATGATTGGGAGGCAATCCATTATGCTAAGAAGTCTTCGCACTCTCTGCCTCAAAATTGATTTTTAAAAATCTTATGATATGCTCGAGTGGGATTATATGCTCTAAGGCCTAAAGGATCTCGGCATTGTCCCCTAGTTTATTAAAATGGTTTCCACACTCCTTGAGAATGCCTCTGCCATTATCAAAATCCATGGGAATCTCTCTTGAGCTATTTATCTTAAACACTATATTAGGCAAGGGTACTTGCTAGCCCCGTTGCTTTTGGCAATTGAAGATAATAGGATCAATAGCTTGGTTGATAATCAAGTATAATTGGGGCATATTCAAGGAATCTCTCTACTCTAGAGCCAAACTCTAATGGTGCTAAGACTCTTCATCGATGAAAAATATGGGTTTCTTTAAATTGGCATTAGATGTGACCCTCCATCTTGAAATTTCTTTATCATAGTTTGCGAGGCCTCTTGATCTAAGACAACCATTTGAAAATGGCTTTTAGATCCCTTATTGGTACTCTCTCAATTTCTATGATCCCAAGGATTTCAAGAACTTCCTTGTGGCCAAGTTTTTTGCATGTTGGGCATCTTGAAGGGATTTGGTGTCTTCATGAGTCAAGGATGGGATTGGATGATCATCAAGCTTGAGAACAAATTCCATTACTAGAAGGGTATCCACCTTAATGTGGCTAGGCAAGCAACAATGGTCAACAATTTCTTTATATCCTATATCATTTACTACTTGGTTTGTAGGAGAATGTGTGACAAGGAGATGGAGAAGTTAAAAGTCGTTGTAGATATACCATTTGGATGGGAGATCCCAATAGGAGAGGGGTGCCAAAAATCAAACGGGAAATATGTTCTAGTTGGAAGAATGTAAAAAGTCTAGGTATTTTGGATCTGGAAGCCTTGGAAAATAAGATGGTTCCCTAATGGATGTTTAAGCTTGGAGAAATGATGAATCTTCTTGGGAGTGTAGTTTTAGAAACAGAGACATCCTTTCTTTTGAAGGAGTTCCCAAGTGAAAAGAGCTTTTCTTATCACTCTTTTTTTGTCCCCTCTCCCAATTATCCCTAAGGGCACAAAACTTGTGTGCTTCTTATGGAAAGGGTGGAGTAAAATGAAGCCCTTCTATACCATCACTCATTATTGGAAGTGGGTTGGAAGATTTGGACAAAAAGACTCTATTTGGTTCTCGATATTTGGAATCAATAGAGTGGAAGGGCAGCAAATCGAGAGGTCTAAGAGGCTTGTAAATAAATTCTTTCATTAGTGGAAGAGCCCTTGGAACCAAGATAGGAGGCTCTCGATTAGATTTTACGACATTGATCGAAACTTGTGAAATCTTTTCTTTTTTCTTCCCAAAAGCATACTAACATGGCATGACCTTAGTAAGCTCATGATGTTACATCATCAACTTAGTAAGCTCATGATGTTACATCATCAACTTAAGTCGGTTGCACATAAACACTTTGTATGATCTGTAAGAAAATATGTGTGGTCGAATTCGATAAGACTGTGAGAGAGAGAGAGAGAGAGAGAGAGAGAGAGAGAGATTGATTCTCATTGTCATAGAAGCAAAAAGACGCGAACAAAGCAAGGGTACTCTCTAACCCCATTGCTTTTTTCAATTGAAGCTAATGGGATCGATTTCTTGGTCGATAATCAAGTACAATTAGGGAATATTCAAGGAATCTCTCTGCTCAAGATCCAAACTTGGTTGGTGCTAAAACTCTTCATCAATTAAAAAAATGGGTTTTATTTAAAATGACATTAGATATGACCTTCTATTTTGGAAATGCTTTGGCATATCTTGTGAGGTCTCTTGATATAGAATCAACCATTTATAAATGGCTTTTAGATCCCTTATTGGTATGGTCCCTCAATTTCTATGATCCCAAGGATATCAAGAACCTCCTTCTGGCCAAGTGTTTTGTATGTTGGGCATCATGAAGGGATGTGATGTCTTGATGGGTCAAGGATGGGATTGGATGATCTTCAAGTTTGAGAACAAACTCCATTACTCGAAGGGTATCCACCTTAATGTGGCTTTGTAAGCAACAATGATCAACAATTTCTTTATATCCGATATAACCTTCTACTGATAAGGAGATGCAGAAGTTGAGAAGATTTGTAGAGATTTCATTTGGATGGGAGGTTCCAACAAGAGAGGGGTGCCAAACTCAAATGGGAAATATGTTCTAGCTCGAAGTATGTAAAAAGTCTCGGTATTTTGGATGTTGAAGCCTTGGACAATAAGATGGTTCCCTAATGGATGTTTAAGCTTGGAGAAATGATGAAGCTTGTTGGGAGTGTATTTTTAGAAACACGGACATCCTTTCTTTTGCAGGAATCCCCAAGTGAAAATAGATTTTTTAATCACTCCGTTTTTGTGCCCCTTTTTACTTACCCGTAAGGGCATGAAACGTGTGTGCTTCTTATGGAAAGGGTGGAGTAAAATGAAGCCCGTCTATGCCATCACTCATTATTGGAAGTGGGTCGCAAGATTTAGACAACATGACTCTATTTGGTTCTCAATATTTGGAATCAATAGAGTGGAAGCGGCGCACCTCGAGAGGGCTAAGAGGCTTCTAAACAAAGTGTTTCATTATTGGGAGAACCCTTGGAACCAAGATAGGAGGCACTAGATTAGATTTTATGACATTGATCGGAACTTGAGAGATGGACTATAATTACTCGTGCCCTTAAGACATGTTTGGATTTCAACGTCGCACCAGCGGGGGTCCGGTGGGATGGCAATCGGTATTAATTGATTCTCGTTTGAAAAGCTTGAGAACTCCATTGAAGATGAGCACCACCGATGAATTGTTGTTTCCTTTGTTGCTCCCTTTCGTTTCACCTTAGTTTCTATGTATGCCCCTAATGGGGAGTTGGAGAGACTCAATACTTGGGCCTCCTTCGACTCGCTCCCCCACAATGTGGTTATTTGTGGTGACTTCAACATGGTGGAGGAACCTATGGACAAATGGAATGGCAAGGGCAGGGTCATCGACAGTCGGGAGAAAGAAACATGGGACAAAACCAAACTGCACTTGGATTTGGTCAAATTCAAAGATTCGAATGACTTTTTGTGGTCAAATCTCCAAGCGGGCGAGGACCTAAGGAAAGCCAGACTCAATAGATGCTACATTTCTCAGAGCTTTACGCATCAGTGGGGCCACCCCTCCCTCTCACAATGCACTGACCTCACCATCTTTGATCACTACCCGATCGTTATCGCTTTCCAACCTTTCACCAAAATCTGTAAGCCTCCTTGGTTCCACGCTTGCGCGACCTCCTTCTCTCTCCCCTCTGTCCATCAAGAAATTATTGATGTGTGGAAGGAGGTGTTCGCCTCTGGCTCATCCCCAACCAAATGCTGGAGACATGCGGTCGATAAGTCACGACAAATCATGATTAGATCCAGGAAGATGCTCGAGATTGTGCAGTGAGCTCATAGAGAAGCTCTATATCATAGACTCTGGAGACTCGAAGAGGAAGTGAACAAAGGAAAAGCTCAATCCCATAAAGGTCTATGAAAAATCAGAGCACTGCTGAGATACGAGGAAGAAATACAAAGGAAAAATTTGCAAATTTTCTTCAAGGAGTGGTGGGTTGGCAAAGCCAACAAACCCACCAAAGAGATGTGCCACATCCTTAAAAGGAAACAAAACAAAGAATCGATCCCCCTAATGCTAGACTCAAATGGCATTGTATGCAATATGGAAGAAGATAATTTCGGGATCATTGAAGGGCACTTTAAGAGACTCCTGGGGACCTCGACCCCCCTCTCCCACCATAGACAAAACTACATGGCAGCCATATCTTGGGTTTCCCCCCACAGGATACCACTCAACCTTTGTTCCGTGCTTGATGCCCCAATCTAAGAAGTAGAAATAATTGAAGTCATTGATGCCCTCCCTTGTGGTAAAAGCCTGGGCTCAGACGGGCTCACTAATGAGTTCTTTAAATCCTTCAAGTTGGTGGTTGCCACCCCTCTTCGTCTGGTTTGGCAAGAGGCCCTCGAGTTTGGCGTGCTTCCGACTTGTCTCAACAATGGCATTATCAAGTTAATACACAAAAAAGGGGAAAAGAACAGAATAGAGAACTAGCGTCCTATTACGATGCTCCAAACAGGATATAAGATCATTGCCAAAGTCATAGCCAACAAAATTTCCAACCATTTGAGAGCATGGTTAAGCGAGGACAAAAAAGGTTTCATCAAAGATAGGTCAATTTTGGAAACCATTATAGATATCTGGGAAGGTCTCGACTTTGCAAATGAGTCAAGACAAGATGTGGTCTTCCTCAAGATCGACTTTGATAAAGCCTACGATAGATTGGAATGGGACTATATTCTACAGTCGCTTAAAGATCTTGGATGTAGTCATAAATTCACCAAGATGATGGCGACCCTTCTAGGAAACGCGTCAACTCAAATTAATATTAATGGCAAACTTTCGAAGGTGATCAAGCTTAGAAGATCAATTAGACAAGGGTGCCCATTGGCTCCCCTTCTCTTTGCCATTGCCACAGAAGGGTTTAGCAGGCTGGTGGAGCATCAGGTGGAAGCTGGTAATATCAAAGGCAAATCATTCTACAAGGCCAAATTTTTCGGCTTCTAGTGATTCCCTTGGGGTTTGGTATCTCTATGGAGCAGCGATGGAACTGGGTGCTGGCCAGACTCGAAAACAAGCTAAACTATTGGAGAGGTATGCAAATCAATCTCACTGGTCGTGCTATGGTCATCAACATGTTCCTCATATCATCGACCATTTACTTCCTTTCTTGTTGGAGACCGAAAGAGAGGGATCTGTCCAAACTGGATAGTATATGTAGAAACTTCCTTTGGACAGGCGACCACAATAGGAGGGGGGTGCCTAAAATGGTGGTCCATCTGCACCAGCAAAAGAGATAGTGGGGGCCTTGTCATTCTGGACATTGGGTGCATGGCTAACAAACTTGTGGCAAAATGGATGATTAAGTCTTGGTGCAATGGGGAGGCGTCGTGGGCCAAGTTGATCTTCAGAAACAAGAATGAGTTGGCTCTCATGGGATTCCCAAATTGGAAGAATCTTGACATCTTGACCCTATTGTTTTCCCCGATACCCGTCTTCCTGAAAGGCTCGAATCTTGTGTGCTCCTTATCGAAGAGTTGGAATAAAGTCAAAAGCTACACAAGAATAAGTGAAGATTGGAAGTGGGCAGCCGATATCAGACAAAACGACTCTATGTGGTTTTCGATTCATGGCATCCGGAGCGTGGAATCTTGGAACATTCAAAATCCCAAGAAGCTATGGAACAAAGGCTTCAAAAAGTGGAAACATCTCTGGAAACAAGACACCAACCATTGGATCAACTTTGAAGATATTGACCCTAGCGTCAACATTTCGTATGAAGAATGGAACACTTTGCAAAGCAGATGTATCGCCTAGGACTGCAATAAAGTACGCCTTCTCATGGGGCACGACACGTCGAGCCCGCTTGGTCTCAAATGGCACAATGGGAATAGCCTATCAAAAATCCCGAACATCAAAAAAACAATTGATTATCAGGTTAACCTCAACAAGAAGTGGTGCCTATCATGGATGCAGCTCCGGTGGGACATGAAGTTCATGGCTATCTTGCACCCCCTCATAGAAATCAAAAAGTTTGTCCTCTTATGGCAAATTCTTCATCACGAAATCTGGACCAACCTTAAGGCTAGCAAATTTTGTGGGATACCTCCTTGATGCAAATGCTGCTACTGGTCTATCAAAGACATTTCTCACATCTTCTTTAACTGTCCCAATTCCTACAGGCTCTGGCTGATTGTCGGAAACAAAATTAGTCTTCAGAAACATATCAGTTGGAAGCAAGCTCTGCTGGGAGAAGCAATTAGCTGCTCCGCAACTCTCTGGAAGGCCATCAGAGGGGAGGTCCTATGGAAAATTTGGCACGAAAGATGTGCTTTTAACTTTGGCGACTCCCCCAAAGAGTGGTTGGTTGAGAAATCATTGTTCCTCCTTAGCAAAAGGATCGTTAGCTGTAAGAAATCCCCCCCCCCCCCTTTCAGGCATCATCAGTGCTCCTTTTGATAAACAACAAGCTTATACCCAAGTGGGCCCCACATGAGGATGATGAGATGGCGATTAACCTTCTTTGTAATGCCATCTAAACTCTGCAAAAGCTACCCCTACTTTGTGGGATTTGGGGGGTCCCGTGGGCGCTAGTCCCCTTCTCTTGTACTTTTCTTTAATTAATTCAAGTCCGGGAGAGTAGGCTAAATAAAAAAAAAGCCTTATTTAAAAAAAACTATGTGTGATGAATGGAAATCCCACCTCCGATTTGCAGAGATCTCCCCTACTTGGAAAGCTTGCACTAGTAGAATGGCAAAAAAATTGAGGAACATCCCTAGAATTAAAAGAAGTATGAAGTTACATCAAGCTCTTAACAAAAAGTGGTGCATGAATTAGTCTTTGACTAGGTGGGATTTCAAGTTCTACAACATTTTTCACCCGCTCATAAAAAGCAAGAAAGTGGCTCCAATGTAGCAAATCCCCGATAAGGGGATATAGAACAATTTCATAGCATGTGAAATCTAGAGTGCCCCCTCCCCCATTGGCATATGTGATGCTTTAGTGGCGGAGAAGTTATGGGATATCTTTTCTTTTTTTTCCCTAAAAAGCTAATCTGGCAAGACCTTAGTAAGCTCATGATGTTACATCATCGACTTAATTAGAAGTAAGTTGTGCTTGGGGAGGTGGTCGGTTGCACTTGTGCTCTATGAAATTCTGTTAGAACTTATTCACTCTAGATGATCTAGAAGAAAAGATGTGTGGTAAACTTTGATAAGACTCCAAAGAGTTTCGAGTCGATAAATCATTAGTCTCTTTAAGTAGAAGGATCTGTGATTGTAAGAAATGCCCCTCCCCCTTTAGACAATAGAAGGTGTTCACTTTAGAAGACAACAATTTGAGAACAAAATGGGTCCCTAACGAAGGGGATGACAAGGTTTGTAACTCTCTCTAACTTTCGTGTACTCTTTTCTCTATTAATAAATTAAACTATGCCTTTTCCTAAAAAGAATATAGCTATGATAGTACTATGGTGCGCGTGGGACTTAGGCCACAATGGTGTGATACATGATTGCAGAGGCAGACTTACCATTGGAGATAACGGTTTGAGTCGCACATAATTGCAATAGACAATGATTTCTTTATCCTTTAGCATTAACGTTCAATAACGAGTCCACATCCATTGTTCTAGCAGTTGAGTCTTTGATCTCTTGAGGCAGAGGTCCAGAGTTCAATTCCTGGGTTAGATATATAACAGCTTTGGTCAGTCCAAATCAGTTGAAACAAGTTCTAATGTTCTCTAACCCCTGCTTTGTGGGATATGAGGGGTCCCACAGATACTATGTCGATTCACCTATACAGTTGTTCTTTCAAAGTTAAACCTTGGGGGAGTAGGTGCTTGTCAAACCTCCATTTTAGAAACATTGAAAAGCGAATACAGGAAGATCACATGGCAATGCTTTCAAGTAGGTAAGAATAAAGAGGCTATTGCACAACAATGTTCGATTGCAAAGAGGCTACTGTACAATGATGTTTGATTGTCGAGCAGAGCAGGTTTGACGTGTAATAACAACATAGAGAGTAGGCTCCGCATTGTTTACAATAATGAAGGTCGAGTATCATTCATTTGGTCATAAGGATACTATGATAGCTGTGAGAGAGAGCAGAAAAAGCTGATGATGATGATGACAAAGAACTTAAACTAATCAAGCTATGGGAATTGATGGGCTCCAAAAACCATTGTCGTGGACATGGCTTCCGTGGGACATGAAGTTTATGGCTATCTGGCACCCCTCATAGAAATAAAAAAGTATGTCCTCCTATGGCAAATTCTTCATCATGGAATCTAGACAAACCTTAAGGCTAGAAAAAATTATGGGATGCCTCCCTGGTGCAAATGCTGCTACAAGTCCATGGAAGATGTTTCTCATGTCTTCTTTACCTGTCCTAACTCCAACAAGCTCTGGAAGATTGTCGGAAAGAAAATAAGACTTCATAAACATATCAGTTGGAAGCAAGCTCTGCTAGGAGAAGCAATTGGCTGCTCTGCAACTCTCTGGAATGCCATCAGAGGGGAGGTCCTTTGGAAGATTTGGAGGGAAAGATGTGCTCTTAACTTTGGCAACTCCCCCAAAGAGTTGTCGATTGAGAAATCGTTGTTCCTTCTTGGCAAAAGGATTGATAACTGTAAGAAATCCCCCCCCCTTCAGGCATCATCAAGTGCTCCTTATGATAAAAAACAAGCTTAAACCCAAGTGGGCCCCGCATGAGGGTGATGAGAGGGTGATTAACCTTCTTTGTAAGGCCATCTAAGCTCTGTAAAAGCTACCCCCTACTCTGTGGGATTCGGGGGATCCCGTGGGCACTAGTCCCCTTCTCTTGTACTTTTCTTTTAATTAATTCAAGTCCGAGAGAGTAGGCTAAGGCCGAACTTACTTTATTAAAAAAAAAACACAAGAAAACAAAAATGCAAGGTCAAAATGTAACCAGTTCAGGAAGAAAGCTTTCACAATCACTCAAGTTATCGTCCCTCAGCATATACTCACATAGAACAAAGAGATGCCACACACACATAGAGAGAGAGAGATTCCCATAGAACACATAGAGAGAGAGAGATTCCCATAGAACAAAGAGATGAGACAAGTGGAGAGAAGAAGCAGAAGAAGAAAAAGAGGTGGCATGTGTATAAAACAAAGAAATACAAGAATATCTTATAATAAGTCCAAGGGATGCATAAAGATATAAAAGAAGAAGGAAGACATGTACAATGTCGTATGTGAAGGAATGCGTAACAAAAGTGCACGATTGAAACTTATAAAGTAAGCACATGATTAAAGAAAAGTGTAAGATCTCTCATAAAGTGGAATACATGACTTGGATCCATTTTATTGATGTGATTTTTTGTGGGGATTTTAATATGGTTGAAGTTCAGTCTCATAGATGGGATAAAAGAGGGCTCTTCATTGATGGTCTTGAGAAGGACATATCAGACCAGGTTAAGCTTCACCATGATTTAATGGACATCAAAGATGGAAAGAGTTTCTCTTAGTCAAACCTCATGCAAGAGAACAATGATTACGACCACCACCACGTGCTAGAGAGATGACTCTCCTCCCAACCAAATGCCTCTATATATAGCTCACTCCAGGGGATTGCCTTCTTGGCAGGTGGATACTAACCATCCAAGTGTCAGCCATGATACTACATGTGTGCCAAGTGTCGCAGTTAACTCAAGTGGATGCTTCTAGAAGGCTCTAGAGCTCTTGGGGCAAAACACTCTCCCCATGTGCCCCGTGGGGGTTGAACCCAAGACCTCTTCCTTCACATCCTTGAGTCTTAACCACTAGGCTAAGTGGATCACTTGGTTACAAGAGTAAATGACCTTCTAGTAAGTCTAGACTTGAGATCTTTGGTCATACACACGGGTGACCAAATGGTGTCCGATTTCAGATCTATCTGAACTGGTTGGACCCTTGGATCATAGACTTACTTTATTACATTCTTCCCCCCCTTAGAAAATATTTTCATCCTCAAAAGTAGAGCTATATATCTACTGTAGGCAACCCGCGAGCCTCATGTTCTAAAACTGGAAGAACATGGTCATGTTCTTAATACTGAAAGAAAATGTCTCATCTCTGTGGTGGCATCCTTGCCCAAATGATTCAAAACATTATCTCACTTTGCCCTTTGATACACTGGTCAAAGTACAAAGTAGTGAATGAATCATAAGGGTGGATCTAAAATCATCCCTAGCGAATTCACAGTTTCTTGATGTGCGATCTAGGCACAAACATGTGAACTGAGTGGATTCAAATTACTAGTCCATTTCTACGCATGGCTGGTGCATGGACTTAGTAACAAAGGTTGGATTCTTATCCCTTGTAAGACTTTGAGAACTCTTGATTCACTTGAATTTGTTTTGGAGAACTTGAAGTTTGGTTGTCCTAAATGTCTAACTTAGATGTTTGTACAATGGTTTACTCTAATCCAACAATTACTTGTTTTTTTTTTCACCCGACTCGAGGACTACTTTGTCCTAATGAGCTTAAAAATCTTATGTAAATTATAGGAGAAATTTTACCATTTTCTTTGATTCAACCGTACTATAACTTGTCCAACTCAAAATGAAAATTGTCCAACGTAGGACACTTTTCTCAAAGACTTTAGCTGAAAGTTTTTGGGAATTGTCAATCTGATAAGCAATTCCTAACTTGTCTATTCTAGAATATACTGGACTCTAGGAAATCATTTATGTTATAACTTGAAGCAAACTCAAATGAGTCAGTCAATCTTGAACTTATCATCTTTCGATGTTTTGAAAAGGTTCTTGTACAGAACATCTATCTAGGATGTTTAATTTAGTTAGCTGGCTCTATCCGGCTAACCCTTGACTTTTGTCAAAAGAACCAGATACCATATCTGAGCCAAGTCGAAAAGATTCGGAAAGCAAAAAGAAAGAACTAAAACTCTGTTCAACTAATTCAAACTTCGAAGATATGTAAATTTGCTATGAGTCAAAGTCTAGATGACTCAGGACTTTAACTTTTCAAAGATTTGTTTCAAGCATTTTCTCTATCTTTAAGAGAAATAAGCTTAAAAAGATTCAGAGAAAATCTAGAACATGATCTAACCACAAGATACTAGAGTGGTAACCAACATCAGTGTGTCGACCCACTGAGGTTCTTTTGATGAGTTTTGTATTCAATTAATGCTTCACTTGAGACTAAGTTCAAGTCACATTCAGTCTTTCTGACTCCTTACTGGGAATGCAATTCTTGTGCATTTCTTTGAGTCAAAAGAGTGAATATACCAAGTTACACTAGGAACTTGATGCTTGACTTAGTCCATCAAATCCTTAGTTGAAAGGATCATTTCAATGTCAAAGTCCTACTAATTCAAAAATTTGTTAAATATTTCTAAATCAACACTCTATCTTAAAGTGTTTCAAGAAGATCTTAGAAGTTACTTAAGTCATATCTTCTATTTTCTTGATCTTGAATTTATCTTGAAATATCTTGAGATACTACTTTTATCCTCCTTGAATTTAAACTCCTTCTTTCACGTTTTAATTCCCTTGAGGATCAAACCTAACTTCAAGATCCAATTTAGGACTAAAAGACAATTATCATCCCACGGTCTAATGTTCCATACCATCTTTCCAACATCAATATGAGTATAAAATCTGGTGTCCCATACCACCTTATTTTGTATTCACATTAATGTGTGGGTGATATTTATCCTAAAGTCAAAACATCTCTTCATAGAGTACCTTCTTCCTTTAATTCTTTACGAGAATTTTAAAAGTTTTAGGCATTACCTCTAACTAGATAGTCTAGGTTTTGATTCCTTCACATGATCATCTTACAATAGTAAGAAATTCCAAGAATGTAGTCTGCAACCGTAAGACGGTACTTAAGTCTGTGGAAGGTAAAACATAATGTTTGCCTATCATTAAAGGGATTTTGGTGCAAATCCAGAGAGCATGAGTGGATGCTTAAGACTTAGGCAGTAGAGAGATTCCTATGTAAAGTCCCTAGGGTAGGTACCTAAAAGCATAAGTAAAGAAGGAATCTAAAAACAAGAATTTAACAAACTCTTGTCACTACAAATTGGTCAAGAATAAACCAATTGAGCTTGAATCTATAAAAGTTCAAGTACTTGGAATTCTGATTGGTTTTCATTTGAAAACCCTAGCAAAGAAGGATAGATATTCTATCAAAAGGCTTTTCAAGTTTCCAAGGAAAAGCACGTGATAGTAAGATTATCATGTGAAGGAATCAAAACCTAGAATATTTAGTTAGAGGTAATGCCTAAAACTTCGAAAATTATCATAAAGAATTAAAGGAAGAAGGTACTCTATGAAGAGATGTTTTGTCTTTAGGATAAATATCACCCACACATTAATGTGAATATAAAATAGGGTGGTATGGATCCACTCATGCTCTTTGGATTTGTACCAAAATCCCTTTAAGAATAGGCAAACATTATGTTTTACCTTCCACAGACTTAAATACCTCTCCACAGGTGCAGACTACATTCTTGGAATTTCTTACTCTGTTCAAACTTGGAACAACTTACTCTTTTCATAATTTTCCATCGGAGAAATAGAATCTGAGTGCATAATTTTCAAAAGGGATTTTACTACCAATACTTGGGCAATCTATAGAGTAGTTCCAATCTCATATTCTTGGACAATCATGGCCAAGCTTGATCAAGTCTAGTTGACCTTGCAACTAAAATAAAGACTTAACCTTTATCTTTAAGATCTCATAAACTATCTAAAGCTTCCTTGCTTACCTATAGGATTTTAAGAGATCTTTCCTTGAACTTCACTCCAAGCATATACTGATGCCTCTCAGATTCCAAAGCTAAGAATCTTTGATATACCTTGAGGTTATATCACTATTTGGACTTTAAGTACCACTTCTGGTGGTTTGGGACGTTTGGGAAACTACTTGATGTCAAATAGTTCGAAGAATTTCATTCTCAATACTTGGAAGAATGTTATTCTATAAAGATTTGAGATTGCTTCTAGGAAATCAAATAACTTGAGCAAATGATTCTTCTTGGAATCTTTTGCAATGCTGGAAGGATATTTGAAAGAAATTCTTCAAAACAATATCCAAAAACTTTACTGATTCAATTGTGTTCATTTCTTGAGTATCAAACTAGAGACTAAGTATCACCTTTTGGATATAGTTTCCCATTCCACTATGAAAGTTTAAGTTGAACTTTCTTTTATGTGATATTGACTCCTACTCTTGAGTTTGATACAAGATTTCATTATTATTGGGCAATCTTTAGATATTACTAGAGTCCTTTAAACATATTTCACCAATCAAAATTATGTTTAAAGTCCAAGCATCTATTGATGATTGATCCAATAGTAATGCTACTATGAACACATAACTTTGAACTTTATAGCTTGTTTGGGAAAAGTTCATGGATTGGAGATCCATTTCTTGGAACTTTTTATTCCTAAATGAAAAGTTCACACTTGCTTCAAGTCCTTAGGAACTTATCTTATTTCCTAAAGATTGCTTACTTTGGTTTCCTCTTGAAGCTTTAATTAGCTTAAATGAAACCAAAAGTTTAACCCTCTAAAAGAGTGTTTTTATGTTTTCAGGATTACTTAACTAGTTGCATCATTTATCAGAGATGCAACTATAGAACCTAACATCCTCTTATTAAACGTCAATGAACAATTGATGTTGAGGTTCAAACTTTGATTTCCATCACTCCTTGGGATGAAATCAAATGAAAACTTATAAAATCTTCATAGTTTTTCTTGGCACTTTGCATCCTTACGAGGGGATGCCACCTAAGGAATAGAACAACTATCTTGTGAACTTTAAAAGTTCAAATAGTTTAAGTTCCATTTTGCTTTATTTTTATTTTGATCATGACTTGGGATAAAATAAAATAAGAGAGTTCATAAGAAGTGCTCAAGTATCTAAGAAAACTCTTATTATCCATACTTGGATGCAAGATTTCTTAAATCCAAGCTAACGACTACATCTAGGCTTGTCGTTAGGATTCTCTAAGTTTTCCTAAACGTAGATTCATCATGGAAACTTTCATGTAGTTCTATTTTCTTGCCACTCCAATGATCAAGGAAATTGAATATTGGACTTTCGAAAGGCCTAATTTTCCTAATCGAGACTCCTAAGTTGTGATACTTAAGTATCAGGTTTGAGAAAAATAAAATAGCTACTTGAGTTGCATGGAAACTAGGAGCCTTGCAACTACCTATTTTACTATTTTCTCTAGCTATCTTAGTCAAGTTAGAAAAAAGAGGTAACGAAAGTATAAGTACTCAACTACTTAACAAACAGTCATGCATATACAAATGCCTGTTCTTGCATGCAAATGAATGTGAGTGCATGCACGTGTTGGCATTCTCCTTTCATGCACCAAACTTAAATCAAGCAATTCTTGAGCTTGGCATGTGTGCATCTAATCATCTATGTCCAATCATCCATGCACAAACAATCTATCTTCTACCTTACAAAATTTTATAAATATACATGTGCACATACTTGAGTGCATCCTATTCCTTTTGCAAGCAAGAAGAAAATGTGTAGGAATGAAAACATTCTTTTGAAAGGAGAGATGCACCAACAATCTTTCGTAGATGCATGGCTATGCTTGTGTTTAATGAGTGTTTCAATATAGTTATGCTCTTTCATGTAGGTTTCAATGATTCGCATCAAGATTATCAAGAATGAAGTTTACTACCATACTTCAATGATAAAAATGCATCCTACATGAAGGCAAAGAGCAAAAACAAATATTGAAATGAATCATTAACTTGGAAAATACTTATCTTCCAATTATCTATGTCCTTCCATTGATGCTGAAAAACTCAAGAGAATTCGGGTTGGATATAGCTTGATAGCAGTATCTTAGTGCCTTCGCTAATTTGAGAGCCCCTCATTAGAGTGACCAATGATCAAATCCCATTGGACATATCAATGGTTGCATAATGAACTTTGTACACAAGATCACTAGCGTTGTTGTGTGACTAGCCTGAGCGCCCTCGTGGCACGAGTTTGAACAAATTTGAGAACCTCATTTGTTTTCTTTCTGTTATGTGATTAAAAGCACGAGTTTAATCATAAAGATGTATATTGCAGATGCTTGTCCAAGCACGCATGGATTCATGGCTGACTTGACATGGACCTCTGCTCAAGCGGGTCGCAGTTTTGATCACTGGCTGCTACCATCTTTCCATAAATCGACCATCATCGTTTTTCTTTTCTTGTGAGACGCCAAGTTCGACGATGCAACGGAGTATGATAAAAATGCCAATCATTATCGCGAGCATGGCGATGTACTGGGTGAAAGGATGGCCTCTGAACCTCTTCGCTATAAATGTTCTATTAAAACTTCTGCAACATCCGCATAAGATATGTGCATGAGTCGCGTGAATAGAAGGGACAAGTAGCTGTCAGAGGACGCAGGATCAAATCCTAAGCCCCATCGTCTCTATAGAACAAGGCCTCCTTTTGCTTGTGATCAAATCTTGAGCACCATTGTCTGTATAGAACAAGAACCTTCCACAGCGCAAGCAATTAATGAAACTCTTGATTAGAAGCTGTTGCTCTAGTGCATAGAGTAAAGTCACTAGCTTCAGTCGTGGAGCGTGGAGCTTTCAAACATAAATATGAGGTTGGGATTTAAGGTGGAATCCCGTTGTTGGACTCAAGACAACACCACGCAGAGATATGATTATGCCCATGATGAGGCCCATGATTACTGAATGATTGGAAGGTAATGCAATAGATAAAGATCTAACGAAATGCGAACTGAGAACTAGTGCTCGTGGATAGCAGAAACATTGTGTAAACCTGACATGATGAGTTCGAATCCTGGAGTCGTACACCCTTGAGGTTGATATTCATGTTTTGTTTTACAAAAGATAACTTGGACACTGGAAAGGACTCGGGTGAAGACATAACTCAACACGAATCATACGCCAGATTTATCATGGGGAAAACGCGGGCTTAGATAATTCAAATGCACTACATATGAAAATGATAATCTCTCACAAGGTCTCCATGAAAGCTAGCCTAGAGCTCTCATACTAATGCAAGAGAACAATGATTACGACCACCACCACGTGCTAGAGAGATGACTCTCCTCCCAACCAAATGCCTCTATATATAGCTCACTCCAGGGACTGCCTTCTTGGTAGGTGGATACTAACCATCCAAGTGTGAGCCATGTAACTACATGTGCACCAAGTGTCCCAGTTAACCAGAGTTAACTCAAGCGGATGCTTCTAGAAGGCTCTAGAGCACTTTGGGCAAAACACTCTCCCCATGTACCCCATGGGGGTTGAACCCAATACCTCTTCCTTCACATCCTTGAATCTTAACCACTAGGCTAAATGGATCACTTGGTTACAAGACTAAATGATCTTCTAGTAAGTCTAGACTCGAGATCTTTGGTCATACACACGGGTGACCAAATGGTGTCCGATTTCAGATCTGTCTGAACCGGCTAGACCTTTGGATCATAGACTTACTTTATTACACCTCAATTGGATCAAATTAGTGCAAAACTAAATTTAACTGAAGGTATGTATAAAAAAATATCATAAATAAGTTGGGCCCACCCTCAATTGCTTAATGTATGGACCTTTTGGTTTTTGACCACTATCCCATCCTACTCACCTTCAAATAACACGATCATCATAGGAAAGCTCCTTGGTTCCATGCCAATCACGTGACTTTATCCCTCGCTTTTGTTAGAAAAGAGATCACATTGGCATAGAACTAGACTTCCTGCACCCGTTCGTCTCTAACGAACTATTGGATAGAGGTGGTTATGAAGATGCAAGATATTCTTTTCAAGACTCGGATGGAGCTTCAATGCCAAAGATTGTTGGCATAAACAAGGTGGGAACATGTTGGGGGATTCTTGTGCAGAAAGGGATGAGTGTTTGTAGGAGAAGGAAGAAGGAGAAGAAGTGAAATACAGACATTGAAAGCTTCTATGTATAGATTATAAAGAGAAAAATAGAATGATGATATATAGAACAAAACCCAATGCTCTCCTTGCAGAATGTGTAATCCCAAAGAGTACACAAACACACAATGTTACAAGATATCCAAGTTCTTTATTCCATCAATCTTAGGGTAGGAGGGATGGAGACCTTCTATCGATGTGCACACGTCTGCAATGGTACCTTGGCTTCCTTAATTGTCTTGCTTATTAGCTCTCTGCACTCCTTCTCTGCACACTAGAGCACACTCTCACACACTTTGCCTCACACTTTCTTTTCTGCATTGCACACTGACTGAATGTCTCTTGCTCTTCTCACCCAATGTAGACTATGCTCACACTTGCTTAGTCTAACCAAGAATAATGCATGCCTTGAGTTGAGTGTCATTTCACTTAAGTGCCACTCCTAAGTGATAGTGTATCTTGGTATTTACTTTTATGTTGCAAGAATGTTTAAAAGTGTTTATAGCCAATGATTCCATCTTTTGTCCTATAGTGGCTTTAGGACTAAAACAAAATTTTAAATGGGGGGCCATAGTTTCACTTTTACGTACCGCTGCCATTTCACTGTTGGAGATAGACGTCTGCGGAAGCACGCGAACAACACAAGGAAGAAGAAGAAGCTTGGAGCACAACACACAAGACTGAATATATTACTAGAGAATGTACAAAGGTAAGTAGCCCATTAGGGCAATAGGCGTATATACAAGCCGGGGGAAAAAAACCTCCTAAAGAGGGAAAAAAGTGCCCCGGCGGTCCTAGAGTGTTCACACACATCACTACCTAAATATATCAACAAATCCCCCCTGGGAGTGATGCGGTGAACAAGGAGCTGGCACTCATGTATAAGGAAGTGCCAAGCTATGTGGAAATCACTCCACAAAAGGAAGTAAGCCCAAAGCTTTGCGGAAAGCTTCAAACTTCTCCCTAGGCAGAGCCTTCGTGAAAAGGTCTGCAATGTTCTCCTGCGTGGGCACATATGCCAAGCTTATCTCCCCAGCACAGAACCTCTCCCTGACATAGTGATAATGCACCTCAATGTGCTTAGTGCGAGCATGGAACACAGGGTTCCTCGCAACTGCCAATGCGCTCTGACTGTCAGTGAAGATGGTGGTGGCAGAAGACTGGCCAACACCCAAATCAGCCATAAGGCGTCTGAGCCACACACACTCAACAGTCGCTATGAAAGTTGCCCTATACTGAGCCTCACAACTGGAAGTGGCCACAGTAGGCTGCTTCTTGCTCAACCAAGATATACATGAGCTACCAAGCATGAAGCAAAAACCACTGGTGGACACACGAGTGTCATAGCAACCAGCCCAATCTGAGTCAGAAAAAGCATGCAAATCTGGCGGTAGTGATCCCCCCTTGGGATAAAACAACCCAAGTAGCCGAGTACCACTCAAGTAGCGAAAGATGCGCTTAACCGCTTTCCAATGCGTGACTCCTGGGCAATGCATAAACCTGCTCATCTGTGAGACAGCAAACTGAATATCTGGCCGAGTAATGCATAAGTAAATCAAGCATCCAACAGCTTGCTGATAGAGAACAGCATCAAATGCATCTCCAGCATCATGAAGACTCAATCGTAAACCTGTCTCCATAGGAGTGGCAATAGGCTTACAGTCTTCAAGGCCAAAACGCTGTAATAATGTGTCAATATATTTCGTTTGACACAAAGCCATTCCACCATCAACGTGCATAAACTGAATGCCCAAATAGTGATGCAAATGCCCCAAATCAGACATCTCAAATGAGGCATACAAATCAGCCTTAAAATCAGCAATATGTGTCTCAATAGGACCAGTGAGCAGCATGTCATCAACATAGACAACAATGATCAGAAGCACATCATTAGCACGCTTAACATATAAGGTGCTTTCAGTTGGACTATTCTCAAAACCATGTGCAATCAGATAGGCATGTATATTCTCATACCAAGCACATGGTGCTTGCTTTAAACCATATAATGCCTTCTTTAACCTGCAAACCTGGTTTTCATGCCCTTTCTGCACAAAGCCACGGGGCTGAAAAACATACACTTCTTCAAGCAAGTCACCATTCAGAAATGTTGTTTTAATGTCCAACTGATGTACATTCCAACCATGATGGGCTGCAAGTGCACAAATGCTGCGAACAGTAGTCATACGGCATGTAGGTGCAAAGGTCTCATCAAAATCAATGCCTCTTTCCTGTGCATAACCCTTTGCAACAAGCCTAGCCTTATACCTGTCAACTGTACCATCAGGTTTATGCTTCAGCTTGTATACCCACTTAGTGCCAATGGCCTTCTTGCCAGGAGGCAAGTCACATAAAGACCATGTACCATTCTTCAATATAGCATCATATTCAGATTGCATAGCAGCCATCCAATTTTCTGAATTTTGTGCTTCATCAAAAGAAACAGGCTCATTCTCATCACAGAGACTAGATGTAGCCATAACATAGCAATCTGATGCAAAGGAGGCACTATGAGAGCCTGAACGAGTACGATATGACAAAGGTGCATCTAATTTGCTGTCACACAAAGTCTGCACCAGCCATTTTGGCATAGTTTTTGCCTGCTCAATATCAGCTCTCTCATCAACAAGTGCATCATGTAAATCTGCATCAGAAATGGAATGATCTGCATCATCATATGAAACCTGCAAAGGTTGAGAAGTTGCCTCATTAGGACCAGCACTAGCCTGTCCACGTGTAAAAAGAGGCATCAAAGTATCATACATGTCTTTGGAGCTAACAGATGTCTCCTTAGTACATGAAAGCAATGGCTGAATAGCATCTTCCACAAAGACAACATCACGGCTAACCAGAATGCGTTTAGTTTGTGGATGATACAGACGATAGCCTTTACTTTCAGAACTGTACCCAACAAAAATACATTTTACTGACTTATCATCCAATTTTCTGCGATGTTGTTCAGGCACTAATGCATATGCCAAACAACCAAAAACACGCAGATGAGCAACAGATGGCTTGCGGTCATGCCAAGCCTCATATGGAGTGATAGATTGCAACGCTTTAGTGGGACACCTGTTCAGTACATATGCTGCACACATGACAGCCTCAAGCCAGAAACTATGTGGTAAAGCCTGACTTTTGACCATGCACCTCGCCATCTCCATGAGTGACCTGTTCTTTCGTTCAGAAACTCCATTCTGTTGAGGTGTATACGGCACTGTACACTGGTGTTTTATCCCACGTTCAGCCAGAAATGCATTAAAATCTAAAGACATATATTCCCCCCCTCGATCAGAACGGAGGGTGCCCATTTTACATGCTGACAGATTTTCAGCTAAAACCAAAAACTGTTTGAAGCACATGCACACTTCGGACTTTGCTTTGAGTGGATATACCCATGCATGCCTGGAAAAATCATCAATGAAAGTCACGAAGTAAAGGTAATTTCCAAAAGAGGGTGTCTGCATAGGACCACAGACATCACTATGTACAAGCTGCAATTTCTGCGTAGCCGGAACTGAACCATCTTTTGGAAAGGAAGAACGCTGCATTTTGCCCAAAATACAGCCTTCACACACATGTTTTCCAGGTGCCTCAAGTTTGGGCAAAGAGGACACCATTTCAGATTTCTGCAGGCGTAACAAACTAGCAAAATTCAGATGACCAAAGCGTGCATGCCAAAGCTTTGCATCTGACATAGCTTGAGAATCATGAACTGCACATGCCGAATCATTCACAGATCTTTCATAGTCTATGAGCTTATACAGCCCACGACATAAAATGCCAGAAGCAATAATCACATCGCCATTTGAGAGATCATGAACTGTACACCTGTCATCAACGAATTTCACAACCAAGCCAATCTTGGCTAATGCAGAAACTGATAACAGGTTCTTTTTTATCCCTGGCACAAATAAAGCATCTGACAAAGTGAAAGAACTACCATCAGCAGTAGTCAGAATTATCTTACCAACTCCCATAACAGGATAAGAGGAGTTATTGGCGCATGTGACAGTATTCCCTGTAAGGGCAGGCTCGAGTGAAGAGAAGAAACTACGCTGCGAGGTAATATGTTTGGTCACCCCACTGTCAAAGTACCAAACATCTGAGTCTACTGCAGACATGCACTGATCATGTGAAGATGGGTCAAAACTG
Organism: Ceratopteris richardii; assembly: GCA_020310875.1. Lineage (NCBI taxonomy): Eukaryota > Viridiplantae > Streptophyta > Polypodiopsida > Polypodiales > Pteridaceae > Ceratopteris > Ceratopteris richardii. The sequence continues at coordinate 70,883,601 of CM035427.1, read as the reverse complement.
CAGACAGTAGTAAACGCCCATTCTTCTTCCTGCACAAGATTTGCAGACTCTGTTTTTGGTGTAGAGGCCTCTGCAACAACCATTCCAGCCTCTTTCTTCTTTGCCTCTTTAGCAGCCAGTTTTGGAAAATTCTTTATAATATGATCATTTCCTTTACAGTACTTGCAGAACAATTTCTGCTTTTCTGGTTTCTTTTCATCTTTATCCTGGTTCTTCGATTGTGCAGCATTTGCAGATTTCTGCTTACTAGTAGAAGAGCTCCATTTTCCTTTGCCCTTCTGACTAGCCAGGAAAGCTTGATCTGCAACACGCATAATGGACCTGTTCTGCCTGGACGGCGCCCTAGAAGAAGCGACGACCTGCTCTGATACCAATTGTTGGAGATAGACGTCTGCGGAAGCACGCGAACAGCACAAGGAAGAAGAAGAAGCTTGGAGCACAACACACAAGACTGAATATATTACTAGAGAATGTACAAAGATAAGTAGCCCATTAGGGCAATAGGCGTATATACAAGCCGGGGGAAAAAAACCTCCTAAAGAGGGAAAAAAGTGCCCCGGCGGTCCTAGAGTGTTCACACACATCACTACCTAAATATATCAACATTCACATACCTTCACTTTTTCCTTCATTTCTTCAATATTTGTACCTAAGGGAGGGTTCACCTGAACCTTCCAAACACCGTTAAAACCCTTGAAACTTACAAAAAGACAATCTACAACCTGCATCCACTTTTTGCAAAACATAACCATTGTGAACAATTGATTGTGTGCTACCTTTGCACCTTGACCACTTGACTTTGATCACTTTGACTTTGATCATCTTGACTTTGATCAATTTGACTTTGACCAATTTGACTTTGACCATTTTGACTATGATCAAATTGACTTTGATGGGCTCAACAATTCCCCACCATCTAATGGGCTCCCCGTCTCGGAGAGTTAACAACCAAACCATGAGCAATGATGTTCACTTTGATACCTGTTGTGCACAAACTTCAAAAGGACAATTGAGCAGCTACCAAGTCCACCACGAGCTCAAAAGAACAATCACCAGGGAAGAACCAAAACAAGAAATATTACAGTGGAGCAGCAGAAGTTGGAGAATACAAGGTAGGAAGGAACTTTTAGGGAGGGTTGAAGGGCTAGTAAGGATAGGGTAAGGAGGGGTAAGGGTGGGGCTCCGTGGAGGTATAAAGGGAGAGGCATGGGGATGGATAAAGGGCTTTGGATGGGGCCAAAATGATAAAATATGAAAGCTAAAGAGGGTTCATATGGAAAATTGTGAAACACATGGGAAAATAAAGTGAGAATAGACCATGTGGACTATGTGCAAAATAAAAATCACATGAGAAATGGGCATAAAACATGTGGGTTTTGACCAAAAGAGGGAGAAAACTTAGGATTTTGGTAAAATTAATCCAAAATGTGAGTCGATCAGTGTCAAGAAACATGAAAATGACCCTAAATTTGAAAAAAATGACCATCTGAGGCACAATCTAGAGCCAAAATCATTTTCCCATTATATATATATATATATATATGCCACACCATAAGATAAGATTATCCTATGGTAGGCGAGGGGGAGGGGGGGTAGGACAGGGGAAGAGAGAGAGTAAAGAGAGGTAGGGAGAGGTAGAGAGATACAATACAGAGAAGTAGAGAGAGGTAGAGAGAGAGAAAGTAGAGAGAGATTTTTTATTTTCTATTTTTTTGAAAAAAATAAAAAATAGCAGTCGTGAGGGTTGTTTTTTTTCTTGAAAATACCTTAAAAACAAATAAAAATCCAAAAAAATAAAAAAACTCCAAAAAAACAAAACAAATTCTCAAAAAATTCCCTAAATTTCTATACCACTTTGACCACTCAAAACCATAGAGAGCTTCCTTTTTTCCTCTATGTTATGAAGAAAAATGACATTGGAAAAAAGATGAAAAATTCTATTTTTTTTTTTAATTCCTAAAAAAATTCAAGCAAATCGTTCATGCAAAGGGCTATGAAATGGCTTCTAAATTGCATAAAACTCAAATAACAAGCATTAAAATGGATGAAAACTAATAAAACATAAGTAAAAAAGATGGTACGAGAAGGCTATGTACAACCTAGATAGATTTTGCAAGTTTCAAGTGATCTAGAAAGCTTTACTTTGGCTAATGCCAGAACTTGAGTCTGGATAGGATGACTAATGGAAGTTCTTTGCCCTCCACAATCTCCAATTGTACTACACTTCATTTGATCTATCATCCTTTTGGGCACACTGACCCTTTGATAAAGCAACCCTGAACACCCTCATTGGACTAATACTCCCCCATAATCCATCTTTTGTATCTCTGTTTCAGCTACTATGTGATTTAATTGGCAAAATCTCATTTTTACTATTCCAACTTCTTCAGCCAATGGAATCTTGTGTTTCCAAAGACTTGCAGGTACTCCTTCCCCATCCTTGCAATGCCCTTCTCTTTCTTCCATAAAAATTATCATAAAAGAAGATATCCATACCATTATCCATAACCAATTGACCATTGATATAGCTTTCGAATTAGCTTCATCTCTATTGCACTTGAGGGATTTTTTTAGCTTCTCCCTTCTATGGCCTTTGGCTGAGACTGTTTCACTCAAATCAGTGACCTGAACGATATCCTCTTTTCCTTCATAGACTTCCTCTCTCCTTGCGTGGTTCGAAAAAATTCCATAGCAAGAAGATGATTCTTCTCCATGGAACGAAGCCAACATTATTCTTCATATAATTTTGCTTCTTCATATAGATCTGCCTCTAGGTTGTCCAACAAATCTTCTTCCATACAAATACCAATTGTCTTGTCTGCATGGTGTTGGTATGTATTTGGATGTCTGATCCTTCTTTTAAAAATATATGCTGCAACTCTTTTCCCTACTGCTTTACCCACATTGTGTCCTTACCTCAATCATTTAGCACATTGGCATGCCTTAACCAAGGTCTCCGGATCAACATGGGGAAATTTCCATCTACTGTGGCAGTCTTAAGACAACAAAAACTAAGTTGAGTATGTTACTTTGTATCTGCATTGGGACTCGAGGGACCACCCCCATAGGTACATGTATGCTTTTTGGTCTGCCATTGTTACAGTGAAGTTGGTAGTCTTGAAGGTTGTAGTCTAATCTTTTTGATGGTATGTTCAGGCATCAAGTTAATGCCAGAACCACCATCTACAATAACCCCTTGAAATTCATGCCTTTTGATAATGTCTATAAGCGGAGGGCTCTTATAATCTATGAGGGGTCTTCCCCTACAATTCTATCTCTATGCATACCAGTAATTTTTGCCACTAACGTGGTTGTCGAATCCTCGTCAATTATTTGCAAGAGCTCTAACCTGAATTCCACATCCATCTTTATTAAATAAAAAATATTGACCTTGTTTTTCATGGATTTCGATTCCTCAAGAGCATGGGCTCTATCTTACTTATCAAACTCCTCATAAGCCATGTTGAATGCATGCCCAATGGCATCACTATTACCTTATGGTACAATTGGATATAAGCCACTCACACATTAAGTGGATCCAAACACTAATTTATGTGCACATGAAGGACAAACTCTTGAAGATATTTCAACATATAGAAGCAAAATTGGAAGCCTTAATTATGCCACCATCGCAATTCTTGACCTTTGCTATTTTGTAGGAGTTCTTTCTCAGTTTTTGAATTCACCAACTGATGTTCATATGAATGCAGTGAAGAGAGTGCTTATGTACATCAAGCATATTATCAAACAAGGGTTATACCACATTTATGGAGATGGATTTTGGTTATGTCCTCATGTGAGGCCAAAGAGTCATCTCATGGATGTCCAAGAAGCAATGTACAATTACATTATCATCTACATTGGATGCATATAGAGGCTTAGCACTTGGTACATGCAAGGAAATGTGGCTCAAGAAGCTCTTCAAAGACTGTACTATGGAGGTCAAAGAGTATAATCTATTTGGATATAACATACCAAGCATTCATCTAGCAAGAAACCCTTTGTTGCATGCAAGAAGCAAGCAAATATTGATCCATTATCACTTCATCAGAGAGAAGGTACTAGCGAAAAACGTGGAGATCAAGTACACCAACAAAAAGGAGAAACTAGTAGATATCATGACCAAATTCATGGCTGCAAGCAAGTTGGAGAAGTTCAAGATCAAGCTCAACTTGAAGGAGCTCAATGGAGACTAGCACTTGAGCTTGAGGGGGAGTGTTAGAAATGTAGCAAGATCAAGTGTGTGAAACCTTTCTAAATTCAAGTGCCACATCACTTAACTTTTGGGAAAAGATCCCAACCCCTTTTCCACAAGTTTTTGAGTTCAATATTACATCTAACTTGATGGAGAAAAGTTGGGGATTTCGGAATCATCATTTGGATTAAAAAGGTACACTAACTTTGATGCATTGTCTAAAAAATAGATTGGAGAAGAGAATTTCCATCTTCTATCATCACTTGGGCACTTGTAGGGTCTCATCAAGAGTCTAGAATCTAGGTCAAACCTACCCCCTAGTTAAGCTAACCCCCACTAGCTAACATTTTCTCATAGGAAATGATCTTTAATCACCCATATCTCATTGTGTAGTTGGTTGTTTCATGAGAAGTTAGCTCATTTGGTTGCTACTTTTGTAAGCTTCCTTTTGATTATAATCTTATTCTCAAGTGTTAATTCTTATTGAATATATTGTGCTTGAAAATGCACTAGTCTATCTCTGCATATTTCCAAGTATATGTGTGTGAAGAGGTAGACATACAAGCTGCTTGTTTGGACAATTTCTAGCCTTCCTTGTGCAAGGAGTTGGCATAGCTCATACTGTCCAAATTGAGGGATCTATGGCTTTTTGGAAATTTTAGAGAGTCTTTTTTCACTCTCCAAAATTTTACAAGTTCAATCCTATTGTCTAGAGAGCAATTCAATTTTTGGGTGGCTCTAATAGTGAACATATTGGTCCTAGCATGAGCCACCAATCTTCTCCTTTAAGGAGTAGATATACTCCATCACCTTCCACCCTCCCCCCTCTCTCTCTCTGTATATATCTATCTTCCGCCCCAACCCCCAACAAGATTGTAATCTGCATTTTACGTAATGACTTTGATTTTAGGCATTTAATTTTCTTTTATTTTTAATATTTATTTATCTATTTATTTCTTATTATTATTATTATTTTATTTTTGTATATTTTTTTAATTGGCCAAAAATTCATGTCTCTAGATTTTGCTTTGGATGGCCATTTTTGCCAATTTTGAAGTCAATTTCAATCTTTACGATCTCTCTAGATTCATTCTCATCATAAATTTTAAATAAAATCCTACCCTTTTATTCTTTTGGTCAAAATCTCTCTTTCGTGTTCCCTTTTCCCATTCTTTTCCACTCGGGATCTTTCTTTGATTTTTCTCCACTTGAGACCCCTCCCCCAACCCTTTGTTAGAAGTGGGGTGGGCCTCAATAACAATATTTCACAGGTTTACAAGATCTTCGAACACATGAACCTTAGCATACACACCTTAAGACTCAAAAAGAAGATTAGTGAGAGTTAGAGAGAGAATACATACAATCTTTCAAAGTGTACGATAAGTTGAGATGCTCACCTACACTATCTTATATTCCAATCTCAAATAACAATGTGTGAATGTGATAAAACCTGACAATATCTGAATCTAGTTAGAAATAGGAACTAGATACAAGAGATTGTATGCCTAAGAGGTATGAAGAGTGTGTGTATAAGAATATGGAGAATATGAATAGTTACGAACTCTTTTACAACAAACCCAAATTTTGACAATCTAAATCAGAAACTAGTGAATAAACAAGTGTGGATAGATGTAGAATTTTTACTCACAGCATGTTGCTAATACAAACTTATCCAAATGTATCTAGATGTAGAGCACACCTCCTCAAAGTCTGTAAGAACACTTCCTCCAAGTAGAGGACCTCCTTCTCCTTCAAGTGTAGATTCTCCTTGAAGCTTGGGCACCTCCTTGATCACCTTTCGTGATACTTCAACAATGAGACTATGGCCTCTTTATATACTTTATGTAATCCCTTGAAAAGCACAAGAAAAAGCAGATGATTACAAGAGAAAACAATCGTGAATTAGCTTTTCAAAAGAAATGCTACAAAAAAGAAAATGTTTCCATCGTGAAAATCACATTTATGTTTGTTGTGCTCCTTGGTGTTCGAACCTGGGTGGCATGCATTTGGTTTTAGATCGTTTGGTCTAGACCATGACTTTAACATGCTTTTGTTGTAGATAGCTATAATGAACAATTGATATACTTCAATTTTAGGACTATTTGTGATATTATTTCCAACAATCCCCCCTTGAATTTCACAATGGTACAAAGTTTAATAACCTGCAAAACTTTTGATGTCTGCAAATACCTCTTAATTGATTTCCACTAAATCTTGACCTGACTATGCATGAACCTGGATACTTGAGAAACGGGAAGCCGAATGTCCAGATGTGTATTACATAGATACATCATGCAACATACTGCTTGAATATATAGTGAAGCATCGAATGGTTCTGAATCTGCTACCAACTATAGTGACACATTGACATCCATAGGTGTCTGCATAGGCTTGGAATTTATCATCTCAAACCAACTATATTTTTTTGTTTTGTCATGTAGATACACTCATCTCTGTACTTGAATTCAATCCCAAGATAATACTGTGAAATACCTAAGTCATTTACATCAAATGTATGCTTAATTTGTTCTTTAAAAAACCTCAAAATCTGAATCTTTGGGACCTCTGATAAACATATCACTTTGTAGTTCATCGTGAACTAGCTGGTTCATTCTCAGCTGAAGTAAGAGCTAAAATATTATGACTCTCAAAATGTTCTGCATAATTTATGTGGTCTCCTTGTTGTCTTCTTGTTTGACTTTTGGTTCTTCTAGTGTATTCCTTTATATCACTAGCCTTCCAGGTTTGATATAACCACTTTGGTGAATTTTTGAAAAATGGTGGAGTCCTTTTTGGTTCTTCAATATCTCTTTCTTCTGGAACTCTAGAACCTTCTCCAGTTTCATAAGTCAGATCTTCAAGAGGCACTCATGATGGACTAGGTGCAAATGCAGATAATGAAACTTTCTCTTCACCTTTATTAAGTGCATCTTTTAGGGTTCGAGAAGGTTCATTGCCCCCCTTGTATGGCTGATGTAAACATCCTATTTACTTTTTGAAAAATGCATAATCTACTTTTATGAAATCTGGAATCTCTTCCTTCTTATCATAAATGTGACTTTCTACAATATATGCATTGCATGGGAGTAGGATATCACCTCTATCTAGAACATAGAATCTGTATCCTTTGCTTTCAATTGCATAACCAATAAAATTGGCTTTACTAGCTTTTTCATCAAGCTTACCATGATCCTTCTTTTCAATGTGAACATAAACTAGGGAACCAAAACTTTGAAGTAACTCACATTGGGCTTCTTCCCATAATAAGCTTCATAAGGTGTGATGACCTTGAAAGCTTTTCTAGAAGACCTATTTAGAATGTGATTACTTGCATGTACTACATCAAACCAACACTTGGGAGAAAGCTTTTTGGATGACAATCATACTACACATCATCTCAAGAGGAATCCTATTCTTTCTCTTTGCAACACCATTTTGTTATGGTGTATAAGCAATAGTGAGTTGATGAGAGATACCTTTGTCTTCAAGAAAAGACTTAAAGTCTTTAGATATGTACTCTCCTCCTCTATCACTTCTCAAAATTTGGATCTTTTACTGACTTTCATTTTCAACCATAGCTAAGAATTTCTTAAAAGTAGGAAAAACTTCCGAGTTCACTTTATGAATGTAAATCCATGAATATCTTGAGAAATCATCAATGACATAAGAAAATACTTGAAACCTTGAATAGAATCTATTCTCATTGAACCATTCACATTTGAATGTATGATGTGCAAATTCCTTGTGGCCCTGATGTATCCAGGATTCTTGAAAGGTAGTTTGTGAAGATTTCCTTCAAGACATCCTTCACATGACTCTGCAATATCATCTCGTAAAGCAAGAGTAGGCACACTTACTATCATACCTTGATCTTTGATATGCTTGAGAGATGTGTAACTGATATGGTCAAATCTAGCATGTCATAACTTCATATTGACTAATTTTGGATAGCACAAAACATGCCACTTTTGTTTTGACCTTGAAGTAGACCATGCTTCTCATCAGCTGGGAGGATCTGCCATGAATCTTTCTTGAATACAACTTTATAACCATCTGACAAGAAAATAGAGATAGAGAGCAAATTCTTCTTCATCTCTAGAGGATAAAGAACATTGGAAATTGTGAAATTTCCCCCTACTCTTGACTTAAGGTTCACTTCTCCAACACCAAAAACATCCAATCATGGCCATCTACAATGGTCACTCTTCTACTTAGTTAGAAAGAGAAGAAAATACCTTTCTGCAACCTGTCATATGCTTAGTAGCTCGCTTGGGTTTGAATGTTGCTTGATGAATATATGACCAATAAAGGCCATTCAATGTATTGATATGTGAGTAAAACAAATATGAGAAAATCCAACTATCCATTTTTTAGTATTCTAGTGGACGATGACATAAGATCACAATGTATTCAAGTATTTCTTTAGAAGTAAAAATAACTCGAGATGGATACACATAATGAGTTTGTAGGGATACTTCATCACCCATAAACCAAAAATCTTGCAATGTGTTTCTATTTCTATTTCATCACTAGTTGATTAGACTTGAAGATGCACAAGAATCAATAGAATCAATGGTATAGACACCCACACATGGGTAATCGAAACTTCCAAAAACCTTTAGAAGAAAGGACAAGCAATTCAATGTTAAGGGTTTGGAGGGTTAATGCAACTTTCATGTAGAAGCATAGTTGGGAAAACTGATATCAATCTTCTCCATCGTAAGGCCTCTATGAGACATGACCTCTTGGCCACATATCTCTCTCTTGGCATGGGACTCCTTTGTGTTTTCTTGCAAATTGGATTTCCCATGCTCCTTCTGTATTAAAAGTTTTATAAATTTCTTTCTTGCTTCCATCAATTGGAGGCCCTTTAAGTCCTCACCCACATGTCATAGTCCTTGTCAACATTAAAGGCATCTAAAAGTAGTAACAGCATCCCAGTCCTTGTTTGCTTGCCTTCTTTCCCAAAATTAGTGTCTTTAATCTAAGAAAACATTCCATCGGTACACAAACTTTTTCATTTTCATATTCATTCCTTTCATTTGACATGTTTAAGTAGTAACTAGGATATTATGGTATTTTCTTATTCTCTAATTGTGGTATACTCTTTCATCTATTAATAAATTAAACTATGCCTTTTCCTAAAAAGAATATAGCTATGATACTACTGTGATGCACGTGGGATTTAGGCCATGGCGGCATCATACATGATTACACAGGTAGACTTACCGTATGAGATAATGGTTTGAGCCGTGTAGTTGCAACAAACAATGATTTTTTTATCCTTTAGCACTGACATTCAATAACAAGTCCACATTCTATTGTTCTAGTGGTTGAGCCTTTGGTCTCTTGAGGCGGAGGTCTAAAGTTCAATCCTCGGGTTGGACATATAACGGCTTTGGCCAATCCAAATCAGTAAAAACCCATTCTAATGTTGTTTGACCCCTGCTTTGTAGGATACAAGCGATCCCGTAAGTACTATGCCTATTCACCTATACAATTGTTCTTTCAAAGTTAAAGCTCAGGAGAGTAGGTGCTTGTCGAAACTCTATTTTAAAAAAATTCAATAACAAATACATGAAGATCACATGGCAATGTTTTCAAGTAGGTAGGTGCTTGTCGAAACTCCATTTTAAAAACATTCAGTAACGAATACATGAAGATCACATGGCAATGTTTTCAAGTAGGTAAGAGTGAAGAGGATACTTGAAAAATGTTGGATGGATTAAGTATAAAAACCCCTAATTGGCTCAAATCAAGAGCCATATGTAAAGTATAAATGTGATAACCTTGAGGGAACGAAAAAATCTCGAAGTATTGAAGATTTTTTTTGTGGTAAGCATTGAAGAGTTTGATAGACTAAGTAAAGCTAAGCAAAGATCTGAGGATGATGCTTTTAATTAGTTGTGTTGCTTGAATGAGCGGCGTTCATTGTATTTTTTGTATGGATTTGATATCAAGCCATGCGAATTGCTGGGCTCCGAAAGCCAAAAGAAATAGATACTCTCTCGTGTTTAAACCATGGAAGTTGAAAGCATGTCCTAAAGAAATGAACTTTGCGTGCATGGAGATCCTTAGTTGGAATCAGAAAAGATCTAAGAATCGCAATTCATTGACCATAACTCAGAAGGTTTCATTGAAGTGAGACATAGAAGGAGAAGAAGGCCATAAGGTAAGATTGAGGCAAGTCCCTCTCCCTTGGTCCAAGAAATCAATATTTTCTTTACTTTACAAAAAAACGAGATCAATTTCTTGGACTACCTAGGGGGAATGAATCCATTTTTGGCTTCTAACAACGAGAAAACCTCTAGTAAAGAAGACAATCTAAAGGGATACATGACAAGCAAAGATCTAGAAGACAATCTAAAGGGATACATGACAAGCAAAGATGATGGATTCACCATGAGCAAAGACAATAATTTCAATAGTCAAATTCAGATAATTGGGTCTATGATTCCCGATCGGGTACCAAATTCTTTCACTAGAAAGGCTTCTCCAAAAGGGAAAATTCTAGCTGAAAGCCTTTGAAGAGCCCTCTTAAGGGTAGATTCCTATGTTAGGACCCCTCTACCTCAAGAAGTAGAGATAAAGTGAAAGAAAAAAAAGGGAGGGACAAGACCTGGTCCCGAAAAGCTCAAAACCATCAAAAACAATATTCATTTCTTTTAAAGTTTGAGGGTTATTTGATCTCTTAGGAGCCGTCATTATTGGCCAATGGTTTCGAGATGAAAGCATCAAGCTAGATTTCATCTCTCTTCAAGAGATCAAAATTGGTGTGTAATTGTTTGATTTGGTTCCCGATCAAGGGAATCACGGTTGTCACTTTTGGTCACCTCCAAAAAGCGAAGAAATTATGGAATTGCCGGTCCATTGAAGATGTTGGTCACATCTTCTTTACTTGTCCCAACTCCAACAGGCTCTAGCAAATTGTCGAAAAGAAAATTAGACTTTAGAAGCATAACAGCTGGAAACAAGCTCTTCTCAGAGAATGGATTAGTGGCTTGATGACTCTCTGGAATGCCATGAGAGGGGAGGTCATGTGGAAGATCTGGTGGGAAAGATGTGCTTATAACCTTGATGACTCTCCTAAAGAGTGGTCGATCAAGAAATCTTTGTCCCTCCTTGGTAAAAGAATTGACAAGTGTAAGAAATCCCCCCCTTTCAGGCATCATAAAGTGCTACTTCTAATCAACAACAAGCTCAAACCCAAGTGGGCCCCGCATGAAGGATGATTAACCTTCTTTGCAATGCCATCTAAACTCTCTAAGATCTTCCCTTGCTTTGTGGGACTTGGGGGGTCCCGTGGGCACTAGTCCCCTTGACTTGTACCTCTTTTATTTAATACAAGTCCCAGAGAGTAGGTTAAGGCCGGACTTCCTTTATTTAAAAAAAAAACATTGGTGGCTATTAAGAAGCACAATCAATACCTGGTATAACTTGAAGTTTGGCATCCTTCTCAAACATGAACTCACTCAAATACAAGATACAAAATGGCACAATGGCAACAACTTATAAAAAATTCCTATTTTCAAGAAGAATCTTCATCTTAATATCTTCTCCATGTGGGAATTTGGACTAATGTTAAAGAAAACAAAATTTATGGGCCCCTCCATGGTGTAAGCATTCCCTCAATGTCGAAGTTTGGAGAGGTTAGCGGACTTGCCACTCTAAGAGTTTGCATTTTTTTTTTTAATAAAAGGAAGTTGGGCCTTAGTCTACTCTCCTATACTTGTACTAAATAAAGAAAAGGAAAAGTACAAGTGAAAGGGACTAGTGCCCACGGGACCCCCCAAGTCCCACAAAGCGGGGGAAGTTTGCATAATTGCTAGATTGTCAGATTCGGCATCTATTGGAGTTTGTAGAGGTGAGCATATCATCATAAACTATTATTTGTCGTAGCAAATGGGGAATGTGGTCCTCTCCATCATGTATCATAATCCATTGGGACTTGTGCTCTATTAGCCCCACTGAGCATCTATCATTATGAGTTCCCAATCACTTATCTTTGGCCACATGGTCCTTGCCATCCCATGGTCACCACCTTTGTCCTCGCAAGGATCCCAATTCCTATCTATCGCGTGTTACCCTTGTTTTGCTTTTTTCGGAGGCTGTTTTGTGACATAGAGTTCTATCGGGCTCTTGATCAAAAGCTTTAGAGGAGCTATGAAGAGATTAGTTCCCTAGGGGTTTGATTATCAACAAATGTGAATTCCTTTTGGCGAACTACATTTTATTGGTTGAAATTGAGGAAATGGCGTTGCAACCTCTGGAATCACAATAGAATCTCTGGAAGAATCTCTGGAATCACGATAGAAGACCAAGGATCAAATTTGAGGGCATTAAACCAACTTCAAGAGTGGACTATGAACATTTGTGGCTATTAAGAAACATCATCAATACTTATGAAGTCTAGAAGTGTGGCATCCTTCTCAAACATGATCCCCCTCAGATACAAGGTATAAAATGGCACAATGGTAACAACTTAAAAAACATTCCTAAAGAAGAATCTGGATTTTAACATCTCTTGAATAGGAAAATGATGTCTTAATTGTTCAAACACTAGATGGAATTTCAAGTTACTTATCCTATGGCATCCCCTTAGTGAAAATAAAAAAGCTATTCTAATGCGGCAATTTCCCCATCTATGAATTTGGACTAATGTTAAAGCAAACAAAATTTATGGGACCCTCTCTGTTGTAAGCAGTGCGTCAATGATTGAGTTTGAAGAGGTCAGCGGAGTGGTCACTCTAAGAGTTTGCATAATCGCCAGATTGTCGGATTCGGCATCTATTGGAGTCTGGAGAGGTCAACAGATCGTAGGAAATGGGGAATGTGGCCCTCTCTACCATGTATCATCATACATTGGGACTTGTGCTCTATTAGGCCTACCATGGGGTTTAACACTAGTGTTGTACCAAAATACGACACTATAGTGTCCTTTTTTCTACTATATAAAAAAAATCACACATACTAATGAAATAAAATTTTGAAAAAACCTTAAAGCCCCATAAAGATCTATACCTAGATGCTCTATAAAAAATATAGATTTTAAAGAATAACCTTTTTTGATAACTCAAAATATAGAAATGATTGAATATGGTTGAGAAAAACTACTTTTTGATAAGCTTACATATGAGAAGAAAGAAATATCTCCATCAAAAGAATTTTCCTCGTATTGGAATCATTTTACTAATGTTAATTTATTGTCATATAATCATTTAAGACAAGTCTTGGGAACAAGAAAAGTCATTTTTATAATAAAAAAATTAGTACAATATAGGGTGCTCATTATATAGTTATACACTTTAGCATCCTTCTATATGATATTGATTCATAAAAACACTAAAATGTTTTGTGTTTTATTTCAAAAACCATCATATAGTAGCATAAAGATATGACACATGTCTTTGAACCAATAATTTTGTATGTATCTCACATACCACTAAAAATCACAATATTTCATTGAATGGCAATAATCCTCTCTACCGAGAATAAAAATTCATCCTAAAAAATTAGGTTTTCTAAATGATACAAGGTTTATATTATGAATCAAAATAATTCTATAAACATTATAAACTATTTTATATAGAAAAAACTAGCATGTTAACTTTAATTATGTAGCATATGCAATATTTCCTCATAAAATCACCTCTTCTTAGCGTAGAAAAACAGTCGTATTGTTTAACTTGAAGAAACGACAAAGAAATTCGACTCCTAAGGTTGTCAAAAAAATATTTCTAGTTGTAATAATATCAAATAGTATTTTGATAACAAAAAATGATGCATGTTCATACCATCACTTTGCAAAATAATTCATAGATGATAAAACTATCATATCACAAATGTGCTTCATTTTATGCCATAAACCTAGTAAAACTCATTAAAAATCTCTAATTATGGATAGAAACATGTTGACATATATAAAATAAAAGATTTTATTGCATTTAGACCAATGAAAATTACGAGATCATGATTTTAATAAAAGAAACCTCTAAGTTACATCACTATAATTTCTGTGCGAGTATTGAAATTAGCATCATAAAGTTAGTGAATAAATATTAATTTTTATATCCTTTAATAAAAACTATATCTTCTAAAAATATTCAACCCTTATGCCAACATGTTGCATAGTTACATTTATAAATGATTCCTTCTAGTAATCTAAAAAATTCATCAAACATTGTCTCTTTTTCAGGACATTAAAGTGTCCAAGGACACTAAAGTGTCCAAGTACAACACTAGTGTTAATGTGACACACTAAGCATCTATAGTAGGTTTCCAATCTCTTCTCTTAGGCCACATGGCCTTGCCATCCCGGCCTTTGTCATGATATAGAAGGAAGAGACTATAGAAGGAAAAGACAAAGAGAGGGCATAGAAATTTAGAGAAGTGAAAAGGAGGAACAAAAGAAGCCCAAGGAAGATGCAAAATGGTGAATTTTTCCATGTGCAAGAATCCTTAATTCTCGAGAAAGAGGTCAACATGTATGATTTATTGAGAGGCATCAATGAGAGTGATGGATCTGAACCTTTCGAAGGGGAAAAGTAATAAGAGGAACAAACCATAAGTAAAGGAGAGAAACCAAAAATTGAAAGCTCCATTATCGGTTCCACTATTCCAGATACCTATGCCAGCGAGGTATGCAACTTTGAAGAGAAGACTAGGATGATCCTTGACTGCCCATAGAAGAGCAACATTACTAGTAGGCTTTCTCATGTTGGAGTCCCAACAGAGAGAAAAATGGCCAAAAGGCATACCAAGACGAGCAGAGATAAAAGACCTCTTAGAAACGCCTCTCAATTCGACAATGTTAGTTCTTTCATTCAACCTTACATGACATCGAGACCCTTCTATAGCAATGTCTATAGGCCAGTGGTTGAAGGACAATAAGCTCAACCCCGATTTCATCAGCCTCCGAGAGATCTACATTGGAGGTGATGACCTTATGAAAAGACTTAGGGCAATCTCTTCTTTTCAATGTTGGTTCTCTACTATCCATTCTAGGGGTAGCGATGGTGCAATTATGGGATAAAATGAGAGGTGATCTTCTCCTATTGTTGCCTCCATTTCGATTCCAATACCGGTGGGTTGGGATTAGTCTCGATAGAACCCTCCTCCTCATGGTGGTATCTCTATATGCTACAAAGGCTCTCTGTGAAAGAGATGAAACTGAAAGACAAAGATTTAGCAAAATTGGAAAGCACTTGTAGAAGTTTCCGTCGGAAAGGAGATCCCACTAGGAGAGGTATGCCCAAGATCACAAGGATTTTCACAAACAAAAATGATTCGAAAGTTTGGGCATTCTAAACATTGTGGAGATGGCAGATAACTTGGTTGATAAATGGATGATCAAATCATGGTGAGACTTGAAATCTTTCGGGGCTTAATCAATTCTCATAAACAAAGATTCTCTTATGTTGTGGGGCTTCCATGATGGAAGGGGCATGAGTTGCTCACTTTGTTGTTTTCTCTCTTTCCATTGACTCTGAGAGGTTCGGACTTGCTTTGCTCCTTGTGGAAGAGTTTGAACAAGATGAAGCCATACATCAAGGTCAATGAGGACTGGAATGGATATTCAAGATTAGACAAAATGATTCTATTTGGTTTTCCTTAGGGAGAATCAAAGAGCAAAAACGTGGTTCTATTGTGGAAAATTCTCCATCGACGAATTTGGACAAATATCAAAGCTAATAAATGTGGAGGACCTCCTAATGGTGTAAACTTTGTGCTAGTGGTAGAGAGGACATTGTTCATCTTTCCATTTTGTGCCTTAGGAGCCACTCGGTCTAGCAAATTAGTGCTAGGGTTTTGAAGTTACAAAGTCAAATCAGTTGGAAGCAAGTGTTCTTGCGTAAAGCAAGTGTTCTTGCATAAATCCAAGCAACATGCACAGGGTCGTCATCTTGATCACTGGAGAGAAGATTTCCTTGATATCAACACCATGTTGTTGCTTAAAACCCGTTGCAAAAAATCGTGCTTTATACTTTGGAGAAGCACTATCTAATGTGAATTTCAACTTATATACCCATTTACATGGTAAAACTTTCCTGCCATTTGGCAAAGGTACTAAATCCCAAGTATCATTCTTGTGAATAGAATCCAACTCACTCTTCATGGCATGCTGCCACTTGACATGATCCTTTTTCTCCATAGCCTCTTTGTAGCAAGAAGGCTCACCGACATCTGTTAGCATAACAAAATCTAAACCTGGTTTGTGCCTTAGGAGCCACTCGGTCTAACAAATTAGTGCTAGGGTTTTGAAGTTACAAAGTCGAATCAGTTGGAAGCAAGTGTTCTTGCGTAAAACAATTGGTTTCTCCTCTACCTTGTGGAATGCCATTAGAGGAGAAGCGCTTTGGAAGATTTGGAAAGAAAGATGTGGAGCGAACCTCAACAAAATTCCAAAAGAATGGTCGATTGAGAAATCCCTTGCCTTGTTAGATAAAAAAATATGTAGTCGTAAAAAGTCCCACCCTTTAAGCACCATAGGATCTTCATCATGGAAAATAATAAGATCAAAAGTGAATGGGCCACCCATAACGGTGACGAAAAACTCATTTATGTTCTCTGTAGCTTTTGTTAAAACATAGATTATCCACCGAACATAGGCCACTTGTGTACCCCCTATTTTGTGGGATTAGAGGGATCCAAAGGGCACAGTGCCATTTCAATATACTAGTGTGTGTTTTTATTAATTCAAACAAGGAAGAGTAGGCCTCAACCGAACTTCCTCTTTTTTATTTTTTATTTTTTTACTTCTTATCCCATTCAGTGATGAACATATTAGGAGAATGTTGTTCTACTTCAAAAATGGGAAGTTTTACGTTCCCATGAACTTCTATAACTTGAAACTCATGGGGTGTAAGATAAATAGGAAGCATACAAATACAAGAATATCAAACGGAAAAATAATATACCACTTAAATGACTTGAGAAAACCCTTCCGAAATCTGGTTCTTTAATGGTAATTTTCATATACATATATCCACAATGAGATGCTATTGCTCAATGCAACAACACTCATATCATAACAATAAATAAAGCCCTGATATTTGAGAAGAGAATGCCTGGTTTTAGATGGAAACGATGTATAGAAAAGGATAAACTATTAGGTGACATTACGCATACGGTTTGATGTTAGATGTATAGAAATGCGAGCAAATGTTTACCATTGAATAGTCTTTCATTATAAAAATCAAGTCAAATAATATCATTAATTTCTTTTATAGGGATCCTATCAACTACTAAATCATGTCCCAGACCACTCTCCGTGTGGTTGGGCTGCTCGCCTCTTGAGGTGGGGGCGAGGGTTCAGCCCCACCGGATACATGTAAGGGACATGTTAGTCATGGAATGTATCATGTGGTTGTGCCACCATTTGATGTGCCCCGCGATAAATGTGACCGCAGTTTAATCCAGCTTTGTAGACCCTTGTTCTTGTGGGATAAAGGGGGGTCCCATCGGTAGTATGCCCTTCCTTGTAGAGTTGCAATTTCAAAGTTAAAGCCTAGGGGAGTAGGCCTCGGCCGAACCTCCATTAAAGAAAAAAAAGGAAAAAACTACTGAATCATGATCATGTCTGTGGTCCTCTAAGCACTAAGAAAAGTAGCCATGTTTTCCAAAAAAGCCTACAAAAATAATAATTGGTTTGTAAATAGCCCTTAAATTTTTTCTCTGCAGTTACTTTCAATATGATCTAGCATTCATCGAATAAGAATATAAGCACTCATAATTTTGAGTGGGTAGAAGGGTTGACTTATTGCGTTCCACTAGAGGATGCCAAAGATCATTGAACTTGAGATTCCTTCCAATCTAAGACCATTTTAATCACCACTTCTTGAGATCTTTAACAAATTCCAGTGCTTGCTTGATTCTGAGGATAGACAACAATGGGTTTGTGTGAAACCATGGAACCTTCTTTATGAGCATGGAGGACGAAAAGGAAGTCAAGATAGAAAAGTGATCAAAGACCACAAAATCCATGCATAGGGAAACTTTTAGGCCACCAAAGAGATTAATGATGTACTAGGAAACATAGAACCTATCAAACTCAATTTCAAAGACCAACCACATGTAGTTCGCCAAAGCAAACTAAGATTTGTTGATATAGTAACGCCCTGGGGAACTGATCTCTCATGGCCATCCTCTAAAGCTTTTTTATTAGGGGCCTAGAGCCCAAATGTTGACATGCTAGGTAGTTTTTTTTTTAGTGTATTTGAACCCTTTTGACATCAACTTTGAGGAGAGAAAACAAAGGAGATTTGACCGTGAAAGGGGAAGAGACTCCCCCAGATAAAAGACAAGGGACATAGAGGCCACATGTGAGCGTCGTGGTGGCCATGGGCGAGCAAATGAGCGAGAGAGAGAGAGAGGGGGGGAAGAGGAGAAAGAGGGAGTGCAAGAGGGACTAAGAAGAGAGAAGGGACCACCAAAACCCAAACTGATGTGAAGGAAATCAATGCACATCTTGGAAGACCCATAATGATCAAAGAAAAGCTTCTAAATGAAATCATATTTTTCTTTTTCCTTTTTTTCTCTAACTCTAACTTTTTTGAAGCCAATAGGCACAAAGGGAATCTATACTAAGAAAAAATGAATCCAACCTCCTAAATCAAAAGAAACAAAAAAAAGCGATAGATCAAAACCGGCCTCTAAAACTCTATGTCACAAAACTTTATAAAATAGACATGCATGATGAAATGAAATGAAACTAAGGTCTTCAATGTTTTACATGAGATTCTTGCATCTTTTTACCACATATAACCTCTTTCTGTGCGATGCAATACCTCTTTTGTCTTACTTATTTTTGTCTTTGCCTTCATTCATATCTTACTTTTTTTTTTGTTGCTTCAATTTCTAAGCTTCAATCATGCCTTCACTTTATGAGAAATCTTACACTTTTCTTCAATCATGTCTTTACTTCATAAGTTTCAATCGTGCACTTTTCTTGGGCATTCCTTGTTCTTTTCTATAGTTATGCATCCTTTTGAGTTCTTTGTTTTATACACATATCACCTCTTCTTTTTGTTTTTTTCTGCTTCCTTCCTCTTCTTCTTTGTTTTATACACATACCACTCTTGTTTTTCTTCTCCTTCTTCTTCTCTCTCTGTCGCATCTCTTTGTTCGCATCTTTTTGTTCTATGAGATTGAGAATCTGTGTGTGTGTGTGTGGCATCTCTTTGTTCTGTGTAAGTATATGCTGATGGACGATAACTGGAGTGATTGTGAAAGCTTACCTGTCGACTGGTTACATTTTCATTTTGACTTTGCGTTTTCTGTTTCTTTTAGCCTTTCGAGCCCATCAACTTGCATTGCTTGATTAATTTAAGTTCTTCAGCATCACCTTTTGCTCTCCCTCACAGCTGACATAGTATCTTTCTCCGTGGGTGTCCTGCGCTTGACCTCCATCGTTATGGTTGATATCAAATGCATACAAAAAATGCAATGAATGGCCCTCAATATTCAAGCAACACAACTAACTAAAAGCACCATCCTCAAATATTGCTAAGCTTTTGTTTTCACAATAGTAAGCTAGGGCTTAGAACTCAAGCTTTACTTAGTCTATCAAATTCTTCAATGCTTCCCACAAAAGAATTCTTCAATGCTTCGGGATTTTTTGTTCCCTTAAGATTATCACATTTATACTCTACATATGACTCTTGATTTGAGTTAATTCTGGCCTTTTAAACTTAATCCATTCCTACTGTCACAATAATTAATAAATTTAACCTATGTGCACTTATCCTAAGCCAAAGTTGACTGAGAGGGTTGCATAATTTTCAAATCTCAGTCACGTGTTTTGGAGCTGCTCTCATGCTTAGGAAGCTCACCCAAGCCTTGCTTTAATAGTCGCACATTTCCTTACCTCCAAATCCACTCCATTTGCTTAAGTAGACCTGCAAAATCCACAAAATAAGTCTCGAAATTGCCCAAAAATTAATTGTCAACAAGATTTTTCTATTTGGCTATATGTCACGATAGATGGTGTCTGCCACAGATTATGTACGTCGTGATAGATGGTGTCTATCATGTGTATCAGTGGTCATGGAATGCATCTCTCACAATGGCTGGTTTGTCTATTGTGATAGACAATGTCTAGCTTCTATCTTGGGATATGTCTATCACAATAGAATATAGTCTTTCTATCATGATAGATGGTGTCCTTTGCATGTCTAGCTTCTATCTTGGGATATGTCTATCACAATAGAATATAGTCTTTCTATCATGATAGATGGTGTCCTTTGCAGATTTTGTACCTCTTGATAGATGGTGTCTATCTTGGATTTTGTCTATCCTAGTAGATGGTGTCTATTGCGGTTAACGTGACAGATAGTAAAAACACAATTTTCTATGATTCATCTAGTCCGTGCATGCACAAGCAATCATTTATCTCTCTCTCTCTCTCGCAAATGCAATGAGGGAATGAATAGGAGAGGTGGTTATATGCCCAAAGTCTTTTTTTTGTGAAGGTGGAGATGGAAGGTGGAGGAGAGTGGAGATGGTGGTGGTGATGATGATGATGATGGTGATGATGATGGAAAAAGCAGAGATGGTGGTGATAATGATGATGATGGAAAAAGCAAAGGAAATAACAAAAATACCTAGTTCGATACACAAACATGAAGATACTGAACGCACAAGCTATGGAGGAAGAGCTTCTGTTGTGGCTGGTCTGTCGGGACTGACAGGGGAGATGTCGCGACTGATTTCAAAATACCGAGAGAGTCGAGGGAGAAGAAGCTTTGAATGCGCAAGCTATGGAGGAAGAGCTTCTGCTGTGGCTGGTCCGTCGCGACTGACAGGGGAGATGTCGTGGGTCCATTGTCGACCTGAGGAGGTGTCCATTGTAATTGCTGGTCTTTCGTGATTGACAGGGGAGGCTTCGTGAGCAGGTGCCCATCGTGGACTGGTGCGACTGACTGAGGGGTTTGCTCATCAGTCGCGATTGACTGGAGGAGCGGGTGTCCATCGTGGTGACTGAGCCGATTGACAGTTCTTGAGCCCCAAGCGCTTTGCGCATGTGGCGGCCTTGTTCTCGCGACCGACAAGGAACTGGTCTTCCTAGGGACTTAGTGGGAGTTCCTTATCTGACGCATTCGACAAGTAGCCGTTCTGCAGAGGTGCTAACTGGACCTGGGGGCTGGTGAATCTCATGAGAACTAAGCTTATCCATCGTGCTCGTTAGCAGTCCCGATCAAAAGCTACCTACTTTTGGGGACTAGAGTTCTCCGATCTTCTCGGTTTGCCGCCCATGACAATAATTCTATCATCATCGCTTAAAAGGAAAATCAAAAAGGAAAAAGATTTCAGAAATTTCCGGGAGACGTTCGTAATGGTTTGCCTCTACGGGGCCCACTCAGCGCATTCTTTTCCCTTGTCATTTGTTGCCTCTTGTCCCCCTTATGTTGTTTTTAATCTTTGGTGCATCTGTTAAGCTAAGCTCTTAATAGTATACTTTAAATTTTAATCCTCTATTGCCTGCTTGGGTCTTTCGTTTAGTGAAGGCATTTATTAGAAAAGGTAAAGAAAAAAAAAGGCGCTAAAAAAAGGGCAACATCAATCTTTCCTTTTTCAAAAGGGTGCAATCGGCCCCTTTTAAAGTTTGGTTACTCAGAGCCATTTTTGTTTTGCTTTGTCAGGTCGGGTCGCAGTCATGGATTTGGCAATCCCCTCATTTGTGAGAAGCAACCTGGCCCCTCCTCCGGGGGAGACTGGTAACCTGGCCTCTCTGTTGGAGGGGGGATCCTGTGCCGCCCTTGGGGCCTCTGAGAGTGTTGAACCCCCCTTGGTCTCCCTTAGTAGATCCGCAATTCTGTCAAATCAGGAGGTGCTCAAGAAAGTTTGCCTCGTCGACCAAATGTTTGGCCCTAGGCCCCCGATCGAAACCGTGCGACAGTGGCTTCGCAATGAGTGGTTCCCTTGTGGGCTAATTGTTTGTAAGTGTGAGTTCTTACCGGTAAGCCACATGTTGCTAGTCTTCGAAAATGAACATATGACATTTCAAGCCCTAAGTGTCGGAACCTGGCAACTTGGTGGGGCGACCCTGTGCCTTTTCAGATGGTCCCCTGATTTTACTCCTCACAAATCGAAATCACTTCGGTACCCTCTCTGGGTTGAGCTCCCGAACCTACCATACTTCTTGTACAACTTCCTGTGGGACATTGTTTCTCCTATGGGCAAGCCGTTGGCCTCACGCGAGGACATTGGTGGTCTCATTTATGAAGGTGCAAGATACACGTTCAACGCTCGGTGGCACCCTCAAATCTGTGTCGAGGCTAACCTCAGCTTGCCGATTCCATCGAAGATCAAAGTGGACTTGGGCGAAGGGGATGTATGAGAGCAAGACATCAATTACAAAAACCTTCCCAACGCGTGTTTTTGTTGTGGCCAACAAGGTCAGAGGATTAAAGATTGCCATTTGAGACAAAAAAGCAAGCGAAATCAAGAAGCCCCCAGAAACGCTCAAGACAACAAAGGGGCATTGACTTACTCGACTTGAGGTGGACACCAATGACAAAGCCCTAGAGATCCCTGACAATAAAGAAACCTCCTAGGAGGGTTACACTACAAGCAAAGAAGACGGCTTTACTACTAGTAACGAAGATAACATGGATAGTGAAAGTTCCATCATTGGATCGACTATTCCGGAAACAATGTCGAAAACGGTGCCTAGTCATTCCTAGCAGGAGGCGTCCCGCAAAGGAAAACAACCTATGGAGTTACCCTGGAAAAGCCCCCACAAGAACCTACTGCTAATTCGGGATCCGATCCCAATGAAAAAGAAAGATGAATCCAAGAAGAGAAAGGACAAAGCTCCCTCCCGCAAAGAGGGTTCACTACGACAATGATCATCATCTCATTAAACTCTAGAGGGCTAACTGACCCCTCAAGAGCGACCATCATTGGTCAATGGCTTTGCGACATTAGCCTAAACCCAGAATTTATATGTATTCAAGAGATTAAAATTGACGGAGAAGACCTCCAGAAACGGCTTAGACATGTCTCCTCGACCCATGTTTGGATTTCAACAGCGCACCAGCGGGGGTCCGGTGGAACGGTAATCGGTATTAATCAATTCTGGTTTGAAAATCTTGAGAACTCCACTGAAGATGAATGCCATCGATAGATTGTTGTTTCTTTTGGTGCTCCTTTTTGTTTTACTTTAGTTTCTTTTTATGCCCCTAATGGGGAGTTAGAGAGACTAAACACTTGGGCCTCCTTGGACTCGCTCCCCCACAACGTGCTTATTTGTGGTGACTTCAACATGGTGGAGGACCCTATGGACAGATGGATGGGCAAGAGCAGGGTCATCAATAATGGAGAGAAAGAAACATGGGACAAAACCAAACTACACTTGGATTTGGTTGAATTCAAAGACTTGAATGGCTTTTCTTGGTCAAATCTCTAAGCGGGCGAGGACCTCAGGAAAGCTAGACTTGATAGATGTTACATCTCTTAGAGCTTTACTCATCAGTGGGGCCACCCTTCCTCTCACAACGCACCGACCTCACCATCTCTGATCATTACCCGATCGTTCTCTCTTTCCAACCTTCCACCAAGATCTGTAAGGCTCCTTGGTTCCACACCAGTGCGCCCTCCTTCTCTCTCCCCTCCGTCCATCAAGAAATTGCTGATGTGTGGAAGGAGGCGTTCGCCTCTGGCTTGTCCCAAGCCAAGTGCTGGAGAAGTGCGGTCGATAAGTCACGACAGATCATGATTAGATCCAGGAAGATGCTCGAGACTATGCGGCGGGCTCGTAGAGAAGCTCTATATCACAGACTCTGGAGGCTCGAGGAGGAAGTGAACAAAGGAAAATCCCAAGCCTAGAAAGGTCTTCGAAAAATCAGAGCGCTGCTGAGATACGAGGAAGAAATACAAAGGAAAAATTTGCAAATTTTCTTCAAGGAGTGGTGGGCTGGCAAAGCCGATAAACCCACCAAAGAGATGTGCCCTATTCTTAAAAGGAAACATAACAGAGAATCGATCCCCTTATTGCTAGACTTAAATGGCAATGTATGCAATACGCAAGAAGATAATTTTGGGATAATTGAAGGGCACTTCACGAGACTCCTGGGGATCTCGAACCCCCTCTCCCACCATAGAAGGGACTGTATGGCAGCCATATCTAGGGTTTCCCCTCACAGGATACCACTCAACCTTCACTCCCTGCTACATGCCCCTATCTTTGAAGCAGAAATCATTGAGGTCATTGATGCCCTCCCTTCTGGTAAAAGCTCGGGACCCGACAGGCTCACTAATGAGTTCTTTAAATCCTTCAAGTTGGTGGTTGCCACCCCTCTTTGTCTGGTTTGGCAAGAGGTGCTCAAGTTTGGCGCACTTCCTTCTTGTCTCAACAATGGCATTATCAAGTTAATACACAAAAAAGGGGAAAAGAACAGAATAGAGAACTGGCATCCTATTATGATGCTCCAAACAGGATACAAGATCATTGCCAAAGTCATTGCCAACAGAACCTCTTGCCACTTGAGAGTGTGGTTAAGTGAGGACCAAAAAGGTTTCATCAAAGGCAGGTCAATTTTGGAAACCATTATAGATATTTGGGAAGGTCTTGAATTTGCAAATGAGTCTAAACAAGACGTGGTCTTCCTCAACATCGACTTTGATAAAGCCTATGACAGATTGGAATGGGACTATATTCTGCAATCGCTCCAAGATCTTGGATGTAGTCAGAAATTCACCAAGATGATCGCGACCCTTCTCGGAAACGCATCGACCCAAATTAACATTAACGACAAACTTTCGAAGGTGATCAAACTTAGAAGATCTATCAGACAAGGGTGCCCATTGGCTCCTCTTCTCTTTGCCATTGCCACGGAAGGGCTTAGCACGCTGGTGAAGCATCAGGTGGAAGCTGGTAATATCAAAGGCCTCTATTTGCCTCATGACCATAGTCAGATCACCATGAGACTTTTTGCCGATGATATGAAGGTGTTTGTTCACAATGATAGTACCAGCCTGGAGACGTTTTGGAGGTATCTGGCAACTTTTTGTGAAGCCTCTGGATCCACAATCCACCACTCTAAGACCGCCTTTAGAGCTATTGTTGGGTCACAGCCCAACCTTCTCATTGATCATGGCTGTCAAATCATTCCGCAAGGCCAAATTTTTCGAATTCTTGGGATCCCCTTGAGTTTGGCATCACTATGGAACAGCGGTGGAACTGGGTGCTGGCCAAACTCAAAAACAAGCTTAACTATTGGAGGGGTATGCAAATCAATCTTGTTGGTCGTGCTATGGTTATCAACACGTTCCTCCTATCATCTACCATTTATTTCCTTTCATGTTGGAGACCGAAAGAGCAAGATCTGTCCAAAGTAGAAAGTATTTGTAGAAACTTCCTATGGGCAGGCGACCACAATAGGAGGGGGTGCCTAAAATCAAATGGTCCATCTGCACTAGCCATAGAGATAGTGGGGGACTTGGTATCCTGGACATTGGGTGCATGGCTAACAAACTGGTGGCCAAATGGATGATTAAGGCTTGGTGCAACGGGGAGGCCTCGTGGGCCAAGTTGATCTTCAGAAACAAGAACGAGTTGGCTCTCATGGGTTTCCCAAATTGGAAGAATCTTGACATCTTGACCTTCCTGTTTTCCTCGATCCCCGTCTTCCCAAAAGGCTCTAATCTCGTGTGCTCCGTATGGAAGAGTTGGAATAAAGTCAAAAACTACACAAGAATTAGTGAAGAATCGAAGTGGGCAGTCGGTATTAGACAAAACGACTCTATCTGGTTTTCGATCCATGGCATCCAGAGTGTGGAATCTTGGAACATTCAAAATGCCAAGAAGTTATGGAATAAAGGCTTCAAAAAATGGAAACATCTCTGGAAACAAGACACCAACCGCTGGATCAACTTCGAGGATATTGACCCTTGCATCAACATTTCGTACGAAGAATGGAACACTTTGCAAAGCAGATGTCTCGCCTGGGACTGACACAAAGTTCGCCTTCTCATGGGACACGACACATCGAGCTCGCTTGGTCTCAAATGGCACAATGGGAATTGCCTATCAAAAATCCCGAACATCAAAGAAACGATTGACTATCAGGTTAACCTCAACAAGAAGTGGTGCCTATCATGGACGCGGCTTCGGTGGGACATGAAGTTCATGGCTATCTGGCACCCCCTCATAGAAATCAAAAAGTCTATCCTCTTACGGAAAATTCCTCATCAAGGAATATGGACCAACCTTAAGGCTAGCAAAGTTTGTGGGACTCCTCCCTGGTGCAAATGCTACTACCCGTCTATCAAAGATGTTTCACACATCTTCTTTACCTGCCCCAACTCCAATAGACTATGGCAGACGGTTGGAAAGAAAATTAGACTTCAGAAACATCTCAGTTGGCAACAAGCCCTGCTAGGAGAAGCAATCAACTGCTCCGCGACTCTCTAGAACGCCATCAGAGGGGAGATCCTATGGAAAATCTGGCGGGAAAGATGTGCTTTCAACTTCGGTGACTCTCCCAAAGAGTTTCCAATTGAAAAATCATTGTTCCTCCTTGGCAAAAGGATTGTTAACTGTAAGAAATCCCCACCCCTTCAGGCATCATCAAGTACTCCTTTTGATCAATAACAAGCTTAAACCCAAGTGGGCCCCTCATGAGGGCGAACAGAGGGTGATTAACCTTCTTTGTAATGCCATCTAAGCTCTATAAAAGCTTCCCTTGCTTTGTGGGATTTGGGGGGTCCCGTGGGCACTAGTCCCCTTCTCTTGTACTTTTCTTTAATTAATTCAAGTCTGAGAGAATAGGCTAATGCCAAACTTCCTTTATATTTAAAAAAAATACCTAGTTCCCAATGATTTCAATGTCAATATTCTATGTCTTACCATCACACACTCATCCTTGAATTCTGCTCCCCAACAATGGTGCCAAATTTGATGTCACTCTAGCATAATGAAAGTACCACCGTGGTGAAGACCCACCTCATATATGTCAATCCATGGAGACATGAGGATCATATGAAGATCATTAGTGAGAGGACGGCACAAGTGAGTGAGTGAGAAGCACAATGACATGGACACACATACACGCAAATGCACATGCAAGTTAGAACAAAGAGTGGAGCAATGAAATCTTCTATTGCTTTAAGATGCTCTTAAAACTCGTACAAGCCTCAAAATGCCCAATCCCTAACTAGACACCCAAACATGAGCTCTCTAGCTCTTTTTATAGTTTTCTTACTAGTTTTGGTCAATTTTATATCTAGTCTTTGGCCTAGCTAAAAAATAGGTTCCTAAGCTATTTCGAAGGCTCAAATGAGCTCCAAAAATCATGAAAAATGAAAGGGAGGTTCTCCTTGTGCTACTCAAGCTCGAGCACTCATCGGCTTGTGAAAAAATGGAGTTGAAAATACAAAAGTGATGATTTGCAAAGTTTTGGAGTGACAAGGATCATTGGTTTTTAAATGTGTGCTTTTGGAAAATTTTGGAAGCACCTTGGAACCGCTTCATTTACCTCGTCTTCTTCTTTGAATTTCTGCTCATACTTGCACTTGCTCCTTGGCGCTCTCTTTGGCTACCTTCTCTTTGACTGCCCTGTCAATCTAGACTTGTTGCTTGGCCTCGTTTGCTAACTATCTCCTTGTTTTTTCAAGTATGTTACATTGTACACTTGCATCACTCCAACTCTTATTCAGTGACCATATCAGAATTTTTTTGAGGGAGCCTTGTGCTGCAACCGGAACATCACTTGTGGATGATGATGATGACCGGAAACTACTTGATTTCTTCATTGTCTAGGGCTTGGCTAAGGAGTTCCACATTTCTTATGCCATCTTTACTACAAAAAATGCTTTGAATTCTTCAAGATCTTCCCTACGAAAATGCGTTGAATTTGCCAAAAAATGCTTTGAATTTGTCAAGACCTTCCTTACAAAAATACATTGAATTTGCCAAACGGAGCAAAGGTTTCCAAGGGCTTTTGCAACATGAATTCCAATGTATATAAAAGGAGATAAATTTTTGATCTAAACCTCCTCTTACAATTTCCTCAGGAGAGACAGAAAGAGAGAGAGGAGGGGAGTCTCTGGAACTAAGTTAACAATTTTCCTTTTATAGATTTAGTCAACACGAGTGAGAAAAATATGTTTTGTTTTTTAAATAAAGCAAGTTCCGTCTTGGCCTACTCTCATGGACTTGAATTAATTAAAAGAAAAGAAAAGTACAAGTGAAGGGGACAAGTGCCCATGGAGTCCCCCGAATCCCACAGAACAGGGGAGCATTTAAAGAGTTTAGATGGCATTACAAAGAAAGTTGATCACCCTCCCATCACCCTCGTGCGGGGTCCACTTGGGTTTAAGCTTGTTGTTGATCAGAACAAACACTTGATGAGGCCTAAAGGGGGGGGGGATTTCTTATAGTTAATGATTCTTTTGTTAGGAGGAACAACAATTTCTCAATCCACCACTCTTTGGGGGAGTCACCAAAGTTACAAGAAAATCTTTCCCACCAGATCTTCCATAGGACCTCCCCTCTGATGGCATTTCAGAGAGCCACGGAGCAGCCGATATTCTTTTCCAGCCACGCTTTTTCCAATTGATATATTTTTAAAGTCTATTTTCTTTTCGACAATCTGCCAGAGGTTGTTAGAGTTGGGACAAGTAAAGAAGATGTGAGAAACATCTTCAATGGACCGATAGCAACGCTTACACCACGGAGGCAACCCACAGATTTTGCTAGCCTTTAGGTTGGTCGAGATTCCACGATGAAGAATTTGCCATAAGAGGACAACTTTTTGATTTCTATGAGAGGGTGCTAGATAGCCATGAACTTCATGTCCCACTGCAGCCGTGTCCACGACAACCACCACTTCTTGTTGAGGTTAATATGATAATCAATGGTTTCTTTGATATTCGGGATTTTTGTTAGGCAATTACCATTATGCCATCTGAGACCAAGCGGGTTGGGCATGTCATGCCCCATGAGAAGACGAACTTTAGATCGGTCCCAAGCAAGATGTCTGCTTTGTAAAGAATTCCATTCTTCATAGCTAATGTTGATGCTAAGGTCAGCATCCGCGAAATTGATCCACTAATTGATGTCTTGTTTCTAGAGATGTTTCCATTTTTTGAAACCTTTGTTACATAGCCTCTTTGTGTTTGGAATGTTCCAAGATTCCACAATCCAGATGCCATGGATCAGAAACTAGATAGAGTCATTTTGTCTGATACCGGTAGCCGACTTCCAATCTTCACTTATTCTTATGAAGCATTTGACTTTATTCCAACTCTTCCATAGGGAGCACACAAGATTCGAGCCTTTCATGGAAACTAGGATCGAGGAAAACAAAAGCGTCAGAATATCAAGATTCTTCCAATTTAGGAAACCCATGAAAGTCAAAGCGTTCTTGTTTCTGAAGCTCAACTTTTCCCACATGGCCTCCCCATTGAACCACACCTTAATCATCCATTTTGTCACAAGTTTGTTAGCCATGCACCCCATGTCCAGAATGCCAAGGCCCCCACTATCTCTTTGGCTGGTGCAGATGGACCACTTGATTTTAGGCATCCCCCTTGTATTGTGGTCACCCGTCCCAAGGAAGTTTCTACAAATACTTTCCAATTCGGCCAACTCTTGCTCTTTCCACTGCCGGCAGGAGAGGAAGTAAATGGTCAACGAAATGAGGAACGTGTTGATAACCATTTCACGACGAGCAAGATTGATTTGCATGCCTCTCCAATAGTTTAACTTGTTTTCGAGTCTGGCCAGGACCTAGCTCCATCGTTGCATCATCGAGATACCAAAATCAATCACCTAAAAGTAGATCAAACTAGATCTTCACTTTTCCTAGATTGTAGGAAAGTGAATTGATTCCCTCCAACAACCATTCCCACCTTCATTTGAATTCAAATTTCTCTTGTAGAAGTCGTGGAACACTCCTAGAGTCTATATAAAGACTTGAAATCACTTGTACAATACATGGAAGCAATATACATACACTTGTGACCATCATTGTCTTGCTCCTTCAATTCTCTGCATCATCTTCTTCACCAATAGTAATCTTGCAGAGGTTGCTGCTCTCTCTCTAAAGCTCCAAATTGAGTGAAACATGGCTCATTGGAAAGATATTAGTGTCTAGTTTATGCCTATAAATGTTCATAGGATTTGGTTTAGTAGATTGGGAGAAATCTGATTTTTTCTGTCTCGGGGTCAATCTCTGCATAAAAATAGGAAGTATCATCGGTCAATGTCGCATTCATTCCTATAGCATATTTTTCCTATAGCATACTTTTGTGCATTACATACACTCAACCCTATGTGTATCACTCCCATAAAAGGAGTTTTTCTAATTGTAATCATGCTGGTTGCTATGGGCATTTGAAGTTCATCGTGTCTTCCATAGATAGTAAGTTTTTTGAGCTAGTCGACCCGCAAACCTATCTGTTTTGTATGGACTCATTCTCTTGATGCTCCAAAGTACATAGTGTGTTTCTTTGCACTTAATCACATGCCTATAAGGTCTATTTGAGTCTCCATAAGCTCAAGGGCTGGTCTTGTGCCAGTTGTCTTGACCAAACTTCATCGCTTCGAAACGCACTTTTCTACCTTCTACAAGCTTCTCCAAGTTCTTTGAGTGGTATCAGAGCTAGATCAAGATGGGTGACAGCTTTCCCTCAATGCTTAAGAAGCTTGATCGACACAACTATGTGACTTGGCAAATCAGAATGGAGGCCTATTTGCAAGGTAGAAATCTTTATGGAATTGTAGCAGGTGATGAAGCTATGCCTATTCCAAGATCCAAAGGAGGACCTACACAAGAGGAGACAGATAAGCTCACACTTTGGTGCGCAAGGGATGCTCAAGCAAGGTCGTATATACTAAAATCTATCTTTGATATTCTATTACCACGTATTAGAGGATGCAAGACATCTCAAGAGACTTGGGATGCCCTTGAGACTTTCTTTTCTGTTAGTACCAAAGCAAGGGAGAATCATCTTTGGAACGAGTTCAACCAAATGAAGAAGACACCTAAACAAACCATCACAGAGTTTGTTCCAAGGTCAAGGAGGTTGCTGATTAGTTAGCATCCATTGGAGAGCTGATTGAAGAAGAGGTCATCATGAGGCAAATTCTTAACGGCATTCAAAGTCATAAGCAATGGCAATCCTTCACGACGGCTTATGATCTCATCATGGATGTGCAAAATCCAGACTTCAATATCTTTCTTGGACAACTCTTCAATCAAGAAGCCAACAATAGCATAAAGGAAGGTAACTCTTATCATGGTAATTCAACTAGTGCTCTATATGCAGATAAGAAGGATAAGAAGTAGAAAGGCAAGAAGAAGGAAGAAGATGAAGAAGAGGCTTCTCAAGCCAACTTCGCAAGCAAGAGCAAGTGGAAACGGAAGAAGAAAGGACCAAAGCAAGACAAAGCCAAAGGTCAGAATGTTCAACCTTGTGCCATATGCGATAAGACCAACCACACCACTCAGAATTGTTGGTTCAATGGAAAGACCCAGAAAGGAAGTGGAAGAGGTGGATATGGCAGCAATAGAGGCAGAGGTGGACACAACTTCAACAATAACAATAGAAGCTATAATAGAAGGGACTACAACAATTATTTAGAAGATCAACCACATGAAGACTCATTGCTTCTTATGAATCTAAGCCACAAAGAAGGTAAGGAAGATTATCATTTGTTCTACATAGATTCAGGATGTTCGAATCATGTTGCAGGCAACATTGCTCTTCTATCTGATTTGGAAAGTCCAAAGCATAGACATGAAGTGCAAATAGAGGATGACACGAAGCACAATGTGGAGAAGATTGGTAATGTCAAAGCTTCCAATGGCAGGACAAACATTCTGATTAAGGTTCTCTATGTACCCACTATCACTAAAAACCTAATAAGTGTAGGCCAAATAGTTGAAAAAGGCTTGCAAGTTAGGTTCACCCAACATGGAGATTTTGTGGAAGATCCATGTCAAGGCTTCAAAAAGATAGCCCGAGGTGAGAAGCATGGTAGGCTCTTTACTTTTGAAGTAGGAGAAACCAGGAACATAGCTCTATTCAACTTTGGGTCTCAACCCCTAAGTGAGCTTGAAGTGTGGCATAAGAGACTTGCTCATGTGAATGAAAGAACGTTGAAGGATATATGCAGGGATCAAAGTGTTCTAGGACTGCCGAACATATCAAAGCAACACATGATCAATAAGTGTGATGCATGTCAGATTGGGAAGGCGCAAAGACAACCATTCAACCACAAAGGCTACATCCACAACAACGTATTGGACTTAGTACATACAGATGTATGGGGACCAAGTCAAGAACCTTCATTGGCAAGATCAAGGTATTATGTCTCATTTATTGACGACCATAGTAGATGGACTATTCTATACTTTATCAAAAGTAAGAATGAAGTGTTTGATTGCTTCAAGAAGTATCTAGCACATGTGGAAAATCATACAGGTAGATCACTAAAGAAGCTCAGATCTGATGGAGGGGGAGAATACTTCTCCAAAGAATTTTATGAGTTCTTGTAGGAAAAAGGTATCAAAAGGGAAGTGACTACCAGGTACTCTCCTCAACTAAATGGAATCGCAGAGAGGAGAAATAAGACATTGGTTGGATTAGCCCGAACAATGTTTGAAGAGAAGAAGTTGCCACATTATCTATGGGCAGAAGCTATTTCAACTGCTATGTACCTTGTCAATAGACTACCATCCAAATCACTTCAAGGTATGACTCCTTATGAAGCATGGCATGGAAGAAAACCTAGTCTTGGACATTGCAAGGTTTTTGGTTGTTTAGCTTATGTTCACGTACCATCACAAATAAGAGGTAAGCTAGATGAAAGGGCAACAAAGGCAATGTTTATTGGATATGATTCAAATCAGATGGGTTACAGGTTCTTCAATCCTTCAACCAAGCAATTCACTACAAGTAGAGATGTTGTGTTTGAAGAACACAGGTCTTGGTACGATGAAGACAAACAAAAGGTAACACTACCATATGATCTTGATTCTGACTCTCATCAATTAGGAAGCAAGCATGATACATAGGTCCAGGATCCAAGAAGTGATACAAACGATGACCAAGATGAAAGGGAAAAGAATTACAAGCTACAGAATTCAAGAGGCAAAGCAAAGATGCAAGAGGTTGGAGAATGCTCCAAACAAGCACCTAGAAGATCTGCAAGAGAGAAGAAACAACCAGAAAGGTATGGATATGATTCCACATTTGTTATGAAGCATTCAATCTATTTGGCAAAAGACTCTATTTTAGAGGAACCCTCAACCTATGAAGAGGCAAAGGGAAACCCTAATTGGGAAAAGGCCATGAAAGAAGAGATAGATGCATTGCAGGAAATGGACACTTGGGATTTAGTTCCAATGTCGCCGAATCAAAAGGTAATTGGTTGCAGATGGGTATATAAAGTTAAAAGAAATTCAGATGGATCAGTTTGCAGGTACAAGGCAAGATTAGTTGCCAAAGGATGTTCACAAACTCATGGTATAGACTATGAGGAAACATTCTCACCAGTTGCAAAGATGACTACAATCAGGACATTGATAAGTGTAGCTGCTGCAAGGAATTGGAGACTCCTCCAACTTGATGTGAAAAATGCATTCTTAAATGTTTGGATAAGTGAAGAGGTATACATGTCCCAACCACCAGGTTTTGAAGACCCTAATCATGCATCTTATGTTTGCAGACTTAAGAAAGCATTGTATGGATTGAAACAAGCTCCTAGAGCTTGAATTATAGGTTGGTTACATATCTTCAAGATCAAGGGTTCAAAGCTAGCATCTCAGCTCCTTCTCTATTCATCAAAAGGGATCACAATGAGGTTATCTATCTATGTGTATATGTAGATGATATTATTGTGACAGGTGATGATCTAAATGGCATTCAAAGGATCAAGAGACACATGCAAGAGGAGTTCAAAATCAGTGACCTAGGTGACCTCACATATTTCCTAGGTATGGAGGTGATATACACAGATGAAGGAATGTATTTGACTCAAAGACGATACATTCAGGATCTTCTTCTCAAGTTCAAAATGGAGAACACTAAACCTGCAGGTACACCTTTGGAGATGAATCATAAACTTAGTGTTTATGAAGGTGAGAAAATTGAAGACATTAAAGAGTATCAAAGCTTGGTACGTAGCTTGATATATGCTACTCATACAAGGGCAGACATCTCATATAGTGTGGGAGTGCTTAGTCAGCTCATGCACTCACCGAGAAGACCACACATGGATGCAGCTAAGAGAGTACTTAAGTATCTCAAAGGTACAATCAACGAAGGTATATTCTATCCTTACTCTTCATATTTGGATATCAAAATCTACTCAGATGCAGATTGGGCAAGAGCTAAGGATGATAGGAAAAAGTACATCTGGTTACTTAGCATTTGTAGGTTCGAAGCTAGTGTCATGGAGTTCCAAGAAGCAACCAACAGTTGCTTTATCCTCAACAGAAGCAGAGTACAGAGGCTTGACCATAGCAACTCAAGAGGCAATATGGTTAAAAGCATTGTATATAGATTTGGGACTTGAGTTCCAAACCTCACATAGTTGGAGATAATGTAAGTTCCATGCATCTAGCGGCAAATCCTATTTTCCATGCGACAACCAAGCACATAGAAGTCCATTACCACTTCATCAGGGAGAAGATCATGGCAAAGGAGATCGACATTTCTTTTGTTCCGACTGAAAAGCAAGTAGCAGATATGATGACGAAGGTACTTGATGGAATAAAGCTTTGTAGATTCAAAGCTATGGCAGGTATTCAACCTATCAGAGAATGAAGACTCAAGCATACTTTAGCTTGGGGGGGAGCTGTTGGAACATCAAGCTTACACTATGCTTGAGGCGGATTTGATCTACATCAAAGGCTATCACGTCGAAAGAATATCCGTTGGAGAGTTCTTTTTCTTATGCTCATTTATTGTATTTTTTGAAAGATTTTTTGATGGTTCATTTACCATTGTAAAAGCCTTGAGCTTTACACATGTAAAGGTAGAAAGATAGATCCCAAATCCCACGAATTTGTGGTGGTTTAAGTTGCATTCAATCAAGCAATCAATCACATAAAAGTAGATCAAACTAGATCTTCACTTTTCTTAGATTGTAGGAAAGTGAATTCATTCCCTCCAACAACCATTTCCACCTTCATTTGAATTCAAACTTCTCTTGTAGAAGTCATGGAACAATTTTAGAGTCTATATAAAGACTTGAAATCACTTGTACAATACATGGAAGCAATATACATACACTTGTGGCCATCATTGTCTTGCTCCTTCAATTCTCTACATCATCTTCTTCACGAATAGTAATCTTGTAGAGGTTGTTGCTCTCTATCCAGAGCTCCAAATTGAATGCAAGATGGCTCATTGGAAAGGTATTAGTGTCTAGTTTACGCCTATAAATGTTCATAGCATTTGGCTCAGTATATTGGGAGAAATCTGAGTTTTTTTATCTCGGGGTCAATCTCTATGTATTCCTGAAAAATAGGAAGTATCACCGGTGAATGTCGCATTCATTCCTATAGCATATTTTGCTTATTCCTTATACTTTTGTACATTCCATACACCCAACCCTATGTGTGTCACTCCCATAAAAGGATGTTTTCTAATTATAATCACGCTGGTCGCTATGGGCATTTGAAGTTCATTGTCTCTTCCATAGATACTAAGTTTTTTGAGCTAGTCGACCCGCGAACCTATTTGTTTTGTATCGACTCGTTCTCCTTGATGGTCCAAAGTACATAGTGTGTTTCTTTGCACTTATCACATTCCTATAAGGTCTATTTGAGTCTCCATAAGCTCAAGGGCTGGTCTTGTGCCGGTTGGCTTGACCAAACTTCGTCGCTTCGAAACACACTTTTCTACCTTCTACAAGCTTCTCCAAGTTCTTTTGAGTGTGAAAGGGGAAGAGACTCCCCAAATATAATACAAGAGATTTGACATAGAGGCCACATGTGAGCGTCATGGTGGCCATGGGCGAGCAAATGAGAGGAGAGAGAGAGAGAGAGAGAGGGAAGAGGAGTCCCTAACCCAACACACCCAACCAACTCATGTGAAGGAAATCAATGCACATCTTGGAACACCCCATAATGGTCAAAGAAAAGCTTCTCAATGAAAGCATATTTTTCTTTCTCCTTTTTTTCTCTAACTCTAATGTTTTTAAAGACAACAGGCACATAGGGAAGTTGTACTAAGCAAAAATGAAGCCAAAAATAAAAAACTCTATGGGACAGGGCGAATATCCAAGGTACCATTGAATCACATTATAAATATTTTCTTAACTCGCCTCTAAAACTGATCAATGTCACAAGACTGCCTCAGAAAAAAAGCAAACCAAGGGTAACACACAATAGATAGGATCATGGCATGATGAAATGAAACTAAGATCTTCAATATTTCGTTTGAGATTCTTGCATCTTTTTACCACATTCTTTTAATATTTAAGAGCCCACATTGGAGGTGCGAATGGCTTTTGTTGACTTTAGACTCAAGTCACTAGAGCCGTGGATAAAGATCCTACCTTCTGGCATCATAGATGTCTTGAAGCTCCATCGGAGTCTTGAAAAGAATATCTTGCATCTTCTTAACCACCTCTATCCAACACTCGATGAGAGAGGACCAGGTGTTGGAGGTCTAGTTCTACACCGATGTGATCTCTTGTGGAAAAAAACGGAGGGAGAAGGACACATGATTGGCATGGAACCAAGGAGCTTTCCTATGATGACCATGTTGTTTGAAGGTGAATAGGTTGGGATAGTGGTCAAAAACCAAAAGATCCATACAATAAGCGATGGAGGGTGGACCCAACTTATCTATGATATTTTGTGATACATAACTTTTGTCAAATCTAGCTTTCCACTAATTTTATCCAACTTTGAGGTTTGACCAAGAGAAACCATTTCCATCTTTGATCTCCATTAGATCATGGTGAGGCTTAACCTGATCCTATATGTCCTTGTCAAGAGCATCAATCAAGAGCCCTCTTTCATCCCATCCATGAGACTGAGCTTCAACCATATTAAAGTCCCTACAAAGGATCACGTCAATAGAAAGAGAGTCAAATGATTGCCAAGTAACTTGTTTGTCTGTGTCCAAATGGAGCGCATAAATTGAAGCAATGGTGAATAGCAAGGGGCC
Organism: Ceratopteris richardii; assembly: GCA_020310875.1. Lineage (NCBI taxonomy): Eukaryota > Viridiplantae > Streptophyta > Polypodiopsida > Polypodiales > Pteridaceae > Ceratopteris > Ceratopteris richardii. Next base: position 70,846,274 of record CM035427.1, on the reverse strand, counting down.
TTTAAGAAGCAACCAACCAATGTTCACATACTCATGTGTCCCTGTAAGGTTGGGCATCCAAGCATGCTTTATCCCAACAACTGAGCCATCGTAGCCCCATGTGTGAGATGTAGTGAACCACACATGCAAAGAAGAAATTAGACTAAGCCTCTTTGTTAGGTTTTCACACCAATTTGATCTCTTGAAGATAAATAAAATCTAGGTGTTCATTCATATCTTACATTTTTTTTTCTTCAATTTCTAAGCTTCAATCATGTCTTCACTTTATGAGAAATCTTACACTTTTCTTCATTCATGTCTGTACTTCATAAGTTTTAATCGTGCGCTTTTCTTACGCATTGCTTCACATACTACGACATTGTACATCTCTTCCTTCTTCTTGTATATCTTTATGCATCCCTTTGACTTGTTATAGGATATTCTTGTATTTTCTTTGTTCATACACATGCCACCTCTTCTTCTTTTGCTGCTGCTTTTTGTACTTCTCTCCACTTGTCGCATCTGTTTGTTCGCATCTCTGTGTCCTGTGTGAGCTTATTCCAGCTTATTGACAAAAAAGAATTATGCAACATAAAGGACGATAAAATAAACGCCTTCAAAGATGACGTAGCACTACAAGCGAAAAATGGCGAAAATATTTCCATGACATATTTAATGTTTCCATGACATCAAGGTTACCCTACAAAAATGCCTTGAATTTGCCAAAGGGAGCAAAGGCTTCCAAGAGGTTTTGCAAGATGAATTCCATTGCATATGAAAGGAGGTAAATGTTTGACAATTTCCTCAGGAAGGGGAGAGAGAGAGAGAGAGAGAGAGAGAGAGATAGAGGAGCCGTGGAAATATAGCCGGCCTCTCGAACTAAGTTAAAAATTTGAGAGAGAGAGAGAGAGAGAGAGCCGTGGAATTATAGCCGGCCTCTCCAACTAAGTTAAAAATTTCCGAGAGAGAGAGAAGTTAAAAATTTGAGAGAGAGAGATGTGGAATTATAGCCGGCCTCTAGCGCAACACGGTACATTGCATGCTGTTATTTTTTAAGGAGTTATCAAAAGGTCTCAAGGGATATCAAATCTACCCCCGCGAAGAGATATGTTTATGGAAATTAAAGACGTTAGCATTAAAGCAATTTAAGCCTTTGGCTATGCGGTGATCAAAGCAAATCACATTAAAACAATTTAAGTCTTTGGCTATAAAGCATCTCTTCTGTGCAACTTAGGGTCTATGTCAGGGCTTCAGAGCCCCCTCCCTCGTGATTACCAAGCTGTCTCCAATGTAGGGGGCGATTGGTAATCTATCCTCGATTTTGGAGGGGTGATCTTGTGTCGCTCACGGGGCTTCCGAGGGTGTACTTGAGCCTCCCTTGGTCTCTCTTAGTAGAGTTGCAATTCTGTCAAAGCAAGAAGAGCTCAAGAAAGTATGTCTTGTCAGACAAGTGTTTGGCCCTAGGCTTCCGCTCGATACCATGCACTAGTGGCTTCGAAAAGAGTGGTTCCGTCGCGAGTTGATTGTTAGCAAATGTCAATTCTTACCGGCTATTCATATGCTGCTAGTCTTTGAGAATGAAGATATGACATTCCGGGCCCTTAGTGTCAAAACAAGGCAACTCCGTCGGGTGACCTTGTGCCTATTTAGATGGTCCCCCGATTTTATTCCTGAAAAATCGAAATCTCTCTGCTACCCTCTCTGGGTCGAGCTCACTAACTTGTCGTACTTCTTATACAACTTCATGTGGGACATTGTATCTCTAATAAGCAAGCCATTGGCTTCATGGGAGGATGTTGGCGGTCTCATTTATGAAGGTACGAGGCACTTTTTCAACGCTGAGTGGCACCCTCAAATTTGTGTCGAGGCTTACCTCAACACACCGCTTCCATCAAAGATCAAAGTGGATGTGGCCGAAGGGGACGTCTATGAACAAGACGTCAATTACAAAAACCTACCTAACGCGTTCTTTTGTTGTGGCCAAGCCCCCCAGGGGGTCAGGTGGGATGGTAATTGGTATAAACCAATTCTCGTTTAAAAACCTTGATAACTCCATCAAAGATCAGAGTCATCAGTGGATTGTCGTTTCCTTTGGTGCCCCTTTCGTTTCACCTTAGTTTCTTTGTATGCCCCAAACGGGGAGTTGGAGAGACTGGACACCTAGGTCTCCTTGGACTCACTCCCCCACTACGTGCTAATTTGCGAAGACTTCAATATGGTCGAGGACCTTGCAGACAGATGGAGTAGCAAGGGCAGGGTCATCGATAATTGGGAGTAAGAAACTTGGTATAAAACCAAACTACACTTGGACCGGGTCGAATTCAAAGATTTAAATGGCTTTTCGTGGTCTAATGTCCAAGCGGGTGAGGAGTTGAGGAAAGCTAGACAGGATAGAAGCTACATTTCTATGAGCATTATTCATCAGTGGTCCGTCCTTCCCTTTTGCAATGCATTGACCTCGCCATCTCTGATCACTACCCGATCATCATCTCTTTCCAACCTCTCACCAAAACCTATAAGGCTCCTTGGTTTCATGCCTGCTCCACTTCTTTCTCTCTCCCCTCCATCCATCAAGAGATTGTTGATGTGTGGAAGGAGGCTTTCACCACCTTTTCGTCCCTAGCCAACAGCTCGAGATGTGCATATGGGACATTATATCTCCAATAAGCAAGCCATTGGCTTCGTGGGAGGATGTTGGCGGTCTCATTTATGAAGGTACGAGGCACTCCTTCAATGCTAAGTGGCACCCTCAAATTTGTGTCGAGGCTCACCTAAGCACACCGCTTCCATCAAAGATCAAAGTGGATGTGGGCGAAGCGGATGTCTAGGAACAAGACGTCAATTACAAAAACCTACCTTACACATGCTTTTGTTGTGGCCAAGCCCCCTAGGGGTGAGGTGGGATGGTAATTGGTATAAACCAATTCTCGTTTAAGAAGCTTGATAACTCCATCAAAGATCAGAGTCATTGGTGGATTGCCATTTCCTTTGGTGCCCCTTTTGTTTCACCTTAGTTTCTTTGTATGCCCCAAATACGGAGTTGGAGAGACTAGACACCTAGGCCTCCTTGGACTCACTCCCCCACAATGTGCTAATTCACGAAGACTTCAATATGGTGGAGGACCCTGTAGACAAATGGAGCAACAAGGGCAGGGTCATCCATGTTAAAAATAAAGAAGTAAGCTCGTATATATTTTTGCAAAAAGAATTTTCTTCATGTATAAGGAAAATACAAAAATGAAAAATGGAAGCATTTACTTCAGCAAGTAGTGGAGGCCAAAAGAGAATCAATCAAAAGAGAATCAAATCCAAAAACTGAACTATAAGAGGAGTGGCTCTCCAAAGTAGTGGAGAAGTTATGGAGAAGAGCTCTCAAACTCATCATGAGAGTTTATAGTCACTTGGCTATAAAAGAGGCGAGGGAGGACACTCAAGAACAGAGGAAGAAGGCGTGGAAGTCCCATTGTAGCTAGTTCATTTGGTTTGATTCATTTCGTTCAGTTCACTCTCATAGAGTATGTATAGCCACACACCCATTTTTGGGTAGTCTACTTGTGAGAGTCATATCTCTCAATATATGTACCCAATTTTAGTGTTTAAACATTTGTTGGAAAGTTTATCTTGAGCACTTCTTGTGTTTAGAACAGTTTTATCAAATTCTTTATGGTATGTGAGGTATTCAGGTTTTAGTGAAGTTCAGCTTTCAGCTTAACTAAGTGGACATGTAGCCTCTTTTGAATCAAAGCATTGCCAACCCAAATCTACTCCACAATGAGTGTTTGATAGCTCATTTAAAAGCTATAGGTGTCTAGTTTGAGTGACCAAAGTTTCAAGTTCATTGTATTTTTCAGTTGGTACCAGTTTTCATTTGAAGGTTCAGTTGTTGGCAAGAGTCTTGGGATCAAGAAGGTCTTCTACACTTTCCGCTGTGAATAGGAGAGGAATTCTCCAACAATTGGTATCAGAGCATTGGATTTTTAAGAGGCAAAGCATTGGAACTGAAGTGAAGCAAAGGAGAAGCTACAAATCAAGTTCGTGAATTCAAGAGAGAGCGCCACAACATACTTGAGGTAAACTTCAATCTTGGAAGTTTTCAATGGCTGATTTAGGACAACAAGTTGAGAAGTTAGAAAAAGTTAATTTTCAATCTTGGAGGTATAGAATGATAAATTACCTTAAAGGTAAAGGTTTATGGAGTCTAGTTAGTGGAGACGATCCACAACCGGTGGACCTCGAAGATCCCAACATTACTCCGGCACAAAGGAGAAAATTGTTGATTGGGAAGAGAGGAATCGAAGGGTGATGTTCCTCATCTCACAAGTTATTTCTAACACTATGATTGGTCATGTGCAAAGCTTAGAAACAGCCAAGTGTTAAACGATGTATTCTAACTATCAGAAGTGCGTTTAAATGATTATTGGGTTCTTGGGAGTGGAAAGGGTCTGTTAGACAGAGGCCCTATACTTAGTTCCCAAACTAACCACTTACACACAACAATATACTGATGCTGAGAGCTCTATCAAGATTCTGTTGTACTTAGATATTTACAGTTCACGGTTTAGCTCAGCCAATGTGTACCGAATACACTCAGATGCTATATTACATCTGCACATAAACTTACTGAAAATACCAGAGACAAGAGTAATCGTTCAACCTTTACCGAATAGGTACCACAATCCGATCAACATCCGAAGACACATAGAATTTAAGTGTTTCAGATACACCGTACTGAAGGTTCAGTACGCAACCCAAGAAATCCTTACTGTAGTTTAACCCTTACCGTAGGATGACAGATTTCAATGCTGAAGACAACACGATCCCGCACAGTGTTAGAAACACTACCACAGTTACACAAACTTCACCAAACAACTGGCAGAACATTCCAAGGACGAGTACTAATGCAATACGTGAACTTAACACAACAATCGCAATAAGGATTCGTAGACGATTCACTTCAGACAACAGAACGAATGATCTACTGGATGTAGATGATACTCACAACCGCAATAGATACCAATAGACAACAGACAAGACGAGACACAGATACACGCAGAATACTCAGAAAACTCCGACTCTTGGAATTAGACAAACTAACACTACAGTAGCACTCCGTTCAATCACCTAGACAGACAGTCTGGTGATCTCTCGAATGTCACTTGCGCGTCTCTTTTCCATTCCTTTATATAAAAGATTACAACGTGTCTGCGTAACAACCTTTCGCGCGTGCGAAACAAGATTCAGTTATACAGTTGCCAATCCGGTGGCCGACTGACACTGGCATGCACGGTGGACTCGAACCCGCAGGTTTTACAAAATTATTGTTCATCTATAATTCCTTCTAAGTACATGGATCATGCTAATCTAAAGGTTCGGGCTATTTTCTTTTTTAAAGTTTCTAACATTTGTTTGAGGGTGTCCGGTTCTACTAATTGTGCATCTATTCGTACAGAACTTAAAGCTATAGCTTCGGTCAGCAAAATTTCTGCTTGCGTTTGCAGAAAGGCTTCTTGTAAATGAAATTCGTTTGAGAGCGCCGCATCTCTAGAAACTTTCATTTCTGCCACTTGTTGCTCCATCTTGCTTACTCTTTCCTTCTGCTTTTCTAGCTGGTTCTCCCTTCTTTCGATCTCTTGATTCTGAAACTATATGGTTCTGGAATATGAATCCTTTTCGTGTCGGAGATCTGTTATTAACTTCTGTGTTTGAGCTTCCTTTGTTAAAATAGTGTTTGAGCATGTTGTTGACATCTGATAAATTCTCTTTTGTTCTTTGAAGTTCTTCTTCTATTTTACTAGCCTGCCTCTACTGTTCTTGGCTTTGCTGTACTACTTCGTTTAGCTGAACTCTGGTTTCTTCGAGCAGATTTCCTAATGCGATCCTTGCATCTTCTTTGTCCTGTAACTCTTGCTTCATTTTACTTATTTTGGCATTTGCATTCTATAATGATTCTTCTTTCTTTGTGAGCTCAACCACTGCCGCATCTCTCTGACTGGTAACCATTTCCTGTTCGGCAATTCTGGCCTGTAATTCCTTGAACTGTTCTTGTAGGGATTGGTTTTCGGCTTTGGCTACTAGCAATTCTTCCTATAGGGGACTAATGTCGGCCTCCAGTACATCTACCTCATGTTGAAATTCATTGCGAATATTCTTTGTTACTTGCTTCACTTGCGCAGGTAAATGTTGTGATATATTGATTAACATCTGTCCCATATTTGCGAGCTCCGAAAATACCGGGAGTGTTGGAAACGAAAGAAGAGTACGGGGTTGAGAAGAGGATTCTGTGAGCAGCTGTTGTGAGTTCGGTGGAGAATAGTTTGGGGATGAGGAAGAAGAGGCAGTGGGTTCTTTGGTCAGGATGGGTGGAGTAGGGATAATGGGGTTGAGTGGAGGTTCTGGTGGAGGAGTGGGAAAGACAGGGTTAGGTTCTGTTACCTGTTCTGTTGTTTGTTGTGCATTGTCGGTAGTATCAGCAACTGTAGATTCTACTGCTCTAAGCAGTTCGTCAAAAACATCTTTAATGATTTGTTCCTCATTTCCATGTTGTTCCTGCTCAGATTGCTGCTGAGATGCTTCTTGTGACGATCTTGTGTCAGATTTAGTGTGATCTTCCTGTTCTTGTTGTCCTTCTAATGAAGACTGTGCTGATGATTCGTGTTGCATAGATGTGGCGGTGTCGTGAAAAGTTTCTTCGTCCTGATTTTCTTCTTCCTTGTCATCTTCTTTATTTCCTTCGGCTGAACCTTGTGCTTCACTTTCAGATGAACTGATTCTAATCCTTTTTCGGCGGAAGAGTTGATTGAGTTCTTCTTCATCGTCTTCATCGTCCTCCAAGATCTGTGCAGACTCTTCATGACGCAGAATTGGTCCTCTGGGTGGGGGTTGTGCTGCAAGTATGGCTGGGAAAAGGAAAGAAATGATGTGTGGCAGTCTGGACCTAGGCATTCCTCCTTTGTTTACCTGTTTAATGATTGGAACGCATTCCTTGTGAATGCGGTGGAAGAAGTATGATGCAAAATTGATTGGTTCTCGGACAGCTAAATCAATAGCGGAGTAGAAGGGCCTAGAGATACCATAAGTTCACTTCTGGAGGTTAAGGATGGCTACTAGGAATTGCAACGTGGATCTTTCAGGTTCAGGGCGACAGAGAATTGCGTATTCATTTGAGGAGTATCTAGGGAACCGTTTGATCATGGTTGCCATTGGCAGATTCGGGCCATTTTCCCGACCTTGTCGAGGAAGTCGAAACGCATCAGCAAATGCCTGGAATGTAATTACGGTATGGGATGGTAGGGAGGTGATCGGCCAACTCTGCTCGTTGGCAGGTGTTTTAGCGATAGCAGCGATAATCTGGGCAAAAAACGGGTGGGATTCCATTGAATGCCAAGGCAGTTCAGCGAAATTGGATAACCCACGGGTGCGCAAGAACTCTCCTACCTCGGCAGGGAGTCCGTCACTGAAAGCGGCATAGTTTGCCAGAGCTTCCATGGTGCACACAGTAAACGCAAGCACAAAACGCAAACGCACATGGTATACACAGTCACACAAATCACGCAAGCACAATAGCGATTTTCGGCGAAACGGAGAAGGTTAAGTAGATGCGCTTTAGTGGGAGACAATCAAAATTAGCAATCATGGTGCGACGTTGAGATGATAGCTTCATAACTTCGGTAGGCATGCATGAGCAGAGTCGATAAGGCACGGCGGATGCTTGACATAATTAGGTATCAAACGTGGATATTTACATACTTATTATTTTAAGTGCGCAAAACAAAAGGAAATAAAATAAAAGAAAAGGAAAGAAAAGAGAACGCCAAAAGATGCGACCACTGCGAAACGTTTCAGTGCGGGTTAGATGTTTGTTGATACGGCCGTAGCTTCAAACCGTTGACGACTTTCGGAAGAGAGTATCCGGTCAAAGTAGTCAACCAAAATGTTGCGGGGCCCACTTGTTCAAAAATCCGGTAGGGGCCAAACCATCGTAACTTGAATTTGCCAGTAGAGCGATTCGACTTTGCATTGTAAAATAGTACAAGTTGTCCCACCGTAAAAACTGGGGTTTTTAGGTAGTGATCATGTGTTCGAGCTTGTCTTAGTTGTACTTCCTGCATAGTTAGAAAACTTTGCCATCGGTGCTCATCCAGTTTTCTGAGTGTATCTAGCCGGAATGATAAAGAATCTTCTGGTATTAATTTCTGAGTGAGAGCCACACGTAAGCTTGGCATAATAATTTCCATGGGTGCTATAGCTTCCAATCCATAAGCTAGTTTGAAGGGTGTTAGGCCTGTTGCTACCTTATAGGTAGTTCGGTATGCCCATGGGACTGCAGGTAACAGTTGGTCCCATCTTTCCGGTGCTTCCAAAATGAGTTTTCGAAGCATATTCAGCAGGGTCTTGTTTGTACTCTCAGCCAAACCATTAGCACGAGGATAATAAGGAGAACTAAACTTATGCGTGACCTAGAACGAATGTGTGAGTACTTTCATTAAATTGTTGACAAAATGAGTGCCTTGATCTGTAACAAGTTCCAGCGGTAAGCCAAAACATGGAAAGACATTGTTCAGTAGACATTTTGCTACTGCAACTGCTGTAGCAGACTGTAAAGCCCAGGCTTCTGCCCATCTGGTAGCATAATCAGTACATGTAAAAATATAACAATTATTGCTGAGTATTGCTGGCGGTGTAATAGGCCCGATGAAGTCTAGACCCCACTTCTGAAAAGGCTCTAATGGCAAGATAGGTTGTAGAGGGAAAAGATGACGTGCAGGGGCTGTCCAGATCTCTGACAACTATCACATTGCTTGACAAACTGTAATACATCCCTGTACATAGTAGGCCACCAAAGTCCACTCTGCAGAATTTTTCGGTGTGTTAAATCTGCAGCAAAATGTCCGCCAAATGGAATTGAATGAGCCAACATAATGACCGAGTTAACTTCATCTGGTGGAACACAACGAATAGAACTCCTGTGTAATCCATATAGTATAATTCTCCAGCAATTAACCGAAATTTGCGACTGTACACTGCAATTTTCCTACGCATTGCAGGAGAAGCCTGAGAAGGAAGGTATCCATCAGTAAGGAATGTTAATATTTGATCATAATATGTAGATGGCATAGGTGGGCCTGCAATCTCATCATAGGTTGGTTCAGAAACATAAATTGTTCGCGTTGTGTCATCTATACCAACTGGAGCTTCATCGAAATCTAAACGAGAAAGGAAATCTGCTAAGGCATGTGAACTGCCTGGCCGATGAACAACTTCGTAGTCAAACTCTTGTAAAAGCAGAACCCATCGTGCTAATCGACCTCCTAGATGTTGTTGCCGAACTAGATAGACAAGTGCAACATGATCTACATGAAAAGTAAATTTACAGCCTAGCAAATAATGTCTGAAGTTCTTGACAGAATATACTAGACCCAGACATTCCCTTTCTGTTACAGAGTAATTCTTTTCAGCAGGGGCCAATCTTCGACTTGCATAGTACACTGGTCTGAACCACTTATCGGTTTGTTGCATTAGAACGTTGCCAATTGCTATATCTGAAGCATCAACAAATACATGAAATGGGCGATCCTAGTCAAGAGGCTATAGGATTGGAACCTGTGTTAGTAATCCCTTTAGACGATCAAAAGCAACTTGACATTCCTGAGTCCATTCAAATTGTCGAGGAGTCTTGGTTATTAATTTGTTCAGTGGTATTTCCAAATGAGCAAGCCACCGTAATTGCCGACCATGCCATCTTACTTGGCCCATGAAGCGCATCACTTCCTTAGGTGTAGTGGGCACAGGTGCTTCTAACACAACTGTAATTTTATCTGGATCCACCTGTATACCTTGTGCAGATACAATGTGGCCAAGTAGCCTTCCACATGAAACTGCAAACACAAATTTGTTTGGGTTTAAACAGAGTATGTATTCTTTGCACTTTTCAAAGCAACACCGTAAATGGAACAGGTGTGCTATCAATTTTCCAAATAATGAAAAATCATCAAGATAAACTTGCATAAACGAGGTAAGGTAAGGGGAGAATATTTCCTGCATACATCTCTGAAAAGTACTTGGGGCATTTCTTAATCCAAACCACATTACGGTACAAGCGAAAACACCCTAATTGATAATGAAAGCGGTCTTTGGTATATCCTGTTCAGCCATTCTAACTTGATTATACCCACTGTATCCATCTAGGAATGAATACATTTCATGTCCTGCTACTCTATCAAGCATGGTGTCAAGAAAAGGTAGCGGAAATGGATCAGACACCATAGCTGCATTCAGATTCCGGTAATCTACACATATTCGTAGTTGCTTATTCTTTTTAGAAACAATAACAATGGGTGATATCCACTCAACATGCTCTACTGGTACAATGAATCCGACTTTGAGTAGCCTATCAAGCTCTGCTTTTACCTATGATGCATAGTTCGGATTCATCCGATAGCTGGGTTGCTTGATTGGTTTTGCTTCCGGCTTCAGCATGACCCTGTGTTGATAGATGCGCGGGTCCAGACCCTTCATATCTTTGTAATCCCATGCAAATACATCAGAAAATTCTCGAAGTAGTTGGATTAAATCTGCTTGAAATAACTCAGGTAAGCTTTCCTTTATCTTAACATGACGTGGATTTTCTTCATCCCCTAAATTGTAGGTGATCAGCTGATCTTCTGGAACATAGAATTGTCGAGGCTTCTCTGTATCCTCCGCTGGCTTAAAGAGTTGTTGTAGATCAACATCATCTATGGTAGCCTTATCTTCTTTCGTATCTTTTTCTGTTACAGACATCACCGTACAAACTGCAGGATTCCAATTATCTACAACAGATTGTAGATCAACAGTTCCTAGGGAGATCAAGTCAATGTTATTCTTTAAAAACTCTTCTTCTTCATCATCTGACAACCCATCTAACATATGAACTGGTTCTGCAAAATACGGTCTAGCATGCAACTCGCAAGGTTGTATAGCATCTAATTTTACAACGTATTTACGATTATTATCTTTGAAAGTGAGGTCCTGTGCAGACCAATCTTGTATCACCTTAGCGTGCTTCAGCCAAGGATGGCCGAAAAGGAGATTATAATCCAGGGTGGATTCCGGTAATTCTAGGATGACAAAGGTCATCTTAAATGTGGTACCCTGCAAAGTTATTGGTACATTCCGTACAAGTCCTACTGGATGGACTCTTGATTGGTCAGCCATTCTGACAAAGAACTGAACTGGTTTGATTTCAGTCCATCCTAACTTCTTACATAGTGCAGCAGTAGCAATGTTGACACCAGATCCTCCATCAATTAGTACCTGTGTAATTTTATGATTTTTATACCACACCGTAATTAAAGGAACCGAATGATCGACCGTAGAATTAGGAACCGGTTGCACTGTGGCTGTTGTTGGAATGCAGGCAGATTCAGGACTAAACTGTTGCTGGAATTGTTGTCGAACTCCCGGTACTAGTGCAAGTAATTGGCCCAGAGGAAGATTAATAGACACTTTGGATAAAATTTCCTAGGCCTTATGTGATTGAATTGTGCCTTCCACGGATTCTGAAGATGATGCGCCGACTGAAGAGGATGTGTCTGCTGAAGATGATGTGCCTGCCACTGAATTAGAATCTTGTTTTTGTGTTCCTACCTTGGTTAGCAGAGCCTAGGTCACCGGCATAGGATCTGGAAACACTGGAGGTTCGACGGTGGTCCATTGACTGGCCTTATCATACATCCTTTGTTGTTCACGTATGCCTGGTTCAAATACTTCTGCCGCTGGTTGCAGTTGCTTACCGGATGGGGTCTAAATTACTACAGCTTGCGTTTCTACGGGTGTGATTTGCACCATATTAGTCATTGGGTTTTGTCGTTCTTTCTTCCTCTGATCATACTCAGCTGCATCCTTACAAAATCTTCTAATGTGGCCAAATTCACCACAAAAATGATAGCGTTGTGGTGGCAAATTGGGATTTTCCTGTGCTGGTCTGGCCTGCCAGCGATTTGCATTGTAGTTATTATTTCTCTGTCCTCTGTAATTTCGATAGCCTTGTTGCTGGTTGTTTCTCATTTGCGGAGGTACATAATGATTGGCTGGCTGTCCTGGTTCCTGTATAATAGCATTGACAGTTGCGGTTCCCTGCACGTTGGGGTTGTATGCACAGTTTTCGGTGGTGTGTCCGGTCATGTTGTAGATAGCGCAAAACAACTGATTAAGTGCACAAGTGGTACTAGTGTGCCCTGAATTCTTGCATTTGGTGCAGAACATTTGTCTGGTCGGGTCTTCTGCAACAATTCTATTTGCCTTTAACCATTCCAAGTCTTCTGTAAATCCTCCAACCTTGTTTTCCAGCTGCAAAGCCATTGCAATCACTGCATCTAGCGTCATAGCTCCTACACAGCGTATGATCATAATCTATTTAAGTTGCGGAGTCAATCCATTGATAAACCATTGAGTGATAACGTCATTCGGTAGGTTGGCATGTGCTGGTGGTAACTGCCTCAAATGAGTCCTGAATAGAGTGGCGTATTCCTGTACTGTTTGATTTATCTTCTGTCTATTGTTTTGCAGGTAGTCAAAAAATTTGGTTGGATTCTTCTTTAGCCTGAATCTCTGCAAAAATGCATCCCTTACTGCTTCATAGGTGCCGAAATGGTTAATATCATATTCTGTAAGCCATCTAGCTGCTTCGTTAACTAATGTCGACTGGAAAACAATAGCCTTATACGCCGGATCAGGTGGATGGTTGAGCACTTCGTAACTTATCTCAAATGTGCGTACATGAGCATCTGGGTCATCACCTGGAAATCAACCGAATTTAGTATACGTTACTCCTGTTGGAGTCGGCCTTGGTGGGCATAGTTGTTGTTGTTGTTGTTGTTGTTGTTGCCCGTTCATGGCTCTGATGGTTGTATTGTGACTATCTTCTGTATCCCGAGGCTGAATATCTAAACTATCAGAATCTGTATCATCGGCCTGTGCACTTTCCGGTTCGATAATCTTGTTTAGTATGCTTCGAATCTCGATTTCGAACAAGCTACCTTCCTTCTTGATATCAAATGTAGGGAAGCTTACTCCCAATAGCGGTGACTGGGCTGAAGATTCACCAAGAAATGGTAAACCGTCGTCGAAAAACTGTGATCCTTCAGCAATTGGTACCGGAGGAACACCAGAAGGTGTCGAATCTTCACCAAAACAAGGTGCTTTTTCTCCTTCACTAACTTCTTTGACTAAGGTGTTTCTATTCGTAAACAAATTCGAATCTTTACCCAATGTTGTTAAACTAACTTCAGGCTGCGTCCTGGTAGATTCTGGAGATACTATATCTTCGACAGACTGTGCCGAAATCGTACCGGAATTTACCAGAGGCGTAGCACGTTCCACCAGAATATGACCGGAATCACTACTAACGTTCTTCACTTTCTTGACAACTAGGTTAGACCTAGTTGTACTTCTACCTCCCGGAGGCGTCCTTAGCAAATTAAGTACCCCAGGCTGGCAGTTCTTTGGATACGTTTCACCGGATCGAGTAACCGGCATGTATCATCTTTTGTACTAATCGCGTACTATTACTGTTGATATTACAATTTATAGTCACGTTTCCACAACTAGTTTGCAATAATCTGATCTGTTGCCACATTCCCACAGACGGGGCCAGTGTTAAACGCTGTATTCTAACTGTCAGAAGTGCGTTTAAACGATTATTGGGTTCTTGGGAGTGGAAGGGGTCTGTTAGACAGAGGCCCTATACTTAGTTCCCAAACTAACCACTTACACACAGCAATATACTGATGCTGAGAGCTCTATCAATATACTAATGCAGAGAGCTCTATCAAGATTCTCTTGTACTTAGACATTTACAGTTCATGGTTTAGCTCCGCCAACGTGTACCGAATACACTCAGATGCTATATTACATCTGCACATAAACTTACTGAAAATACCAGAGACAAGAGTAATCATTCAACCTTTACCGAATAGGTACCACAATCCGATCAACATCCCAAGACACATAGAATTTACGTGTTTCAGATACACCGTACTGAAGCTTTAGTACGCAACCCAAGAAATCCTTACTGTAGCTTAACCCTTACCGTAGGATGACAGATCTCAATATTGAAGACAACACGATCCCGCACAGTGTTAGAAACACTACCACAGTTACACAAACTTCACCAAACAACTAGTAGAACATTCCAAGGACGAGTACTAACGCAATACGCGAACTTAACACAACAATCACAATAAGGATTTGCAGACGATTCACTTTAGACAACAGAACAAATGATATGTAGATGATACTCACAACCGCAATAGATACCAATAGACAACAGACAAGACGAGACACAGATACACGCAGAATACTCAGAAAACTCTGACTCTTGGAATTAGACAAACTAACACTACAGTAGCGCTCCATTCAATCACCCAGACAGACAGTTTGGTGATCTCTCGAACGTCACTTGCGCGTCTCTTTTCCATTGCTTTATATAAAAGATTACAACGTGTCTGCGTAACAACCTTTCGCGTGTGCGAAACAAGATTCAGTTATACAGTTGCCAATCCGGCGGCCGACTAACACAAGGAAGTTTGGGAAGCATTGGAGAAGGTGTATGCTACCTCAACAAGGTCTCGGAGGATGCAACTCAAGAACGAGCTCAACAACATGAAGAAAAGCTCAAACCAAAGCATTAGTGAGTATACATTGAGGATCAAGGAGCTTCGAGGTCAGCGAGCATCAGTTGGATGCAAGATAGAAGAGGAAGACATCGTCCAAACAGCCCTCAACGGCTTGAGGAGTGAAGAAAAGTGGAAGCCCCTCATCACAAACACTTTATAGAGACCCTCTACCAACATTCGACGAGATTATACCAAATCTTGTGGCGGAAGAGGTTGCTCAACAAGGAGAAGGCAACAAAGGTAAGGACAGCCATAGTCAAATGTTATATGCAGGATGAGGTAGAGGAAGGAACTCAAGAGGAGGCTTGAGAGGAAGAGGAAGAAGCTACAACAACACAAATTTCAGCCAACACAACTCGGAGGACAACAAGGACAACTCAAGTGACAACACACATGGAAGAGGTCAAGGAAGAAATAGAGGAAGAGGTTGAGGTTCATACAATCCTCATAAAAGTATAACATGTTATCATTGTGGTAAACTAGGACATTATGCAAATGATTGTTGGTAAAAGAATGGAAGGCTGAATGGAGGCAACCAAAGCAGCCATAATAACTATGCGAATACATCAAGTGAAGGAGACAAGCAAACCATGCTTTCCATGAAGCATGACTACAACAACTCGAGAAGTGATGATAAAAAATGGTTCATAGATTCAGGTTGCAGCAACCATATGACATGCCAAGGAGATTTATTCACAAAGCTACAAGCTCCAAGTGGAAAAATATGTGTGGAGACCGGCGATAAAACTCAACATGCAATTGAGCATGTTGGAGATATCAAGCTTGGAGATAAGAAGTTATTGGCTGATGTTCTTCATGTTCCTACTATTGCGAAGAATTTGATTTCAGTAGGACAAATGGTAGAGAAAGGATATCATGTTATCTTCAATGAAAAAGGCTGCTTTATAAAGAATCCAAAAGAAGGATTCTAGGTCATTGCTCAAGGAAGGAAAGAAGGAAGGATGTACACTTTGGACATTCAACAACCACATGGAAAGGTGATGTATATTCAGTTTGGAAACAAGACGATTGTTGAAATCGATTTGTGGCACAAAAGATTTGGACATATCAACATTCCCAAGCTCAAGGACATGAGCAACCATGAAGTGGTAATAGGTCTTCCAAGATTCAATGATGTTGGACTACATGAGTTTTGTGAAGCATGCCAACTAGGAAAGCAAACTCGACAACCATTCAAGAAGAGCAACTATGTGGCAAGGAATGTCCTCGACTTGATACACACGGATGTATGGGGACCATCACAACAACCATCAGCATCTAGTAATAGATATTTTGTCACTTTTATTGATGATCATTCAAGAAAAGTATGGATGTTTTGCATAAAACAAAAATCAGATGTGTTCTCCATGTTCAAGAGATTTAAAGCACAGGTAGAAAAGGAAACAGGACACTACATAAAGACCTTGAGGTCTGATGGAGGAGGAGAATATTTCTCCAAAGAATTTTCATATTTTCTTTATGAAAATGGCATCAAGCAACAATTTACATGTAGGTACACACCTCAACAAAATGGAATAGCTGAAAGGAAAAACAGACATATCATAGAAGTTGCAAGGTGCATGCTCAACGAGATGAAGATGCCACAACTATTGGGATGAAGCAGCTAGTACGGTTGTTTATTTGATGAACAAGTGCACAACGGCTGGAGTCCATAATCGAACTCCCGAGGAGGTTTATTTTGGTAAGAAACCTGATCTTACACATCTCAAAGTTTTTGGATATGTGTGTTATGTTCACATCCCTCAAGAACTAAGGACAAAGTTGGAGGCAAAGTCAGAAAAATGTATTTTCATTGGGTATTCATCAGAGCAAAAGGAATACAAGTGCTACAATCTGCTCACAAAGGAGCTACAAGTCTCACGAGATGTGGTATTTGATGAGTCAAGACCATGGTTTGGAGAAAAAGGGAAAGAGAAGATTCTTGAAGAAGATTGCGAAGATGATGGAGATGCTGTCCAAGAAGAAGTTCAACAAACAAGCACTCAAATGTCAGATCCAAAAGCTTCTACATCATCTGGAGAAAGCTCAACATGGAAGGGGAGACTAAGGAATCATTCCTCATCACCAACATCAGGTTATGAAAGATTTGAAGTTGAAAGTGCTACCCAAAATAGTGATTCAAATGCAAGTGAAGAAGAGTATGAAGAAGTGATTACACCAAAGGTAAAGCTGAACCGGTTGAAAAAGCAATGTTCAAAAGGAAATGAAAGGTGGTCTTCGAGAGCAAGGTATCCAATTCAAAGGCTGAGCTATGATAGTTTTATTGCAAAGCATTTTGCATATATGACACAGGTGGTCAAAGACAAAGAACCGGATGCATATGAAGAAGCATGTACACAAAAAGAATGGCAAGAAGCTATGCAAGAAGAGATAAAAGCTCTCAAGGACAATCACACATGGGAGCTAGTTACAAAGGCTAAAGGTATGAAGATTGTTCCAAATAAATGGGTGTTTAAAATAAAGAGAAATGCTGATGGTTCTCTAGCTAGGCATAAAGCTAGACTAGTCGCAAAAGGATTCAAGCAAACTCACGACATGGACTATGAAGAGACTTTCAGCCCGGTTGCAAAGATGGGAACAATTAGAACCTTGATTGTAGTGAGTGCAACAAGGAGATGGCCATTGTACCAACTTGACATAAAAAATGTTTTTCTCAATGGTGAACTTCAGGAAGAGGTATACATGATTCAACCGATTGGATTTGAAGATAGAAAGCATCCAAATTTTGTTTGTAGATTGAAGAAAGCTTTGTATGGGCTGAAGCAAGCATCACGTGCTTGGAATCAAAGATTGGTTGAGTACCTCACAAGGTGTGGGTATAGTCCAAGTAATGCAGATCTCTCTCTCTACATGAAGAAAGAAGAAGGCAAGCAGGTATATATTTGCATATATGTTGATGATCTCATCATAACAAGAAGTAATGTTATAGGAATACAAGAGATAAAAAGAAAACTCGGTAAGGCGTTTAGAATTTCAGATATTGGTGAGTTGAAATACTTTTTAGGCATTGAGATAGTCTATGGTGGGGAAAGATGGCATTTACTTGATGCAAAGAAAGTACCTGTTGGATGTTCTTTTCAGATTTGGAATGAGTGAATGCAAACCACTCACTCAACCTATGGACACAAATGTGAAGCTATGCTCAAATGATGGAGAGAAGTTACATGACATAACTACATACAGGAGTATTATAGTTTCATTGATCTATGCTACGATCATAAGACCAGATTTGTGTTATATTGTTGGAGTTCTTTCTCAATTTATGCAAGCTCCAACAAGTGAACATTTAAATTCAGCCAAACGAGTGTTAAGATATGTGAAGCACATAGTCAATCATGCCTTGTTTTATAGATATGATGAAGAATTGTAGGTAAAAGGCTTCAGTGATGCTGATTGGGCTGGTTCGAAGGAAGATAGAAGATCCACTTCAGGTTATGTGTTCATGATAGGTAGCAAACCTATCACATGGAGCTCGAAGAAGCAACCTACTGTTGCACTATCATTGATAGAAGCTGAATATAGAGGATTAGCCTTTGTAACTTGTGAAGCTATGTGGCTTAAGAATCTCTTGGCTGCTCTTCATATGCAGGTGGAGACCATTCCAATTTATGGTGACAACATGTCAAGCATTCACTTGACAAACAATCCAATGTTTCACGCACGAAGCAAGCACATAGAAGTGCATTGTCATTATGTTCGAGACAAAGTTTTGAGCAAGGATGTGGATATAAAGTTCATTGGAACTAATGACGAGGTTGCAGACATGTTTACAAAGTCCTTAGGTGCTTCTAAACTAAAGAGGTTCAAGGATGACATCAACTTGCAGGATATGGCTGAAGGTGCAAGCTCACATGTGAGCTTGAGGGGGAGTGTTAAAAATAAAGAAGTAAGCTCGTATATATTTTTTGCAAAAAGGATTTTCTTCATGTATAAGGAAAATACAAAAATGAAAAATGGAAGCATTTACTTCAGCAAGTAGTGGAGGCCAAAAGAGAATCAATCAAAAGAGAATCAAATCCAAAAACTGAACTCTAAGAGGAGTGGTTGTCCAAAGTAGTGGAGAAGTTATGGAGAAGAGCTCTCAAACTCATCATGAGAGTTTTTGGTCACTTGGCTATAAAAGAGGCAAGGGAGGACACTTAAGAACAGAGGAAGAAGGCGTGGAAGTCCCCTTGTAGCTAGTTCATTTGGTTTGATTCATTTCGTTCAGTTCACTCTCATAGAGTATGTCCAACCGCACACCCATTTCTGGGTAGTCTACTTGTGAGAGTCATATCTCTCAATATATGTATCCAATTTTAGTGTTTAAACATTCGTTGGAAAGTTTATCTTGAGTAATTCTTGTGTTTAGAACAGTTTTATCAGATTCTTTATGATCTGTGAGTTATTCAAGTTTTAGTGAAGTCCAGTTTTTAGCTTAATTGAGTGGACATGTAGCCTATTTTGAATCAAAGAGTTGCCAACCCAAATCTACTTCAAAATGAGTGTTTGATAGCTCATTTCAAATTTATAGGTGTCTAGTTTGAGTGAAAGCCAACGGGCACCCTTGTCTAATTGATCGTTTGAATTTGATCACCTTTGAAAGTTGGCCATTAATATTAATTTGAGTTGATGGGTCAAGATCATCTTGGTGAATTTTTGGCTACAACCAAGATCTTTAAGAGATTGCAAAATATAGTCCCATTCTAGCCTGTCATAAGCTTTGTCAAAGTTAATCTTGAGGAAAACCACATCTTGTCTTGACTCATCCATGAAGTCGAAACCTTCCCAAATATCAATTATGGCTTCCAAAATTGACCTACCTTTAACGGAACCCTTTTGGTCCTTGCTTAGCCAAACTCTCAGATGGCAAGAAATTCTGTTGGCTATGTCTTTAGTTATGATCTTATATCCTGTTTGAAGCATTGTAATTGCACGCGAGTTCTCAATTCTATTCTTTTCCCCTTTTTTGTGGATTAATTAGATTATGCCATTATTGAGACGAGTTAGAAGCACTCCAAAATTGAGTGCTTCTTGCCAAACTAGACGAAGAGGGGTGGCCATCACCAACTTGAGGGATCTAAAGAACTCATTAGTGAGCCTATCCAGCCTCAGATTTTTCCATTGGGAAGGGCACCAATGACTCCAATTATTTCTTTTTCTGAGATAGGGGCATCAAGTAGGGATCATAGGTTGTGTGAGATCCTATGGGAGGATACCCTAGATATGGCCGCCATGTAGTCTCGTCTATGCGCGGAGAGGGGAGTCGAGGTCCCCAAGAGCCTCGTAAAATGTTATTCAATGATTCCAATATTTTCTTCTTCTGTGTTACTTATAACGACATTCGAGTCTAGCAATGGGGGGATTGATTCTTTGTGTTGTTTCCTTTTATGAATGTTGCACAACTGTAGCTCAGTGATGAGTAGCACCTCCTTTAATGTCAATCCGGGAAGACGTGAGGATGGTATGAAGACCTCGAGCAAGTGAAGGCACAAGTGCGTGAGTGAGAAGCACACTAACATGCACACGCATACACACACACGCGCACACACGGTAGGACAAAGAGTGAGAAGCAATGGAGTTCTTAGATGACTTTCAAAAAGCTCATACAAGTTTTAATCAATTACAAGCTAACCTCAAAAATGAGCTCTCTAGCTCTATTTATAGTTTTTGACTAGGTTTTGGCCTTGTCCAAACCTAGTGTCCAGCCTAGTTAAAAATTAGGTTCTCTACCCTATTTGGAGGTTCAAACGAAGTCTAAAAATGTGAAAACTGACAGGTAGATACTTCTAAAGCTCCTCAAGCTCAAGGACTCCTTGGCTTGCACAAAATGGAGCTACAAAAATATGAAATGGTATTTACAATGGTTTTTAGTGATGAAAATCACTATTTCTGTAGGGATTTCTTCTAACACTTTGACATACATTTCCTGGAGTTCCCTACTTGCTCCTTCTTCTTGTGTGCTCAACTCCTTGATGCCTGAAAAATTTAAGTGGCCTACTTGCCAGATCTTCTTTGACTACTGTGTCTGCCTGTGCTTTCTCTTCGTTTCGACTCCCTTCGTAGGCTTCCTTGTCTTGCAACTCCAGTTCCTTGACTACTGCCAACACCCCCCCTCTCTCGCGTCCGTCGTCTCTGATAGACCCTTGTCTAGCTGTGCGTTGGACATAATATTGAACAACATCGGCAACGAGGTGGTGTTCTTCTAATATGAGCCCTCGTGCTAGATCTGTTGACAATGCATCCCAATTCACTGGTCCTGGTACGTCCGGATGTGGCACCCTCAGTTGTTCTGAATGGATGGTTCTCTCCACAGCAAATAAATGGAGGAGATGTGAGGGCCTGGGTACAAATCTTTCTAAGTGATATTCCCAGAATCCTGTTACGAACATCTCCTCGAATGTCTGTTTAAAACAAGCTGGGAGGTACTTTATTCTGGCATGCCAAGCATATATTACCTCTATTGATGGGGTGGTGCTCATGTCGTATACCAGATCTTGGTTTCTTGTAACAAATCCAACACCTGAGAAGTGGGGGTCTTTGATATTCTTGAATGTCCTGAATGTGATAAGCATCAGTTCAAAGATTTTCATGCACATTTGGGCCATCACATCGGGGGTATTCCGTAGTCGAATGCTCTAGTGACCGATAGTAGAAATCATATAATTCACAGTGGGAGGTCCTTGTGGAGGTGCCAGATAAACATAGTTTAACCACTTTGCACAACCTTTGATGTTCTTGACAGCAATTGTAAACTCGGGCCAGGTGCGTCTGCGGAAGACTGGAACATAACAGGGATTGTATTTAATAAAAAGTGGCATGTTAGTCCAAGTACGAACCATCTCTGGGTAGGTCTCAAGAAGACGGATCCTCCAGGTGGGTTGATGAATGGATCCTTTCTTAGCACTTTCTCCGCGTTGTAATCTGCAAGGAGTACACAATATGGCACATATTGATCGTCATTGGTGCCTGTTGGGGATGTAAGGGTCATGTGACCTTACCCCCATATTCATATATATACATCATATATAGAGCATTGCCTCAAGAGAGATCATTATGTGGGTTTGAGGCTCCCACGCATGTCCGCGCGTCATTCCTCTCTTCTCTCTCCCTCCATCTCCTCCTTCCTCCTCTTGTTCTGCACACCAAAGCCCTTCATTGGTATCAGAGCATGTTGAAGGCTTGTGTGCAAGAAGCTTCAATGGAAGCTTAGGTGAGAAGAGGTAGAAGTGCAGGTCGGCATCTCTTGACAGCTGTTCAGTATTTTGGTCATAACTCGAGCTAAGAAGCTCGGATTGACGCGTTTTAAAGTTCTGTGCGTAGCTAACATAGAGAGCTACAACTTCATAGAAGAGCGCAGAACTTGATTCGGACTTCTGAAATGCCGAAAATTCGAAAAACGCAGAGAATTGTAGAAGGTGAATCTACATTGAGTAGGACAGCAGGTCGGTTGTTTTGTCATAACTTGAGTTCTACAGCTCGGAATGCGATGATTCAACTTGCTGCTTGGTAGCTTGGAAAGATAGCTACAACTTTGTAGAAGAACTCAGATCCAAATTCTGAGTTTTAGGTTGCCGAAATTGCAGAATACAGAGCAATACTGTTGCAAGTGAAATTGAAATTGACAATAGGTGCTTGTTTTGAGCATATCTTGAGCTACGCACCTCCGATTGAGGTGTTCTCTATGTTGTTACGTAGCCAAGAAGCAGATCTTGAAGTTTGTTGAAGACCAAAAGTTCAGATTCAGAGGTTATCACCTCTGAAACAGCAAAACACAGAGCAGTACAGTTTTGCCCAAACAACCCTAATTGCACTTGGAGGTTGAATTTGCTTTGGAACTTCTTCGAGAGAGAATTTTTGGTATGCAAGCTCATATTTTCAGAGCTTCAAGACATTATACATGTATGATCATTGTGTTAGCTCCTCCATATGAGAGTAGAGCATGATCTTGTTACATGTTTGGCATGTAACATGACATTGTGGTATACTCTTCTTTGAGGTTTATGTCATCATGAGTTCGATCATGGATGTATAGTGGCATTGTGGTCTATATCTTGCTTATGCCACTTTGGTTATGGATTTAGTTACCAGTTGCACACAATTTTGTGAGAGTTGATTTTGGATCTTGTTTGGTACTTGTATCTTTGTTTTCTTTGCAGGTACGTGATCCAGATTGGAGCCTCAGTTACACATTCGTTTTTCACTATTATTAGCATTTGATCATTGACTGATATATATTTGCCAGTGTGATTCTTGGCATATGTGGATGGTGATTCCCACATGGTTATTTTGGTTCTAGAGTCCATTTTACAGAGGAGATGCTGTCGAAATTTTATCGGCTTTTATGCTAGAAGAGAGCTCTAGTGGATCTTGAAGCTTGTGCGATAGCTTTGGATCATTGACTATCTCCATTCACTTAGACTTGGTCACAGGTTATTTGTGATAGATTGGACCATTTTGCAGGATTTATCCTTGAGTGGGAGTTGTATTGCCATTGTATTGGCATGTATTGCCATTAGTTTATGGGTATATGGATTTTCCATTATCCTTGATTACATCAGTGACAGGTGGTGACAGATTATTCATTGTTCTTTGGTGATTGGTTATCTTGTTTGATTGCTCAGTTTACAGGGGATACTCTGTCGAAATTTTCCCAGGATTCTTTCACATCTACTTGGTAACTTTGGAGACTTGGTGAGCAAGCTTATGCTCATGGTTTTATGTGCATGCTAGATGCATGGTTATGTGACAGGTGGTTCACATGGTTTCTTCTCCATTGAGACATATGTGATGTGAGTTATGCATATGGATATGCAGGTGTGATCCTATTGAGGATAGAGTATTATTCAAGTCTCTTGTTACATTGCTAGTCTTGGATTGCCAGCATGGTGTCTTCTCGATTTGATGGCACTGACTTTCCGAGATGGAAAGCTCAGATGTGGCATACATTGGTTCGTGCAGGGTTACACATGTATGTGCATAGAGATGCACAGAGGCCTCGTGACATGCCCGACCACGTATGGATGGATATGGATGCATTGGCCAGCTCCACTATCCGATTACAGCTTGTGGATTCTATATATGAGTCTGTGATGTATGAGGAGACGAGTAGTGCATTATGGCAGAGACTACATGATATGTATGGGATTCCATTGACTCATGTGAGACATAGATCATATCGACGACTTCGATGTTGGCACTGTGGTCATGAGGGCCATATTCGACGACGTTGCTTCAGGCGGATGCGACGATGACGTCAGAGATATGCACATGATGCAGGTCAGGTAGTGATTTCAGGAGAGTCTATGACAGTTGATTATGCCAGTGATGGTGATGTCATTTTCTTCTATGGATCATCTCAGGATTCCTCTTGTTCATTGGATAGCACACATATGGCTTGGTTGCTTGATGCATTAGCTACTTTTCATGTTACTCCACATCGTGAGTGGTTTTGTCGATTCTCACGTGAGAGTCGTGGATGTGTGCAGTTGCCTGACGGTACGACATATGACATTGAGGGTGCAGGAGATATATGCCTTATGCTACCTAGTGGAGCATCACTTATGCTCAGACATGTACGCTATGTGCCTTCATTCCCTATGAGCTTGATTTCAGTTAGCCAGTTACAGGAGAGCAGATGTTATGCATTCCTTGGTGAGCATCATTTTCAGTTGCAGTTGGGACAGCTTATGCTTGTCAGAGGTGCCAGGATTGGGCACATGTATCCACTGCAGGTACTTCATGTGAGAGACAGTCTCGTCTCAGTGGGAGTTCAGCCTTATGTGCGATGTGAGACTCGTCATGTCTCATTTTATCTACCTACACATAGGTCTATTGACATTCATGATGCACATGTATGGCAGGATTCAGATGCTCAGATGGATGCACATGTAGAGCATGTTTTGGATGCTCATGATGCTTGTATGGAGCATGGTTTTGTTGATCATATGGATGTTCATTTGGAGCATACTTTGGATGATCAGTTGGATGCTTTAGAGCATGATGTGGATGCTCATGTAGAGCATTGTGATGATACTCAATTAGAGTTAGATCATCAGTTTGATCTTTGTGTTGATGTTGTGCAGTTAGCTCATGCGGAGCATGATGATACACTTGGTGTGGTAGAGCACGATAGCTCTCATGGTACACAGTGTATGGTAGAGCATATTAGCTCTCATGATGCACAGCTAGATACATCCTTGGTTGTGAGCATGGCTGATTTAGATGCTGAGGAGTCAGCAGTTATGCAGTCATTCTTGGATTCGCTCATGCCAGATGTTGACACAGATATATCAGGACATGTTGGTCTTGATGATAGTGCTTTGGATGCCTTGGATACAGGCATGGCCGACATACTTAGGTTAGCCAGGATAGCACATGTTTCGTCAGCGTTCGGGAGTCTGATGTACGAGTTGTTATGCTCGAGACCAGACATTGCAGTTGCTATTGGAGCATTTGCACTTGGAGTTGTCAGTCGTTCGATGATTGACATAGGCATGGAGCGAGTGGGAGCTTTGCAGGAACTTCATGAGTTCTTGCATCAGTCATATGTGAGCTCGACTCTTGTCGATATGAGTCTAGAGCAGTTTGAGGTGCATGGATACACCTTGTTCGAGGCAGTTGGTGTAGGTTGATTGGTATGGGTTGAGATCCGGACTCTTCCTGTACATTATTGTATAGTCCTACATCATTCTTTGTATATGTTACCACTTATGGTCACATTG
The DNA here is from genome assembly GCA_020310875.1 of Ceratopteris richardii. NCBI lineage: Eukaryota > Viridiplantae > Streptophyta > Polypodiopsida > Polypodiales > Pteridaceae > Ceratopteris > Ceratopteris richardii. Next base: position 70,820,917 of record CM035427.1, on the reverse strand, counting down.
ACCCTTAAGTGGGAGATTGTTGGGGATGTAAGGGTCATGTGACCTTACCCCCATATTCATATATATACATCATATATAGAGCATTGCCTCAAGAGAGATCATTATGTGGGTTTGAGGCTCCCACGCATGTCCGCGCGTCATTCCTCTCTTCTCTCTCCCTCCATCTCCTCCTTCCTCCTCTTGTTCTACACACCAAAGCCCTTCAGTGCCAATCCATCTATGATGAGACATGCTGCGAAAATATTCTGACTTTATGATGGTGTCTTCTAGTTTGGCCATTGATTGGATTTGGATTGCCACTCGATCTTCATGGGTTGTCGTTGTTTTTTCTAGTGTCTGGAGCCATTCAGGTACTTCGACTTCTAAGGTGTCCATTCCTTCTGAGGTCTGTTGACCACCTGGCATCGGCATAGGAACATATGGTTCCTCATACGTTTCGTCCACCTCAATGGGTACCAATTCCTCAGGCTCTGGTTCTACTACTAGAGAGGGCTTCCTTTCATATTCCAGTAACTTCTTTTGCAGTTCCGCCACCTGCTCTTGCAATGCCTTTACTTCCGCTGAAGTCGAGGTGGTTTCTATGACTTTGGGTTGTGCCTCCTGTTCCTTGAGCTGGCTACGTAGTTCATCCCGTTCCCTTTCCAAATCATCATGTGCTTCTAATAAATCTGCATAGCTTTCCAAGATTGTTTTCATTGTTTCTGAGGGGACTACTTTGAATTGTTCTGGGTCGATTTCACGGGGAGAGCCTTCCATGGCAGCTTCCAGGTTTTCTTTGTTTTGTTTCTGTAGACGCTTGTTTTCTTCAAGAGCTGTAGCCATGTGTTTTCGGAGTAGAGTTAAGTTTCGCCGAACTCTCAAATTATCTGTTTGGTAAACCTCTAGTAATGCTTCGAGTTGTTTGACACCTGACTCTTGTGATGGTTGGGGTGTCTCCAGGAGGGTTTGATGAGCTTGCTCGAGAGTGGTGTAGCGTTGGTTGAGGTCCGCATTTTCTTCTTCTATACTTGTAAGCCGTCTTTGTAGTTGTTGATGATTCGTCGTCAGCTGATGATGACGGTCTTCTAGAGCCTGGTACTCACTCTAAAGTTGATACACGCATTGATGTAATGCTATGAATATACTATTTACATTAAACGATGCAGGGAAAGATGAAGATGCAGGGGGAATGGGGAAGGGGAAGGGAGTTGTGAATGATGCGGAATCCAGTGTTGAGGTAGGTGGAGGGGGTATGGGAGATTGAGGTTGTGTGGGGGGTGGGAGTGGTGCTGTGACTGGTGATGTCTCCATTGTGTCGAATGTGTGTGTGACTGTAAAGATGGGAACAGTGGGTGGGGTGGATGTGATATTTGTGAAGAGTGTTGTGAAGGTGGGCATGGTAACTCCTCCGAATTGGATGCCAGGAGAGAGAGGAATTCCCATGATGACTGTGGTTATGGCAGAAATAGGTGTGGTAGTGCTAGGTGACGAGGTGACTTGTGTAGTGTGAGGTGAGGTGGGTGGTGAGAGTGGTTCCTCCTGATGTTCTTCTACCTGTGTGGTACCTCCCGGTTCTAGTAGATTTGTTTGCTAGATCGCATGGGACGGGTAGGTACACGTTTCTCAAATCGATGAATATAAGCCATTGTTGAATGAACAGCCTCATCTAAGCCTACTGCATCAGCGTGCAGGTTCATTGATTCGATGAACATGTCATCCACACCTTCCTCGGCTAACATTTGGCTCATGATCATCTTTCCTGTTTCGTGCAACAGTTTGTGTTGCTCCTGGACCCGCTTCATGGTTTCGTATAATCTTTTTATTTGGGCCGAGTATGTCGGGGCACTTGCTAGTTCTGAAAGTTCTTCATATTCTTGATCATACTCTTCGTGTGCCTCTTGTTCTTCTGTCTCTTCTTCATCGTCTTCTACTTCTACTACTCCCAGTTGGGTCGGGGCTGAAGTTGTAGTCGTGGGTTGTTGTTCTTGGGTCTGCTCCGCTTCTGTCTCGAGGTTAAATTCATTGATCAAACGGGCGATTTCTTCATCTGTTAGATCAGCAAGGGTGTAACCTTGAGGGAACTCCAAGTCTGCAGGAATAGGAGGGAACACCAAGTTGGGTCCTTCTGCACTTGGTCTGGGTAGGCGAATGGTAAATGGTCGGACTCGCCTCGTTTGTGGAGGGGTCACCTCTGGTGTGGTTGTGGCTCCCCTTGGTTGAGCGCATGGTAATTGAACTCCTCCTCTCATTTTTTTCGATGGAGGGCCCACCGTTGATAGTCGTCTTTGGAACTCTTGGGCTCTGGACCATACTAGTGCTCTTTGAATGGGCACATCGTAAGCTAAGCACCTGTAAATTATTCTTGTGAGAGCACAACATCCATGAAGTACATTTTTCTGTTTCTTATTCCACCATTGATGGGCTAGGTGTATTTGATCGATGATCCAGTGCGGTATGTTGATGGTGAGATTCTCTGTCTCCGCCAAGTACAAGCTGAACCATATCTTTTTTGGTGGCATACTGAATTGTTCTTGGGCAGGAAAAGCAAAATGTTGCATAATAGTTCGCAGGTGTAGAGCAATGGTAGGTGTCATTGCTACCATGTCCTTCAATTTGTTAAGATCCTTATGTTTCATCCTGCCTGGAACCATTGTTTCCTTCTCAGTGGGAATATGCATTCCTTGCATGTTCAATGCTGCTCGTACCAAGTTGAGGGTCAGTTTGAATCTCTTGAGTTTGTGGCCTGGCAATAGTGAAGGTAGCACAAAAGTACTATCGCCTCCCTTGGCCCTACTAGGAGTGATGGTACTGATAAAATAGGAGCAACAAAGGAAATTTGGCTTAGGTAAATGTGCTCTGAAGTAGCTATCCAATCCGGCTTTGGTCCAAACCGATCGCATTACTTCTGCATTCTGATAGTTTTCAAATTCGCGAGTGAAGAAATGGTAACGTTCCCATCTGCCATTGAACTCAATTTCTGCTTCCCAGAAGTAGGTGCCATCCCCCAATGGCCCTGCGACATCACTAAACCAATGAGCGTGTTTCCCCACTTGAGAAGTGTGTCCCTGAGGAGGGTCCTGAATCGGGAGAACATGCACCGCGTGAAGTTCTTGAGGCCTTTCGGTGAGTGGTGGTTCCAGGAGGAGGATCTCAATGTCCACAATCTGTGCGCTAGACCCTGCCTGGGAACTGGTGCCTCCTGCTTCTGCCATTGTTATTGCTTGCTTGCTGGTTCTGTGAGAATATAGATCATGCGTTAATATTGTAATGGACAAGATAGAACACTTTTTGTCCCCATTACAACATTATCATGAGGTGAGTAATGGGTTAGTGGGTCAGTGAGTGCACGATGACTGTGTATGTAGTTAATGACTGGATAGTCCTAGGAGCTAGATGGAAAGATGCAGTGTATGAGTTATGTAGTTAGCAAGTGGAGATGAATTTACAAATGGGGGTCGGGGGGTTTATTACAAGTCTTAGGTTGCCAAACACAATGGATGTCTTTCGGTTTTGGTTTTGTGGAGACTCTGGAGGGTTTTATGAGTAATTCTGCTTGGGGATGATGCGTTTTTGGGACCCATTTACCAGTGAGTCTGTGCGTGCTTCTGGGCGACTGTGTGTTCGTGCATATTAAACAAGAGTGGGTAACGGCTCCTTGAGTGAGTGAATCCTGTCGTGTGTGATGTGATTCGTGCGGGACTAGTTGAGCCCGCAAACAAGCCTTAGGCACCCAAATTTTTCTTGATTGTGGGCCAGCCTTCATCGACTTCTTGGGTACCTAGATAGTTTTCACTTTCTCAAAAGAAGTTTTGGAAGTCTTCTTATTAGTATCATGTCGCTGATTACTAATAGGAAGTTGAGATGATTGTTGTCGCTTGACGGTCATAGGCCGCTCTCCTTTTCGCATCCACAATGTTTCAATGGTTGAGTCATTCTGCTTCGCATGTTCTTTTGGCCTCCATCATAGGTAGTCTTTAGTGATTGATCTACCTTTGGTTGCTGCCTCCCTCTGGCCTTTGGAAAAGAAGGGAGTTCCGTTGAGGCCTTGACTTCTTTATTGAGATCTCCATTCCTCTTCATCACATAGCTTTGGACAAGAACAACATGGTCAACTTCATGTGTACCCCTGGAAGGACCAGGAGTCTGTGCCTTTTCTAGTTCCTTGAGTGCTCTATTATCTAACTCAACTGTAATTCGACTCTGATTCACCCATACCTGAAGAAGTCCACTTCTTAGGTTTAAGTTGACTGCATGGTCATAGATCCAGTCTTGACCCAAGACCAGAGGCTCAGTGAGATCCTCATCTTGACACACTAGTACCTTAACTGTCATTGGAACATCTTGAATGGAGAGGGGAAGTTCCACCTCGCCCAGGCAAGGGGTTTCCACACCTCCCAATCCTATAAGATATGCTTCTATAGGATTGACTTTTAATTTCAACTCTCGACAGTAAGAAAGTCTCACCGCACTAGTGGCTGCACCTGAGTCAATCAATGCCCCCACAGTTTTTGCACTAACTCCTTGTCCTATCTCTAAAGTCACGAAACGACGTCGATCTATTATCCTTTGGGAACTTATTCCTGAGACTTCACACATTGCCACATGATATCCTGGATCCTCATAGGCACCTGTCCTAGGTTGATCCTTACCTTGCTGTCTCAACTTCATCTTTTTGATGCGTTCTAAAGCTTTCGCTTGAGCTTCTTCTCGAACTCGTTTTTCTTCTTCTTTGTGTTTCTTAGCACTGTTGAGTCGACTGAGCATTTCTTCTCTAAGAGGTTCCTGATACAACTTGACTCTGCACCAGCTGATGTAGCTCGGAAGGATATCACCTTCTAAGGTGGCTAGTTGTACTGCTCCACTCGTTGAAATTCTATTTATAATCATAGATCCATAGCCACGTTTCTCTAATTTTCTTGCATGTTGCTTCAAAGTGTAGACTAAAACTAGGTCTCCGGCCTTTAATCCTTTATCCTTAACATGGGCATCAAAGTACGCCTTCTGCCATTTCTTAGCTGCATATATTCCTGCTGCAGCTCTTAGTCTGGTTTCACCTAATCGTTCAAGGTCAAAAATTCTCGAAGAGAGTTCATGGCCCGTCCACTCATGCTCTTGTGCTACTCTCAATGTGGGAATCAAGAAGTCCAAAGGTAGCTCCACATTTTGGCCAAATACCATCTGAAAGGGTGTGGCTTGGAGCACCGTTTTATAGGCCACTCGATATGCCCAAACAGCATGGTGTAGCTGTTTGTCCCAATCAGAGCGTTTATTATTCACCAATTTGGTAAGCACATTGCATAGAATCTTGTTTGTGCTTTCGGCCTGGCCATTAGCTTGTGGGTGATAGGGGGCAGACTTCTTATGTACTACCAAGAACTCTTAAAGCAGATTTTCAATAACTTCATTCAAGAAGTGAGTGCCTCTATCGCTTACCAGCTCTATATGTAGCCCGTATCTAGTGAACACATTCTCAAATAGGAACTTAGCAGTTGTCTGAGCATCGTTCTTTGTCGTAGCTTTTACCTCTACCCACTTTGTTAGATAGTCTGTGGCAACAATGATGTATTCAGCATGTGTACCCTTAGCTGGGGGATTAATAGGACCTACAAAGTCTATTCCCCACTTAGAGAATGCACGTCCACCCATCATAGGTTTTAGTGGCATCTCATCTTTGCGTATAGGATACTGAGTTCTCTGATAAACATCACACCGTTTCACATAGGTATGTGCATCCATGTGAAGGGTCGGCCACCAGAAGCCCACAAATAGTATTGCCTTGATCACCCGATCTAGTCCAAAGTGTCCTCCTACTACACCTTGGTGAGCAGCTTCCAAGATCTTGAGATATTCACTCTCATGGACACATAGTCTCAGGTAACCATCCTTACCACGCTTGTAGAGATTATCACCAATGAGTGAGTACTCTAGGGCTTCTTGTTCTAGACTTCTTTGTCTCGTCAGGGTCATATCTTGAGGGAATGTTTTCGTCCTCAAGAAGGCTACTAATGGTTCACTCCAATCGGGCACTATGGTCATTTGATAAAGAGTGGCATGTTCCACAGGTGGTTTAGTGCAGAAGATTGGGCATGCCTTGCACATCTTCTGTACATCAGCTTCCATAGTAGGCCAATGCACTCCGAGTCTCCTTAGTGTCTATAGGGTTCGTTGTTTTCAGTAGTGTTGCTCTAATGCACCTACATGTGCCAATTGCAACCATTTAGCGTACTCATCCTCTTCCACACAACAAGCCAATATCCCTTGGTCTGTCTGTTTGTACATGCTTCCTGCCATGATGTGGTACTTCTGGGCTCTTACTACCTCTCTACCTTGAGTGTTTATGACTGGGTGGTTAGGCCCGTATGTCAATACTGGCACTAATGGCTTAGCCCACTGAGGTACAACTTCCAAATTAAACAGGTAAGCATCAGGAAGGTCATCTGATACTCCTTGTGGGGCTTCTCCCGATGTGAGCCTAGAGAGATGGTCTGCTCTTAAGTGGGTCTTCCCTTTCTTGACCACAACCTCGAAGTCGTATTCCATTAGTAAGAGAAATCATCTTACTAATCTATCTGTATTGCATGGCTTGTTTACCAAGTACAACAGTGCTTGATGATCAGTAAAAAATTTAAACTTATTTGCAAGCAAGTAATGTCTAAACTTTTTAACTGCATATACCGTGCCTAGTCCTTCTCTCTCCGTAGTGGTATAATTTCGTTCAGCTGCATTCAATTGTCTACTAGCATAGACAATTGGAAGATCCATATTACCTTCACCGGTAGGCTGCGCGAGTACACACCCAACAGCATAATTGGATGCATCAACATGACCATGGAAAGGCTTCATCCAATCTGGTGTGGTCAAGATTGGTGCTGAACATAATCGCCGTTTAAGCTCATTGAAGGAATTCTCACATTCATCAGTCCACTCAAAGTTAGTCAAAAGTCCGTACATGGGCTTTGCAATGACAGCATACATGTGGATGAACCGGCGGTAGTAACCACAATGCCCCATGAAAGCCTGTACTTCCTTGACGTTCTTTGGCCTAGGTAGTTCTGCGATGGCTCTCACTTTCTCTTCGTCAGTGGATATGCCGTTCTTAGACACTATGTGTCCTAGAATTTTGCCTTGCCTGACCATGAAAACACACTTTTCTGGGTTCAGGCAGACTTGATATTCTCTGCATTTATCAAAGATTTGTCTGAGTTCAGGTATCTGGGTCTGTCTAATGTTGGAATGAGCGCACAGATCATCAACATAGACTTCCAAATTCTTCCTCAAGAACTCTTTAAACACGTGACACATCAATCTTTGGAAGGTTGCTGGTGCATTGGTGAGCCCAAATGGCATCACACGAAAGGCAAATATACCCCACTCTGTGGCAAAAGCCGTCTTATGTTGATCCTCTGGAGCAATGGCTACTTGATTGTAGCCCGAAAACCCATCTAGGAAGTTGTACACTTCCTTGCTTGCTACCCTTTCTAATAGATGCTCAGTGATAGGAAGTGGATAATTATCTCTGATAGTGGCTGCGTTAACCTTCTTCAAGTTAATGCACACTCGTAATTTGCCGTTCTTCTTGGGCACCACTACAATGGGGGATACCCATTCAGTGTGCTCAATTTCATAGATAAACCCGGCTTCCACCAAGCGGTCTATCTCCTCTTTAATCTTGGCGGAGTAGTTATCATTATATGTGTATGGCTTTTGCTTGGAGGGTTTGGCATCTAAGGTCATGGGGATAGTGTGTGAGCATATGTCTGGATCAACACCCTTCAAATCCTTGTAACTCCAAGCGAATACATCTGTCTATTCTCTTAGCAAGGCTATTAACGCATGCTCTTCTTCCTCTGTTAGGTCATGGCCTATGTACGTGCATCTCTCCTCTCCTTCTTCTAGGGCCACTACTATTTTCTTGGTGGTTTCTTTGTTATCATAGGCTTCTCCTGATTGTGCCTCTCGTTTAGGCATTCTTATCATGACTCTCCTATCATCTATCTCATACTTTTTAAAATTTTCCAGGACCTCAAACAAAGATTCTTCCTCTTTTGGTGTGACCTCTCTCTTTTTTCTTTCCTTTCCTTCATCCTTAGGGGTCACTTGTGTGGTTAATCTTATATCATTTGTTATCTCTCCGTGTCTCTAGGGTTGAAATTCTACTTCATTGAAGTATTCTTCATCTGATGCAAAAGGTGGGTCCATAATGATTGACTCTAGATCGGAGTCGCTCGCATCCTTAAATGCATCAGGGCTAGGTTCGCATTCTTCTAAAACTGCATCTCCCATGATTGGCTCTATGGAGAAAACTGAAATGTCATAGCCATCCTCATCACAGTGGGGTGTCCATTGTTCTTCATTGATGGCTACATCCATGGTTGCTAAAATTTCTGCCCAGCCGTGGGGTTCAAATTTTTCATCAGGAAATACTACAGGTGCATAGGCTGGGTCTTGAATGGATCTATGTGCTTTGTTTGCACCTATTTCTCTGGCTTTTTCTCTCTTCTCCTCTTCTACTGCCACTTTGCACATCCATAAGTGAGTGTCTTCATGCATCCATGAGGATCCTGATCCTATGGACTGCACAGACTCAATATCATCTTTGGCTCTATGGATGGGATTCCATTGGATGGGGGGTACATCTCTATGAGAGTCATCCTTGAGATTGACTTTGGTTGTAACACCTAAGTGTTGCAAATACAGGGAATTGGTTCCCCAATCCTGGACCACTTGCAACTGTCGCATAAATGGTCTTCCCAAAATCATCTCATAGGCATGATTCTTGCTAAAATAACATATGGCAAAAGTATGCTCAAACTCAACACCGCATGTAGTGAGAGTTATTCCTTCCAGAAAGCCTAAGGGTCTTTTTATATGGCCATCGGCCATTTGCAATTTCATCCTCGTGGGCCTGAGTGTTGGCTTGCCCCACCGCTTCCATAGGGAAGTGGTAGCAAGAGCAACTCCTACACCTGAGTCCAAAATTGCCTTGGTTGTGTACCCCTGATGGGTAATGGGAAGATAGGTGTTTCCTTCTTCACCTTCACTCATATCTCCTATCTTGTGTAGAGGAATTTCTGGCACTGTCCTCTGAGAACCTACCTGGGAACGAGGTTTTGCTATCTCTGGTACTTGTTTGGCTACATGTTTCCATAACTCTGGCCTAACTTTGAGTAGCTCTTCTAAAGTGAGGTTGCACTGCACTTTAGTGTTTTTCACTACCTCCGTATTCCTAGGTATGACTGAGTCTTCGTTTCTTACCATGACTGTGGGTTCTCTCATACAGGTCGACATGGCTTCCCATGGGCCTGTGAAATGGGGTAATTCCTGTAAAGAATAATCTCTCTTGGGACTGGTTGCTCTCCTGCTCTCCATAAATGGAAGGAATATCCTGTGGGAATTGATCTTGCGTGTCATCCACAAGTTCAATGGGAGGAGGGGCTTCACTTTCTTTAGCCCATTTGTCTTCTTGAATCTCTCGCAAGAATTCTGGAGTGAACCTCTTCATAGAAGAGGAGGTGTCTGGTTCAGTGGAATTGGGCACGTAAGCTTCCTGTGGGGGATGGCTTATGTTTTTGCTTGCCTCATCTCTTTCTTGAATTTTTTCTTCCTTGGCAGATCTTGCAATTATACTCTCTAACTTCTCTAGGAGTCCATCCAAGTGCAATTGTGTCTTAGCTGAGCCTGAGTAGTTGAAAAGACGACTGGCTTCAAACATGGTCTGAGCCAATGCGACCATTTTCGCACATAGCTTGGTTCTCTCTATCTCTAAGTCAGCTCTAGGGTAGCACTTGTCATGATCCATCACATTTGGCCCTTCTTGGATTCTGGCCTGATATGCCTTAAGCATCATGTCTATGTCTTCAGGAGTGGGGTCAGCTAACACTGATCCTACTCTAGGGGGTGGTGGTATGGTCTGAGGTAGGTGGACAGATGGTGGGTTAGATGGTGATGGAAGTGAGGGTGGTGGTGGTATGTGAGAGTTTGTTTGAGAGGTGAGTTCAACAATTTTGGCTTTTGTTTCTCTTATGCTTTCTTCTAAGTCGCTCATCTTTTTAGACCATTGTCTTTTCATTCTTTCTCAACTATCCCTCCATGCTCTCGATCGTTTCTTGGCTATGCTCTCAGTTTCACTAACCTCTGCACTCCTCTCTTGACCTATTCCTGGGTTCTATTGCAAAGCCTGGGCCCTAGTGACCACTTGCATTGGTGCAGTGGAAGTGACACTTCTTATTGGGTCTACAACTAAGCCAATAACGTTAATTGGAGTTATTTTTGGCATATTATTAGGATTCTTAGGGCAATCTCGTAAGAGATGCTCCTTTCCACAATCTTGGCAAAAGCTTTGAATTGTCACTGACTGGGGTTGTGTAGGTGGAGATAAGGGGCAACCACGAATGAGGTGATCTCCCTGACATCTGTAGCATGGTCCTCTAGGGACTGGGGGTCTTACCTGCCTAGGCTGGGGCCTAGAGTTAGGGTTTGTGTACATTACATTTGTGTATTCTCGCTCCCAACTAGGTTCGCCTGGTTCTTCACTATAGTAGGACTCACCATGTTCAGGAGATTGCATGTAGTAAGCCTGTGGACTATCAATATGTGTAGAATCAAAGCTATGATCACTTGGGTCACTTTCTAAGAGCAGTGGTGTTACTGGCACTATAGCTCTATTCAAATTTTCCTCAGCTGCTGCATACTTTACAGGAATCACATTAGCTGGGGTTGGAGGTTGTTGAGCCAACACCGGCTGTGGCGTTTGTTGGTTCTGGAAGGGTTTTTGATAGGGTTGTTGCGGTCTACCATATTGTTGTGGGGGGTACTGGTTCTGGTATCTTCCCTGTTGTGGATAGGGCTGAGGGTAGGTTTGTCTAACTGCTTGCTTATTGTACGGGAAATCTTGTGTTGTGTGATTTGTGTATCTTCGTTCTATGGTGCAATATTGGCTGCTAGGATTCACTTGGGGTTGAGCCATGATGGGACATGCGTTCGCCATATGGTCACCACCGCAAGTATAGCACCTCTTTACTGGGGCCAATCTAGGAATTTGTTTACTAGAGACACCTAGTTTTTGAGCTACTTTTTCCGCAAGTTCCTCAATTGATGTGGATTGCGAGGAAGAGAGGCTAGAGGCACTATCTGAATCTTTGTAGATTTTGGAAAGCTCTAACTTCTCCCCTAGGTTATCCTCAATGTCGATGCACATGCGTACACACTCTTCTATGATCCTAGGGTCCTTCAAGGACACATAGGATCGCAACTTTGTACTTAGCAATCCATCCAAGAATAAAGCCACTTGTTTGGCAGGTGTGGGTAACTTAGGAACAGGGCATCTCTCAAGATATTGCCTAAATCTTCTTCCTGTAAGTCTCACAATCTCCTGGGGGGTCTGCTTGAAGCTGTAGATCAATGAGGAAGTATTATGCCTTATGCCACTCTTCGAGAATTCGGTAATGAAAGCCTCTAAGAGTTGTTCTATGTTCCTGAACTGTCTCTCATTCAATGGTTGAAACCACGTAAGGGCTGTGTTCCTAAGTGTTAGACCAAAGGCATTATATTGCGTGAATAGGTCCTCAACTTGTTCAGCTCTCAAGACTTGCCTGAACTCGGCCACATGATCATATGGGTCTCCTGTGCCATCGAAGTAATTCTTCATGGACTTAACTAACTGAGTCGGTCTCAAAATCCTGGCGTGTTCCCTAGGTCTTGGCAGAGGGAAGTCATCCGTATTCCTTTGATTCCTTGGGGCTCTAAATCCTTCAGGTTCCACTCTATTTGTTTCCGTTCTCGTTCTGTCTCTTCCCACTGGGTTGGCAAAGCTTACCTTCGGTCTATCTCTATGTCTGTCTCTTTGAATTCCATGAGCTTGGGATGTTCCAGCTCCTTGGTGACCAAAGGACACATTTGATCTTGGTTGGGGGAAAATAAATTCCCCTTTCCAAGTGTAAGCATGCCTATCATTTTCTGTAACCACAAAGATCCTCTCTGAAGCGTGATCTAAGTAGGTCACTCTACCTGGGCTATCAGGATCTTTGAACTCATATATCATGATTGTTCCTACCTCACTCGGCTGATTAGATCTATATCTCCAAAAGGCTTCATCAGTCTCTCGGTTCAGGAGTAGATCTATGCTCTTATTGTCTTGGGGACTCCACTCTGGTGTGATAATCCTAGTGAGAACAGATTTGCCTCGGGGGGTTCTAGGTTCTACACCCATGTTTCCTTGCTCTAGGTCACCTAAGTCCGTTTCTGGGACCACATTCCCAAATTCATCTGTCCTATCTGGATGACTGGTGACTACATATATTGTCCCTTCCTTGTCTAAGTATGCTCCGTTTTCAAACTTGACAGCTGGGTGCTCTAGTCCAATGGATTGGTCAGGGTTATTTAATCTGGACCACAGATCTTCCTAGGCCGTCCTCATAGATGCTGGCACCTAATAGGTTGGTCCTAAGGTATTCGAGTTGCATCTTGTAACGGCCTTCCACCCTATGTAAATACGGCACCCCAGAACTTCCTGTGGATCTCTCCATACCGTGGGAGATCTCAGATTCGCTCGTCTCAGAGCTAGGGTAGTACGAGTGGTGGCTCAACTGCTGGGCCCAAGACCTAGCAATATGATTGACACTAGCCTCTAAAGATCTAAGACTTTGTCTATCTCTCCCTAGGTGTCGACCTGATCTAAGGTTCATAAGCCCAATTGAATAATCCCAAATTTTCCCAAGTACACTTTGCATTGCTGAGTTCTTTTGTATCAATCACTTGTTCTTTTTTAATCCCTTAGGGTGTCACTTCTTGTCCAGTTACTCTTCGCCGCAAGGAACACTTCAATTTTTATCGTACTTTGAGTGCGGTTGCTCAATTTAATTTCTTTTCCCTTAGATTGCTTCGTGATTGTAATCTCGTAACACTTGCACTTGAGTGATTAGAGTTCTTGGACTTGGTAGTTCTTAACGTGTTCCTAATTAACCAAAACCTCTATCTGTACTTAGCCTATGCTAGGGATTGACAGAGGGTGTTGAGAATTTCCAACCTTAAGTTTCTTCCCTTGGTTGCCCTTATATGCCCAGGAAGCGTGTTCCCAAGCTCGCACTTACTCTTGCTTTGAGTACCCTCCGATGCTCTCAAAATACCTGAAAAATTCCACAATTAGCTCAAGAATTGAATTCAGTTGACATACAGATCACTTTCATGCATGTAACTCACAGACCCAATTCCCTTTTGCCTTTATGGAAAACAATCCCAAGGGACCCTCAATTTTTTTCCTACCCCGGGATATGGTCAACTTCAAATTATCCCATCTAATAATCCTGACATTAATTCTACCGTATTCCCCACGAGCTTTCCAGCAAAACAAAAATCACCGCAATCAGATTTCGTATGAGGAAGTTATGTCCACTCAGGGTTTTGGGGCCAAATCAGGATTTTAAACAGGTTAGCAGGCAAACAGGACTTCTCGAAATACTTTGTGTAATGGCCTCACACTGCAATGAAGAACCCTAGTATTTGTCCCACAATTTGTCAAGAATAGACCACTATTTTTTTGCCCTAAAAAATTGGCCAATTTTGCCCTTCAATCGTGTTCGCAAGCTCTGTCAGTTGCGATTGATAGGTCAATCGCGATCGACATGTTGGTCGCAATTGACAGGTCCGTCATGGTTATCAGTCGCGATTGACAGGTCCATCGTGGCTGTCAGTCGCGATTGACACGTGGCTTGGATTTTTAGTCGGTCGTGGTCAAAGGGTCGTTGACTCTGTCAGTCGCGATTGATGGGTCGGTCGTGATTGACAGGTCCTTCGCGAGGGTCTGTCCGTCGTGGTCAAACAATCGTTGACTGTGTCGATCGCGATTGACAGGTCCGTCGGGGCTGTTAGTTGCGATTGACTGGTCGATCGCGATTGATGGCTCGATCGCGATTGACACATGTCACGCGTATGGTCTGTCAGTCGTGGTCAATCGATCGTTGACTCTGTCGGTCGCGATTGACGTGTCGGTCGCGATTGACAGAGCCGTCGGTAGGTGATCGTCATGGTTTGTCGATCGCGATTGACAGAGCGATCGCGATTGACAGAAATCTGAGGAATTTCAAAAATTTAAACACATTTTTGGGAAGCTCTAGGCCTGTAGTATGTATTTTGTTTAGCAAATAGAGCATTTTTTCTGCCGGTCGCGATTGACAGAGGTTAACGCCTCGGGACCTGCACAGTCAGATTTTTTACCTGCTCGAGCTGGTGCAGCTGCTGGGGATGCTGATTCCTGCAGAAAATCTCAAAAAAACACTGAAAATCACAAGCATACAAACGCTCTCTTGCTCTCTCTCACAAGTGAAATGAGGGGAATGGTATGGGTGGGGTGATATGACAAAAAAACTGAAATTTTTTGCGATGATGGAGATGGATGTGGGAGATGGTGAGGATGATGATGGTGATGAGAAAAACAAAAGAAAATAGATAAAAGTGAAGAAAATACCTATGACTCCAACGCGTCGACTGTACGTCTTACCATCACACGCTCGTCCTCAAAGTTCGATCCCCAGCAACGGCGCCAAAATTTGGTGTAGCTCAGTGATGAGTAGCACCTCCTTTAATGTCAATCCGGGAAGACGTGAGGGTGGTATGAAGACCTCGAGCAAGTGAAGGCACAAGTGCGTGAGTGAGAAGCACACTAACATGCACACACATACACACACACGCGCACACACGGTAGGACAAAGAGTGAGAAGCAATGGAGTTCTTAGATGACTTTCAAAAAGCTCATACAAGTTTTAACCAATTACAAGCTAACCTCAAAAATGAGCTCTCTAGCTCTATTTATAGTTTTTGACTAGGTTTTGGCCTTGTCCAGACCTAGTGTCCGGCATAGTTAAAAATTAGGTTCTCTACCCTATTTGGAGGTTCAAACGAAGTCTAAAAAATGTGAAAACTGACAGGTAGATACTTCTAAAGCTCCTCAAGCTCAAGGACTCCTTGGCTTGCACAAATTGGAGCTACAAAAATATGAAATGGTATTTACAATGGTTTTTAGTGATGAAAATCACTATTTCTGTAGGGATTTCTTCTAACACTTAGACATACATTTCCTGGAGTTCCCTACTTGCTCCTTCTTCTTGTGTGCTCAACTCCTTGATTCTTGAAAAATTTAAGTGGCCTACTTGCCAGATCTTCTTTGACTATTGTGTCTGCCTGTGCTTTCTCTTCGTTCCGACTCCCTTCGTAGGCTTCCTTGTCTTGCAACTCCTTCAGTTCCTTGACTACTACCAACCACAACTCTTTGGTGGGATTGTCATCTTTGCCTGCCCACCACTCCTTAAAGAATATTTGCAAATTTCTCCTTTGTATTTCTTCCTCATATCTTAGCAGTGCTTTGATTCTTTGTAGAACCTTCTGGGATTGAGCTTTTTCTTTGTTCATTTCCTCCTTGAGTCTCTAGAGTATATGATAAAGAGCTTCTCTACGTCCTTGTCGAACATCCTGGAGCATCTTTCTTGTTCTTATCATGACCTGCCATGACTTATCGACCGCACATCTCGAGCTCTTAGCTCGGGACGAAAAGGTGGTGAAAGCCTCCATCCACACACTAGTGATTTCTTGATGGATGGAGGGGAGAGAGAAAGAAGTCAAGTAGGCATGAAACCAAGGAGCCTTACGGGTTTTGGTGAGAGGTTGGAAAGAGATGATGATCGGGTAGTGATTAGAGATGGTGAGGTCAGTGCATTGCAAAAGGGAAGGATGGCCCACCGATGAATAATGCTCTGAGAAATGTAGCTTCTATCTAGTCTAGCTTTCCTCAAGTCCTCACCTGCTTGGACAATAGACCACAAAAAGCCATTTGAATCTTTGAATTTGACTAGATCCAAGTGCAATTTTGTTTTATACCAAGTTTCTTTCTCCCGATTATGGATTGTTGGAGAATTCCTCTCCTATTCGCTGCAGAAAGTGTAGAAGACCTTCTCAGGATCAAGACTCTTGCCAACAGCTGAACCTTCAAATGAAAACTCGTAGCAACTGAAAAATGCAATGAACTTGAAACTTCGCCTTCTCTTTCCATCGAACGAAAGGGCTTAGTCGGTTGGTGGACCATCAGGTGGAAGTTGTTAATATCAAAGGCCTCTTATTTCTCTGTAACCATGGCCATATCACCATGAGACTTTTTCCTGATGATATGAACACTTTTGTCCACAATGACTGTACCGGTCTGGAGATGTTTTGGAGGTGCTTGAATACTTTTTGCAAAGCCCCTGGATCCAAAATCAACCACTCAAAGACCGCTTTTAGAGCTATTATCAAAATCCAACCCAACCTTCTCTTTGAACATGGTTGCAAAAACATTCCCCTAGGCAAACTTTCTGGCTTCTTGGGATTCCCTTCGGCTTTGGTATCTGGTTGGAGCAGCGGTGGAACTGGGTCCTGACTAGACTCAAAAGCAAGCTAAACTTTTGGAGAGGTATGCAAATCAATCTCATGGGTTGTCCAATGGTTATCAACACATTCCTCATTTCATTGACCATTTACTTCCTCTCTTGTTGGAGACCAAAAGAGCAAGAGATGTCAAAACTAGAAAGTTTATGCAGAAACTTCCTTTAGACGGGAGACCACAACAAGAGGGGGATTCCTAAAATCAAATGGTCCATCTACACTAGCCAAAGGGATAGTGGGGGCCTTCGTATTTTGGAAATGAGACACATGGCTAACAAGATGGTGGTTAAATGGTTGATAAAGGTGTGGTGCAACGTGGAGACTTTGTGGGCCAAATTGCTCTTCAAAAACAAGAATGCATTGAATTTAGTGGGATTCCTGAATTGGAAGAACTTGGACACTCTGACCCTTTTATTTTCCCCAATCCTGGTTTTCCCAAAAGTCTTGAATCTAGTGTGCTCCCTGTGGAAGAGTTGGAATCAAGTCAAAAGCCTCATAAGAATCAGCAAAGATTGGAAGTGGGCGGTTGGTATCAAGCAAAATGGCTCTATCTGGTTTTTGATCCATGGCATAAGGAACGTGGAATCTCAAAACATTCAAAGTGCCAAGAGGCTCTGGAACAAGGGCTTTAGAAAATGGAAACATCTCTGGAAACAAGACACCAACCAGTGGATCAACTTTGAATATATTGACCCTAGCATCAACATTACCTATGAAGAATGGAACATCTTACAAAGCAAATGTCTTGCTTGGGACCACTCTAAAGTCCGTCTTCTCTTGGAACATGACGTGCCATGTCCGCGCGGTCTCAGATGACATAATGTTAATTGCCTAACAAAAATCCTGAATATCAAAGGGAACATTGATTATCAGGTCAACATCAACAAGAAGTGGTGTCTATTGTGGAGACGATTGCGGTGGGATTTGAAGTTCATGGCTATCTGGCACCCTCTTATAGAAAACTAAAAGTCTTTCCTCTTATGGGAAATTCTTCATCAGGGTATTTGGACCAACCTAAAGTCCAGAAAAATTTGTGGGGCATCTCCCTGGTGCAAGCGATATAGCAGGTCCATTGAAGATGTTGGTCATATCTTCTTTACTTGTCCCAACTCCAATAGGCTCTGACAGATTGTCAGAAAGAAAATTAGACTTTAGAAACATATTCGCTGGAAATAAGCTCTGATGGGAGAAGCGATCGGTTGCTCGATGACTCTTTGGAATGCCATTAGAGAGGAGGTCCTCTGAAAGATTACGCGAGAAAGATGTGCTTATAACTTTGATGACTCCCCCAAAGACTTGTTGATTGAGAAATCATTGTTCCTCCTCGATAAAAGAATCGCCAACTATAAGAAATCCACCCCCCCCCTTCAGGCATCATAAAGTGCTCTTTCTAATCAGGAGCAAGCTTTAACCCAAGTGGGCCCCACATGAGGGTGATGAGAGGGTGATTAACCTTCTTTGTAATGCACTCTAAACTCTATAAGATCTACCCCTGCTTTGTGGGACTTGGGGGTTCCCGTGGGCACTAGGCCCCCTTTCACTTGTACTTTTCTTTCCTTTTATTAAATACAAGTTCGGGAGAGTAGGCTAAAGCGAAAATTTCTTTATTTTAAAAAAATCACATTTTGAAATTCAGAGCCCGCTCATTGATGTCTAATATAGAAAATAGTAAAATAATCAAGCTATATGCAAAAGGACGCCTCATATGATGTGTTGTTTGCCTTAAATTAGAGAATCCAGAACAACCTTCTACGAGTGAGAAAACATATGATTTTTAATGAGCTACTTTGCTAGTTCGAATTATAATAAGATTGTCCTTGTAGCCCTCCTTCGGCTATGTCATTCTGTCCTTGTAGCCCTCCTTCGGCTATGTCATTCTTTTCTTAGCACCAAGAATAATAGGTTTGATCGGAGTATCTTTGACATTCAACACTTCTTTTAAATTTGGCTATGTGATCATAGGGATCTCTCATGCCATTAAAAAAGGTCTTCATGGTTTTGAGTGCATGAGAAGGTCTTAAGGTTCTTAGATGTTCTGCTACATTAGAACCATGTTCCTGTTTAGGGCATGCAATCCCACTCAAGCCTATCATTAGGTTTTTAAAAATCAATTTCGAGGAAGATAATGTGAAGACTACTTAGCATAAGCCATTGCCTTCCAATCATCAATGATGGCTTTCAGGATAGGTCTACCTTTGATAAATCTTTTTCTAATATTCATTGGTCCATGAGTGGATATAGCTGATAATTCATTTTGAAAGAACCTTGGTGAACACCTTGAGTGGATATAGCAAGCAATTCATTTGGAAAGAACCCATATTTTGGAGCATGGTGATAAGCTCCCAACTTTTAGACCTATTCTTATTATCTTTCTTGTGGATGAGTATAATAACACCTTTCAAGCATCTTGGCAATGCACAAAAGCTTATCTCCCCATTGTGAACTAAGAAACGGAACCACTAAAACATCTTTAAAGTTTTGAAGATCTCATTAGTATGGTCATCTACATGAGGTTTTTACCTTTGGGAAGGACATCGATTGCATCAATGATCTGTTGGAGCAAGTCTATGACAAGCCTAAGTATTGGCTTGAGTCTCACAAAGTCTTAAAAGAAGCTTTAAAAAGAAGACTATGTAAAGTTCACTTGTGAACTACCTCTTGTAACTTTTGAAGAGTTTACTTAATGTAAAAGTAAGAGAATCTTAAGTGGTTGAGTCCACTTGATCAAGAATGGAAAGAGGAGCCACGAATTCGTGATTTGTGGTAGGTAGAGAATCAAATCAATCATTGATTGATTGGAGAGTGATTGAGGGAAGTTAGCCTCCCAAACTCAACTATAAATAGATGGCAGTTTTAGTCGTGGTTAGAGAGACCTATGTGAAGACCTCCAAGAGCTGAGCTTTATGCCATATCAAGGTGTGATTACAAGGCACACATATGTATCAGTAAGTCATTGTATTGTAAAATCAATATACTTTCATCTTCATGATTATTTGAGTTCATCTTTCCATGTTCTTGTGAAGTGTACTCCTCACTGCCATTACTCTCAGTTTTTCTCAGTCAGCTTGCAGAGATGTTTTCTCTGAGCTTGGTGCATCATTTTCAGTGATTTAACTTGGTAAAGTTAGCTCTATAAGTCTATTATATGCTCATAAATTTTCATGTCATTTGGATGTTGCAATCTTCAGTTATGCTCATTTGAAGTCAACAGGGTCTGTTCATCTTCACCTCTCTGTCAGGTACCCGACTTTTTCACTCATCTTGTCAGAGCCATTGCTCAGTGGTTACTTATCCAAATTCCGTGATTTAAAGCTTGTTGGATTCAGCTTACTGTCTAGTATAACAATACAAATTTTCATAATCATTGGATTTCTACTGTTTGAGTTATGGTGATTTTTCTGCTCACTGGTCTATTTCTGTAGCAGCCCGTGAAAATCGGGATGATGTCATCACTTGTTAAAACTCATTCTCAGTGTGTGGTTCATTATTTTTGATGAGATTACTCTTGAAAGTTAGCTCTTTAAGCTAACTAGACTTCCCCAAGAGGAATTAAGCTAATTGCTGCTGTGCTCAGAGAATTATGTAAAACACTGGACAGGTGTATGAACCAAGAATAGCAAGTTTTCACCTCTGAGCTAACTCCAACTTATCTGTTTTGATCTATCTTTTTGAGAGTGATCTTCCAAGGTACATAGGGTGTCTAATACATCCATTGGCAAGCTAAAAGGGCCCACCATCTACTCCAGGAGTTCATTTGGCTGGTGTAGATCAAGGATTTTGCAACACCTCTTCATCTTCAAACACATACTTATCCATCTCTTCACATGATCTTCTCAAGACAAATGTACTTCCAAGAAAGTGCATAATATCTTGCACAATCTCATTTGGATCTCATGCTTGGGATGGTTGTCATGCAACCATATCTCCGAGAGGTACATTTAGCAAAAAACCTAGGCAATTGCTTGAAAGTTTCCTCTTCCAAGTGGTGACATATTTAGGTACTTGTGTGTGCGAACACACTAGGACCGTCGAGACACTTTTTTCCCTCTTTAAGAGGTTTTTTCCCCCAGCTTGTATATACACCTACATCCCTAACGGGTTACTCATTTCTGTACATTCTAGTGGTAATACATTTAGTATTGTGTGTTGTGCTCCAAGCTTCTTCTTCTTCCTTTTGTTGTTTGCATGCTTTCGTAGACCTCAAACTCCAACAATTGGTATCAGAGCAGGTCACTGCTTCATCTAGGGTGTCATCAACACCCCTCTAGTCATAGTCTTAGAATCGCACGAAAATTGGTGAGCATACGCAAGGCGATTAGAAGATCAAAACAACTTTTCTATATGTGTAAAATTGACGATTTAAGCTCATTTCAGCCTCTGGATGCACTATCGTAGCGTTTGTGTAGCAGTTTCTCCTTTTTGTGCCAAAGATACATACAAGTTTCAATTCACCAATATAAGCACCTCGAGATCTGCTACAAGTTTAGTGGAACTTTTCAAGATAGTTGTATTCAACTTTTTTAGATACAATCATTTTTTTTGCATCAGGGTATTTGAGGTAGTTTCCATGGCTGAAAGCAGTGATGTATTCCGTATGGAGATTGTTGAGGATAAGTTAGATGGTAACAATTACCCATTGTGGGCTTATATGATGCATCATGTATTGGTTGCAAAAGGACTGTGGAATATTGTGTAGGGTGTTGAAAAACATCCTATTTCATCTGCAAACATAGTTGTTGAAGGTGATGTAGATGGTGTTGAAGATGGTGATATTCTTCATCTTCCTATTTGTGTTGCAGTTCCTACTGCACCTATTGCAGAGCAAAGTTGTTGGGATGGCAGAGATGCTCATGAACATGCATTGATAGCCTTGTCTGTCAAACATGCCATTATTCCTCACATTCACTCTTGCAAAATAGCTAAGG
Source organism: Ceratopteris richardii (assembly GCA_020310875.1). NCBI lineage: Eukaryota > Viridiplantae > Streptophyta > Polypodiopsida > Polypodiales > Pteridaceae > Ceratopteris > Ceratopteris richardii. Next base: position 70,799,606 of record CM035427.1, on the reverse strand, counting down.
ACGCTTGGATACACTTAAAACATTATATCAGGCAAGGAGTGAGGCTCGTGTTGCTTACCTTTGAAAATATTTGGAGAGTGAGCACATGAATGAAGGAGATTCCATGGACAATTTTGTAATAAAGATCAAAGATTTGAAGGACCGGTTCATTTCTACTGATGAAGTCTTGTTTGACAGTTCACTTGTGCAGTCTGTTTTGAATGGTCTTCATGATTTATATCAGATTTTTGCTTCTACTCTTCATTTGATGATAAAACGCAATCCAAATGCCTCAACATTTCAGGAGTTAGTCTTTGTTTTGTTGTAGGAAGATCAGTCAAGGCAGAACAAGTCCATTATGCATGTCACATATCAAACTTTCCTAACTACTTAGAAGGCCAAAGGTAAATGGAAGTCTTCTACTAGTAAGCAGAAATACGCTAATTTTGCACAATCAAAGAAGAAAAACAGAGACAAGAAGAAAATAGAAAAGCAGTGATTGTTTTTCAAAAATTGTAAAGGAAATGATCATGTCATAAAGAGCTGCCCAAAAACTGGCTGCTAAAGAGGCAAGGAAGAAAGAGGCTGGAATGGTTGTTGTAGAGGCCTCTACACCCAAAATAGAGTCTGCTAATCTTGTGCAGAATGAAGGATGGGCATTTACCACTATTTGCAGTTATGATCCATCTTCTCATGAATAGTGTATATTTGTAGTAGACTCAAATGTTTGGTACTTTGATAGTGGGGTGACCAAACATATTACCTCGTAGTGTAGTTTCTTCACTTTACTTGAGCCTGCTCCTATAGGAAATACTGTTACATGCATCAACAACTCCTCTTATCCTATAATGGGGGTTGATAAGATCATTCTGACTACTACTTATGGTACTTCTCTTACATTGTTAGATGCTTTATTTGTGCCAAGAATCAAGAAAATATGTTATCAGTTATAGATTTTAGCCAAGATTGGCTTGGTTGTGTTGTTGATGACATATGTACAGTTCATGAACTCTTAAATGGTGATATCATTATTGCTTTTGGCATCTTATGTCATGGGCTGTATAAGCTCATAGACTATGAAAAATCTATGAATGATTCAGCATGTGCAGTACATGACTCTGAGGTTTTGTTAGATGCAAAGCTTTAGCATGCATGCTTTGGTCATCTGAATTTTGCTAGTTTGTTATGCTTGCAGAAATATGAAATGGTGTTCTCTCTACCCAAAATTGAGGCACTTGTTAAACATGCATGTGAAGGCTATATTTTGGGCAAAATGCAGCATTCATCATTCCCAAAAGATGGTTCAATTCCAGCTACTCAAAAATTGCAGCTTGTTCACAGTGATGTCTGTGGTCCTATGCTGACACCCTCTTTTGGAAACTATCTTTACTTCATGACTTTCATTGATGATTTTTCTAGGCATGCATGGGTATATCCATTGAAACCAAAGTCCGAAGTGTTTTATCTTCTTCAAATAGTTTTTTATTTTGGCTAAAACTCTGTCAGCATGTTAAATGGGCACCCTTCATTGTGATCGAGGGGGGGAATATTTCTAAGTTTCATGCATTTTTGGCTGAATGTGGGATAAAACACCATTGTACAATGCCAAATAGAATGGATTTTCTGAACGGAAGAATAGGTGACTCATGGAGATGGCAATATGTATGATCAAGAGTCAGGCTTTACCACATAGTTTCTAACTTGAGGTTGTTATGTGTGCAACATATGTACTTAACAAGTTTCCCACTAAAGCATTGCAGTCTATCGCTCCATATGAGGCTTGGCATGTTTGTAAGCCATCTGTTGCTCACCTACGTGTTTTTGGTTGTCTGGCATATGCATTACTACCTAAACAACAATGCAAGAAATTGGATGATAAAGGAGTCCAATGTATTTTTTTTGGGTACAGTTCTGAAAGCGAAGGATATCGTCTATATCATCCATAGACAAAAAGCATTTTGGTTATTCATGATGTTGTTTTTGTGGAGGATGATATTCAACCATTAATTTCATGTACTAAGGAGACATTAGTTAGCTCCAAAGACATCTATGATACTTTGCCGCCTCTTTTACAGGTGGACAATCTAGTACTGGCCCTAATGAGGCAACTTCTCAGCCTTTATAGGTTTCATGTGGTGATGCAAATCATTCTATTTCTAATGTAGATTTACATGATGCACTTGTTGATGAGAGAGGTGATATTTGAGGAGGCAAAAACTATGCCGAAATGGTTGGTGCAAACTTTGCATCACAACACATTAGATGCATCTCTTTCATATCGTACTTTTTCAAGATCTCATAGTGCCTCTTTTTTATCAAATTGTTATGTTGTGAATGCCTCTAGTCTCTGTGATGAGAATGAGCCTGTTTTATTTGATGAAGCAAAAAATTCTAAAAATTGGATGGCTGTTATGCAATCAGAATATGATGCTATAATGAAAAATGGTACTTAGTCTTTATGTGACTTGCCTCCTGGAAAGAAGGCCATTTGCACTAAGTGGGTATACAAGCGTTGTAAGCCCAATGAAATAGCTGACAGGTATAAGGATAGGCTTTTGAAAGGGTTATGCTTCGAAAAGAGGCATTGATTTTGATGAGACCTTTTATCCTACATGCTGATGACTACAAAATTTCATAACATCCATGCACTTGGAGTTAATCATGGTTGGAATATACATCAATTGGACATTAAAACTACAGTTTTGAATGGTGAGTTGCATGAAGACGTTTATGTTTTTTAGCCCCATGGCTTTGTGCAGAAAGAGCATGAAAACCAAGTGTGCAGGTTGAAAAAGACATTATATGGTTTGAAGCAAGCACCACATGCTTGATATGAAAAGATACAGCATGTCTGATTGCACATGGTTTTGAGAATAGTCCAATTGAGAGCACCTTATATATTAAGTGTGCAAATGATGTTCTTCTAATCATTGTTGTGTATGTTGATGTCATGTTGCTCACTAGTCCTCATGAGAATCATATTGTTGATTTTAAGGCTGATCTACATGCCTCATTTGAGATGTCAGATTTGGGGCATTTGCATCATTATTTGGGCATTCAATTTACGCAAGTTGATGGTAGAATAGTTTGTTGTCAAAACAAATATATTGACACATTATTGTAGCATTTTGGTCTTGAAGACTGCGATTCTATTGCTCCTATGGAGATAGGTTTACGATTGAGTCTTCATGGTGCTAGAGATGCATTTGATGTTGTTCTCTATTAGTAGGCTATTGGATGCTTGATTTACTTATGCATTACGTAGCCAGATATTTAGTTTGTTGTCTCATAGATGAGCACGTTTATGCATTGCCTAGGTGTCAAGCATTGGCAAGTACTTAAGTGCATCTTTCTCTACTTGAGTGGTACCTGGCTACTTGGATTGTTTTATCCGAAAGGTGGATCACTACCGCCAGATTTACATGCTCTTTCTGACTCTCACTAGGCTGGTTGCTATGACACTCATGTGTCCACCAGTGGTTTTTGCTTCATGCTTGGTAGCTCATGCATAACTTGGTTGAGCAAGAAGCAGCCTACTGTGCCCACTTCCAGTTGTGAGGCTGAGTATACGGCATCTTTCACAACAACTATTGCATGTGTGTGGTTTAGATGCCTTATGGCTGATTTGGGTGTTGGCCAGTCTTATGCCACCACCATCTTCAGTGACAATCAGAGCACATTGGCAGTTACAAGGAACCCAGTGTTCCATGCTCACACTAAGCATTTTGAGGTGCACTATCATTATGTTAGGGAGAGGCTCTCTACTAGAGAGATCAACTTGGCATATGCACCCACACATGAGAACATTGCAAACCTTTTCACAAAGGCTCTGCCTAGGGAGAAGTTTAAAGATATCTGCAAAGCTTTGGGCTTACTTCCTTTCTTGAATTGATTCCACATAGCTTGGAACTTTCTTATACATGAGTGCTAGCTCCTTGTTCACTGCATCAATCCCAGGGGGGATTTCTTGATATATTTAGGTAGTAATGTTTGTGAACACACTACGACTATCGGGGCACTTTTCTCCCTCTTTAGGAGGTCTTTTTCCCCCGACTTGTATATACGCCTACATCCCTAATGGGTTACTCATCTTTGTACATTCTAGTGGTAATACATTCAGTATTATGTGTTTTTCTCCAAGCTTCGTCTTCCTCCTTGTGTTGTTCGCATGCTTTAATAGACCTCGAACTCCAACACCAAGTACCATTCCACACCATTTTTGTCAATCATCTAAGGAAAAGCTTATTTTCTTTGTATCTTAATTAGGATTTTCCACATTTCTTTAGTTGGTTTTCAGCCTTGCCCGCTCACCAATCTTTAAAATACATGCGTACCCTCTTATGCCTTATTTCCCGTTTAAGGATGCTTATGATCTTAAGTTATCCTTCTTAAAGGTGATTATTTCCTTTAGTGACTTCAGTCTCCAATCTCAAGAATCTTCAGTAAATATTCTCCCTTCTAATCATATTGATAGTTTGGATTTGCATTTGGGTGTTGCACAATATGGTGTGGGTGTGATCGACAACAATAACCCAAATCCTTGAAGGAGATGAATGATCTATAAACGCCCATCACTATAAAAGAGAAATTCCATCTTCAACCAAAGGGAGTGAAAAGGCCATGGGATCCACATGGTCCATGATAATTAGTTTGATTTTGCTAAATTTTTTCATATACTCACACGTAGATACATATTTTGATACATATGTTAATATAGATAAATTTATGTAACTATATATGTATATGTATATTTGTATACGTTTGTATATGTGTATATGTATATATATATATAGAGATAGATTACATGTTTCTTAAAGACAAAAAGTATAACAAAGTACAACCAAGTACTTGTGCCATCCAATTTTGTGCGACTTCTTCATCTTAGGTAAATGGCTTGCTCCTGTGCACCCATGCACTCAAGCCTCCACTAAAGATAAATTCCTGATCACTACCACTATCAACGTGAAACTCCTCTTTGGTAGTACTCTAGCCATACCTTGCTTGGTTTCTTCTTCGAATGAAGTTAACTTCGAACATACAATAGAGCATAAAATACTCTCTTCACTCTTCTTTGGCTCTCAAGCTCTCCATTGACTATCACAGAGTCTCTACACACTCTCTCCCCATTGCAATTCACTCTTCTCTATATTTATACATGCTTGGTGTATGCCTTTTCTCACTCTTTATGTCTTTACGACTCCTTGCACATATGCGCATCTACTTTATTTCAATTCACATGTGTATCCAAGAACTTGGCCTCGAATGTGAAGCCACTCCTTGGTGCACACACTTCCCAAGTTATTGTCATCCTTATGATGCTTTTCCTTCTTGTTGTATTCAAGAATGTTCTCACATATGCTCTTACTATGTCTTGTTTTGTCTTATGGTGACGTTATGAAAGTACCTTAATAAAAACAAATTTTAATTGTGTTCAAATATACTCTTTTTACTCTTTATGTAGACTTTGCACCTTTGGCCTTGAATTCTCCAAAACTTGCACATAAGGGAGTTTCATCTATACCTTCCAAACTCTTTTGAACCATTCCAAACCTTCCAAAAATTCTTTGAAACCTCTAATTAAATTTAGCCCAAGGAAAATGTGAGCATACACATATGCAATAGCTTTGCACCCATTCTCTAACAATCCATTGGCTACATGTGCACCTCTTTGCCAACTAAACATTATGACATGATCAATAGTTTCCTAACCACTCAATGGGCTTTTCGTCTTAGCAAGAAAAATTGAAAACTAGAGTAATTGATTTGTCACCCAAACACAAGTCTATCTATATAACCTCTAAAGGAATATTGAGCAATGTTGCTAGTTGCAATGGAATGGAAGATCTATAAAGAAACGACTTCAAAAAGTGAGATCTAGCTAGATTAAGTATCCAGTATATATTAAGACAAGTGATTAATTCGAAAATGGGGCATGATGAGGAAGTCGGGAGATGGGATGGGTAAGACCGGACTAGGCTATCAAGGGAGATGTAGGGGTGGTATAGGTATGTGGTTGGGGGGGGGGGGGGGGGGGGGGAGGTTTAAAGTGGAGAAAAAATCAAGGAAAGAGCACAAACAAGAGGTGATGTAAAAAATATGAAACATGTGGGCAATAGGAGAGGAAATATACCATGTGGAATATGTGTGGGTGAAAAAGAATGGGAAATGGGGACAAAAAAGAGATATTTTGACCAAAAGAATGAAAGGAAGGATTTTGTTTAAAATAATGATGAGAATGAATCTAGACACACAGTAAAGCTTGAAATTGACTTCAAAATCGACAAAAGTGGGCATCCAAAGCAAAATCTAGAGACATGAATTTTTCACCCATGACAAATACAAAGAAAAATACAAAAATAGAAAAGAATAATAGGAAGTAAATAGATAAATAAATAATAATTTTACTAAAAAAGTGAATGCCTAAAAATCAAAATTATTATGTAAAATACATATTACAATTTTGTTCAGGGGTGAGGGGGAAGACACACACACACATAGCAAGAGAGAGAAACTAAAAGTTAAGTGATGGTGCACTTGACTTTAGAATGGTTTCACACACTTGATCTTGCTACATTTCTAGCACTCCCCCTCAAGCTCAAGTGCTAGTCTCCATTGAGCTCCTTCAAGTTGAGGTTGATCTTGAACTTCTCCAACTTGTTTGCATCCATAAATTTGGTCATGATATGTGCTAGTTGCTCCTTTATGTCGGTGTTCTTCATCTCCACTTTTTTTGCTAGTAACTTCTCTTTGATGAAGTGATAATGGATCAATATGAGCTTGCTTCTTGCATGGAACATAGGATTTCTTGCTAGGTGAATGCTTGATATGTCATCTCCAAATAGAGTATACTTTTTGAACTCCACATCCAAGTATTTGAAGAGCTTTTTGAGCCACATGATCTCACATGTAACAAGTGCTATGCCTCTATAGGTAGCCAGCTACATGAAATGCAATTATATGTTGCTTCTTGGATATCCATGATATGACTCTTTGGGCTTGCATGAAGACATAGTCAAATATGCTCCTTCTGTCCTGCTTAGCATTGAATGGGTTAAAGTGAAAACCACTAGAAAAAATGATGCACAAACTATGAAAAAGTTCATGTTTGAGAATATGTTAACAAGGTATGGATTACCTATAGAGTTGGTGAGTATCAAGGAATTCATTTATTAAATGAAGTAATTGAATACATGTTGCAAGATTTCATAGTGGTTCACAAGAAATCAGCACCATACCACCCGCAAGAAAATGGAAAGGTAGAAAGTAATAACAAAATCCTATGCAATGTAATGACTAATCTTGTAAACAACAAACACCCAAATTGAAAGAAATAATTACATCACACTATTTGGGAATATCGAGTAGCCTACAAGACGATACTCAATGCAATTTCATTTTAGATGGTATTTGTTCAAAATGTTGTGTTTCCTTTAGACTTCCTGATACCTAGCCTAAAGTTCACACAAGAGCATCAATGGAGAAGCCACAAGCTATCATCTAGGATAATTGACTTAGAGCATTTAGGGCAGGTTAGATTGAGAGCAACAGTAGGCATATTTGTAGCAAAGAAAAGCCAAAAGGTTTAGTTTGACACCTAGTGGAGATGAAGAGAAGAACAAAAGATTGGAGAGAGAGAATGTAGAAAATCTCAATACTTCTTTAGAGAATACACATAGCACACATCAATTCGAGAAAATTTGAAGCAAACATCCCCGAGAGCATTTTGATTATACTAGACTATTACACGAATCTCCTAGTGACACATGATAAATTGACTAAGGAACTCTCTACTCTCCAGACAAAAAACGCTATAGGAATGCCTCAACCACCATTAGCTTCAGCAAAACCCATAGCTCCTAGCACAAAGAAAATCAAGCCAAATTCTTGAGTTACAAACTAGGTTGCATGACTATGAAAGACTAGCATCCCCTTAGAAGCATGAGAAGCTAAAGAGACTATGGAAATATTGTCAGAACAAACTTTTGAAGATGAATACGAGCCACATCCTGCATAGAGAGGTTGAGTAAGAGAAGAGCACCACATCACCTTGCCAACCTAGAGAGCCAAATTCTCGAGTTACAAACTAGGTTGCATGAGTAAGAAAGACCCCTTAGAAGCACGAGAAGCTAAAGAGACTTTGGAAATATCAACTGAACAAACTTTTGAATATGAATACCGACCACATTGAGCACCAAGGGGTCGAGTAAGAGAAGAGGGCTATGATACGTATGAATGAAAGAGACTAGGTTGGCTCAAGCAGGTAGAAGAGATTGGTAGAATAGAGTCTAAAAGAGTCAAACTACAAATCTTAGCAATGGTAAACATTGAGGAGACCATCTTAAAGTCGGAATACTTCTAAAACCTCGCTCCTTGTCAGCATATTACAACTTATGAACTTCAATATATGCCATACTTCATACTCTTATCCAAATACAATGCAAAAATTCAACGGATCCCATGCAAGCTACCCACATTCGCCACACAATTTGATCCAAAGGACATTCTTGATGCGATGCAATGGGCACGATATTTCAACCCAATTGGCAGGCGCTATTGTTATAAGAGTATCCTAAAATCATGCACAGGTGGTTAAATACTCCCTTGCACGTTTGTGCAACTCATGCCATGGAGACCAATCCCTGGATGCAGACCATGGAAAGCTTTCAACATCAAGGTAAAAATAATGCAATGTGCTTGGATTGGGTTAACTACCTATATCTTGCACCTCCACAAGGACCACCAAAAATATCTTATATGATGGCTATGATTGGCCATTGGATACCCAGAGTATAGAAGATGCCACATATTGCTACCAAGAAGTTATTCAAAATCTTTGACCTCATGCAAATCATCTTTAAAGTGTTTAGGAATGTGAGAGCAGATTACATCTCCACTCCAGGTTTCGAACATGGCAATCTCGACCGAGTCTATGACATGAGCACCACACCATCAATTAAGGTCATCTACATCTGGCACTGTTGAGTGAAGTACCTCCCAACCTATTATAAATAAACCATTGAAGAAATGTCCACCATATGGTTGGGGGAATACCACTATGAAGTGCTCATGTTCAAGCCCACTCGGCTATTACACATGTTTGCTTGTGAGCAAGCCATCTATTCCATACACTATAGGTTACCACAACCAAGAGACATCATACATTACTACATTGATCACCCCACACCACAAGGGTTTATCAAGGACAACAAATTCAAGAGGGGGGGGTGAGGAGTGTTAATAGACGAGGCCAAGGAGCAAGCATAGGTGGATAGGGAATTGAAAGATGCGGAGAATGAGTTCCAAGCATAGGTGGATAGGGAATTCAAAGATGTGGAGAATGAGTTCTCCTATGCGCAACGAAAATGTGTAGTGAACCCTTGTATGTCAAGCACATTGACAAACAACTGCACCTTAAATAGCTTGCTGCTCTCAATACAAAACTCAAATGGAATTGTGCCTTTAGCCAATCAAATTAGACAAAGATATATTTCTAACAAGCTATAAATAACGTAATTTGGAGAAGTTTTGATTAGGGAACGCAACTGACAAAGATGAACTACCTGTCCACACAAGTATGCTAAAGAATTGAGCTTCACTCTCGGACTGATAAATCCCTGAATATTTATCCTTTGAGAAAGATATTTGGTATAAAAAAAGTACACACAAATAATCAAGTAATTCGAAATAGTTTTGGTCAGGAAAATCAACTGACCCCAAAATAGGCCACCTGTGCACATAAGTATACTAAAAAACTAGGCTTCACTCTCTCAAAGATATCTATAGAATATAAATTCTTTGAATGCCATATTTGGGAGAAAGAGCATAAATGCATAGAGCTTTCCAATAAGTCAAAAATCAAGCAATTTGGATATGTTTTGGTTGGGAAGTTTAACCGACCAAAATAGATTACTTGTTTACACGTATGCTAAAACATTGGACTTCACTCTTTCAGTGATATCTCACAGAATATATAAGCTTTAAAAATGATATTTTAGATGTAAAGAATAAAGGAGATAAGCTTTCCAATGAGTGTTTAAACTCAAGAAATGGTTACATATACACTGAGATATGAGATTCACAACAGAGCTATGTACAAAATGATGTGCAGTTGGAAGGAGTCTATGGAAAGAAAAAATGACAAAATGACTAGATCCGACTATTGGGAGCTCTTTCCTCTTTCTCTCCTTGTTTAGAATGTGCTCCCTTTCCACTTTTATAACCAATGAGCATGTGAAGAAGTTTGTGCCTCCTTAACTCACCACTTTGCCCACTACATGCCACTAACTACAAGGCAGATATTGTATCTTAACTTTACTCATCATGAATTTTGACTAGAATCTTTTCTTTTCTTTTTTTTCTTTTCTCTTCTTTCCCGATATCTTTATATTTGGTAAATTTATCCAAGCATATCTCATATGAAAATGAGCTTGTAAATTTATTTTCAACACTCCTCCTCAAGCTCATTTGGGAGTTATCTTCAACCATGTCCTGCAAATTTATCACATCCTTGAAACCTTTGAGTTTAGAAGCATCCAAGAACTTTGTGAACATATCTGCCACCTGATCTTTGGTTCTGATGAACTTTATCTCCACATCTTTCCTCAATACCTTCTCCCTTACATAATGGTGGTGGACCTCTATGTGCTTGCTCCTTGCATGAAACATAGTATTGCTTGCCAAGTAAATACTTGACATGTTATCACCGTATATAGGGATGGTTGCAACTTGCACTTCAAGATCAGCCAAAGCTTTTTAATCCACATTG